>JARGCV010000027.1:12912500-13480000 GCA_034064705.1 Bothrops alternatus | reverse complement strand
TTCTGAAGGAAGAATTTGACCCCCCCCCATATTTTCCCTCTTCCATATATTGATCAAACAAGGAAAGACCTCCAGAGACAGAAAAGACAAGCTGCTGAGTGAACTAGCTTAAAAAGGCACATTCCCCTTTAAGAATTAGCTACTGGCTAGAAAGGAAAGTAAGGAGCGCAGCCGGCACTTAAGGAAGGAAAAAAATGTAAGTACTGGCTGCCGGCTAAGGCAACCTCCCCAAATGGCTCCATTCATAAGTAAAGGAATGCTACAGGCAAAATCCATTCAGGAGAAAAATACTTCAAAAATCCCTTGCAGCAAAACTTGCAGCTAACAACTGCAGAGCAATAGAAGCTAACAGGAGACATCAGCCATCAGCCAAATAGAAATTGCCAAACACTCCTTAAGAACACAAAGCCCTCATTGCACAAATCCCAGAACTTCAAAGTCACAAAAGCACATAAGAATCCTTCCACTCTCCATCTCCTTCCCTCCTCTGTGCCTCACCTCCAGCCGTTGCTGCCTTTTTTCATTCCTCTTGGAGGGCGACCTCTCCCCCACTGCATTTCTTGCCTGTTTGCTGCTGCCAGCACAGGTGGCTGCCACAGCAGTTGTAGATCGGCTCATGGCCAGCCTGCTTGATCTCCTCTCCCCCCACCCTCCCCCTTCCCCTCCTTCTTCCTCTTCAGTTCAGCTGACTCTGTCTCCTCCCAAGGCTGCTGCTTTTTCTCTCTCCCCCTCTCCTGCCCAAACTGCCTCCTTTTATAGGCTCTCCTGTCTCTGCCCCCCTCCTCCTTTCTCATGGGGGAGGGTGAGCCAGAAGTGAGCCTGGGGCCTTTGCAGCTCCAGAGGACTCTTTCACTGCAAGTCTTTGCCTGTGCTGGCTCTTTCCCTCCCGCACTACACTTAGCTAGGCAGGGCTGTGTACCACCTGCCAGTCATTAATGTACCACAAGTGGTACGCATACCACCGGTTGAAAAGCCCTGTCATACATCATCATTTAGCAATGGCTTGGATTAGGAGATTGGATGAGAGACAGTGTTTACATGGCTCTCAGATCCCTGGATACTGTACTTTGTTTTACTGTCTTAATCTAGTTCAGGGGTAGGCAACCTTGGCTCTTTTATGACTCATGGACTTCAACTCCCAGAATTCCAGGGAATTCTGGGAGTTGAAGTCCACGAGTCATAAAAGAGCCAAGGTTGCCTATCCCTTATCTAGTTCATTTTGTGGAGAAGAGGAGATTATTATTATTATTTATTCGATTTCTATGCCGCTCTATTCCGGAGAACCCACAGATCTTTCTTATTCACACACATAGACACACAATGCAAAATCTATCTACAGTCTCCCAAAACACCATGCAAAAATAGAGGACACACAACCATCCTCATCCAAAAGAAGCCAAGAAAATGCCTTCTGACAGACAAAAATACTTAACAAAATTAAAAGCCACACACCTAATTTAGATTCTCATATTTCAGGAAGTTCTCAATACTTGAATGGGGATATTTATGATAAAATTGTAATAGGAGATTTTAATGAACTATTGGATCCTGAGTTTGATAGAAAATACACCAGCATGAAAAAAGTCATAATTGCGAGGGTAACAGTTAAGATTTATATGGAAGAACTGAATTTAATAGACTTCAGGCACTTGATATATCTGACTAAAAGAGAATATACATTTTATTCAAGTGTCCAAATTTTTCAGGCTTGATTATTTTTAATATTGATTTTATATCTGTAAATTCATGAATGTTAGAATGATATTCATTATGCATCAGATCATAGTGCAATTATTTTGAAATGTGCATTTCAGAAATCAAAGTATCAAGAAATTGATATACCATTATAGAATGATAAAGAATTTGTACTATAAATGCTGGTAGAAAGATCTTACAATACTTGAATTTGAATTCAGAAATTCAAGTGGCTGAATTCTTTAATGGGAATTGTATAAACATATATCCAAGATCAAATTATTGCTTATGCATGATACAAAAATAAGATTAAAAATAAAACAGAAAATAATTTGAAAAAATGAATTAAAAACTGCATGGGGAGAGATGGTTAGATGCCCGTCTACTATTTTATACAGAGAAATACAGAAAAAGAAATATGAAATACTATAATATCATAGCAGACCAAATTCATGCTACCGGTACTATGTTTATGACAACTACTGGGAGAACCATGAAAGAACCAACAAGATTTTGACTAATTGTTTACAGCAAAAGAAAGGGCAATGATTCCAACTATCACAGGTGAAGGAAATTCTTGTGGAAAACGAAAGAAACTTTTACGATTTCCAAGGGGAGCAGAGAAGTTTATTATGTGCACATGGTTCAGAAGCAGTTAACAAGCGATTCTGAACCCCGAGGGAGGGTTCAAACTACAGTTTTATAGCTTTCCATTCTCAGGAACAAAGGAGCACACATGCAAATCTACATTGTATTTCATCGGGTTAGTTCTCATGGACATACAATGAAGGGAGTTATGCTCAATACATTGTTGCTGAACTCAATGTGCTTTTGGATTAGTCATACATTTGCTGACACAGCTTTCTTCCAGTAATTATACAGACACATCTATTTTGCTTTAGTGATCTTTAGTGATTTTTCATTATCATTATTATTATCTTACTCTCTCCTACCTCATTATTTCCCCCCTTTGGAAGTTTTCCAGCTTAAACTTCCATTATTCTACGTCGGATTCAGGTTCTTGAGTGAGCACCATCTTATATTCCCATAAGGCTAACATTGTTTCATGTTTTGCTGTTAATTGGGCTGTACTTTCTGAGATCCTTCGAATCATTGCTATCAGACAGGGGATTAAACAAGGAATCAAAATACATCCTAGAATTAACAAAACTGCTATAACTATGATGGTTTGTAGGCCTGGTAACTTTGGCCACCATCCTGAAAATACATCTTCTAAATTAAATCCTTTCCAGGTTTGCACCGGAACATGTGCTAATTTGATCATTTTGTCAGTTATGCTTTTCAATACTTTTCCACTTTCATCTATTTCAATGCAACAGTTTGTTAGGTTGAACTTTCCACATACCCCTCCTTCTTTGGCCAACAGATAGTCTAAGGCTAACCTATTTTGCATGATATATGTTCTGGATTTCACATTTTCTTTGGCCAATTCAGTTAGTCCATTCACAGTCTCATTAGTAATTAACTCTACTACCGCTTGTAACCTAATGATCCTGTTGATCATATAAATAGGGGTACGGTAGCCATACATTCCATCCTCAGCCCAAGTAGCTGGGCCATAAACTAGGATGATGCGGCAAAGTGGCCATTCATCTTTTTGCCAAGTGATTCCTGCGCATTGGGTGTATGCACTTGGTTCCCTTTTTTGTCTTATATTGCCAATTTCATCATAGATGGGAACTCCAAGAATTTGCTTAGTTTTTAATGGTAACAGAAAAAATCCTGGTCGAATTATTCCCAATACACAAGATCCACACCAATTCTCAGGTAGTTGTCCGTATGCCATTTTTCCGCAAATCCAGTACATTCCATCTGGTGCTAGCCAATGGAGACTGGTATTTGTGGGGTCTTTTAGATATGACATCCCAGGTATGTTAGTAAGGGCATGATGGTCCATATCAGTGGTCTCATTGATTCCAGACCACCATTTACCATTTTCCCATGTCCCTGTGCATAGGAGGTCACCTACTGCTATGCAAGATTCTGTCTTGTTTCTTAAGTAACAGACATGTCCTACCAAGTTGGAAGTGAGAGTCCAATCACCATCTTTCCCACTTGTATAGGTTAAATTATTGTTTTTAGACATCTCTAGTACCTTGGTATAATTTAACTCCTGTGCCTCCCATGGCCATCTTTCTCCCATATTTGTTCCTCCACACACAAAACAATTAGACACGCCTAAAGTATGAGCAATGTCTTCAGCCAACTTAACAAAGGTATTGGTTATTTGTCTAGATACTTCAGGAATATTTATGTTTTCCATTTCCTCATAATAGGACCAAAATAATGATTTTTGTTCTGGTCTTTTGGTTGTAGTTATAATTTTGACTTCCACCTCTGACATTGGGTCATAGCCTTTTCCATCTATTTTGTTCCAGGAACCAACTGCCATTCTTGACTGTGAGAGTCACTAAATTACAGTTATCTGTTCCACAGGAATCTGCTTTTGTTTCATTCTTTTCAAACAAGATGTGGTCCATCTCTTTTGGGTCTTGGGTATGCCACTTAATACATGACCACCACTTACATTTGACCGCAGAGACTTCGCATCCATCTGGTGGGCACAAGTACTTATGGTTTGGGATATAGCTGTGGATATTACTGATCCCTCCACAACCATATGTTGCAGCCCAATAATTAGCTGCTTTGCAAACATCAAAGGTGACGCTAAAACTAGAGTCTGGGTTGGATTTCCATTGAGAGATCCCTAATAGTGCCTTGTCCTTATAGCTACTTCTTGTTCTATGTGTTTTTATTTGTAGGGCCCAACGATCTGGATCAGACTTGGGATTATAACACTGATCTTGGACTCCTTTTCTACAAACCTTGTATGTGGTTCTGTTGTATGTACAAGAGCTAGGGGAGCTATCTTGGCACCCTTCTGGTTTTATTGTATGATAAATCAAAGTCTTGGTTATCTGGTTTCCTTGTTTGGTAGTCTTAATGCAGTTTTGACAACCTTGGTTTCCCTGTGTATTTGTTATTTGTGTGTGGTACTCAATATTTTGTTAGAGGGTTTTTGCATTATGACCTCTCGTGTAGCCTTTGCAATGATTTGTGTAGGAATGTGTGTATATATTCCCCATATTAAATAACTAACAGGTATGATGAGCTGTTGAATCCTCATATCTTCCACCGTGCGTAGAGAGACAGCATCCGGAGTGTCTCAGTAAGGTCTTTCTTCACACCGTGTGTTGAGAACCCGTTGCCGGTAGGGTTCGACAGGGTGTATTTCTTGTAAAGCCCTTCTTTGTCTGTTTACCTCCCATCTCTCCTAACACACTACCATTGACCTGTGGCACTGGACGTTCCAACAGTCGCTCAGCAGGAAATGCAATGGTTTAACCACGCACACAGTCCTACCTATTGAAGACTTAAGGATGCCTCCTTGTCTTCTAGGGGGTAATTACTCCCCTCTTCCGATCCAAATGGGATCAGGTCTCCCCTTTTTACAATACTTGCCTGCAGGCGTTCCAGACCCTTTTGTTGATTTACGACCCGTCTGCTACCCCCGCGGATCCTTGACTGGAGTGCTTCGCTGATGGGTTAATTCCCCTCCCTTCCCGTCGAGGTCTCCCCGTAGACAAAGGCCACGGAGCCGGCTTGGAGATGTCGTCGTCAAAAGAGGGTAATTCCACCAGGGCAATCCGTCTTGGAAGGTCAACGGCCTCTTCCTAAAAGTCTCAGTCCCGGCGGAGTCGCCATAAATCTTGTGGAAAACGAAAGAAACTTTTACGATTTCCAAGGGGAGCAGAGAAGTTTATTATGTGCACATGGTTCAGAAGCAGTTAACAAGCGATTCTGAACCCCGAGGGAGGGTTCAAACTACAGTTTTATAGCTTTCCATTCTCAGGAACAAAGGAGCACACATGCAAATCTACATTGTATTTCATCGGGTTAGTTCTCATGGACATACAATGAAGGGAGTTATGCTCAATACATTGTTGCTGAACTCAATGTGCTTTTGGGTTAGTCATACATTTGCTGACACAGCTTTCTTCCAGTAATTATACAGATACATCTATTTTGCTTTAGTGATCTTTAGTGATTTTTCATTATCATTATTATTATCTTACTCTCTCCTACCTCAAAATGAAATATATAAAACTTCAATATATGTAAATTGTCAATCTTTTTTTAAAAAAAATTCAAAATTATATAGTAAACCAGAGATTATATCTTTCTAAATAATTTTCACTTACCACATTTGGATTACATACAAAACAACTTTTACTTGTTCCACTATCTGAGGTAGAGATTAAAAAAATACCTTTTAAAATGGCAAAACACTAGGATTGGATAAATTCTATATAAAACATTTACAGACTTTTTTATACCAAAACTTTGCCAATTTTATATTTGATAAGTAATTTTATCTGTGGCATTCAATAAGATGTATGCCAAAAGCAGGTAAAAATCACACTCTGATTACTAATTATCATCCAATCCTATTGATTAATGTTGATGCAAAGATGTTAACAGTATTAACAGATACATTATATGCAAGTCATATTGTTCATTATTAAGAATTATCAATCAGGATTTATAAAAACCAGGCATGCAGCAGATAACATTAGATTATTCAGTTAGATCTCAATAAAAAATAAAGATTTTGTAATTTTAAATGCTGAAAAAGCCTTTAACAAAATATATAAACAGTACATTTTTGCCATATTAAACAAGTTCAGATTTCCTTTACATTTCATAAAATGGATCAAGATATGTGAGTCACCCACATTTGAAGTAAAAGGTTAATTTTATGTTCTCCGCTACTTCCCGTATTTAGAGGAACTAGACAACCATTGACTTATATTATTAGGGAACATAAGAGAGAAACACAGAGCAGTACATAATTCAGTTGAACACAAATTGGTTTTATTTGCAGATAATGTTTTTTTAGTTATTTCTAAATCTCATACAGGTAGTCCTCAACTTACAACAGTTCATTTAGTGACCGTTCAAAGTTACAACGGCACTGAAAAAGGGACTTATGATCTTTTTTCACTTACAACCATTGCAGCATCCCCATGATCACCTGATCAAATCTCAGGTGCTTGAGATTTGATAACTGAGATATTTATGATGGTTGCAGTATCCCAGATCATGTATTCATCCTTTGCGACCTTCTGACAAGCAAAGTCAATTGAGAAGGCAGATTCAGTTTACAACTCTGCTACTAACTTAACAACTGCAATGGCTCACTTATCAAATATGGCAAGAAAATGTGTAAAATGGGGCAAAACATACTTAACCACTGTCTCACTTAACAACAGAAAATTTGGGCTCAGTAGTTGTAAGTCGAGGCCTACCCATACTGCAATTCCAGGGTTGATGCGAATGTTAGATGCCTTTAATAAAATTTTATTAATTATTTATTTATGAACTTTTTTTTGGCCCACCAGTCTTTCTGTTCCATGTGAGTTTATTTATTTATTAAGATTGTTTTGATTAAATGAAATATTAAATGAAAAGCATGATACAAAAGAAAGTATCAGTGTCGCTTCTATTTCCAAAAATATCTCTGAGCTCCTTAGGAATTGTGAGAAATACAACTGGTAGATAAAAACAGGCAAGTACTTTCTTGGATGTACTTCCTAAAGCACTAAAGAGTGAAAGACAATATCAGGGAACAACTTTCTAAATATGTGTTCTGGAAATTAGGTACCTTATGCTAGCCATGACTACAATAGCACATTTTGTGAATACATAGGTCCTCCCAAAGCTGCCAGTTCGTGACAGTCTTTACAGTGGGCTGTCAACGTTTTAAAATTTGTTCAACCAACTCAGAGGTTTCGGCTTAACTCTGATCTAAAACTTCAATGAGATTTTCCTAAGAATATTTATTAGCCTGTATAATAATTTTTCAGCTATAACTGCATAATCCTATCTCTTCTACAACTAGTCCCCTGTTAAAATCTTATATTTCTACACTACTTGATAATATAGATCATATTACTACTAAATGTTAAATGGAATCCACTGCTTATACAGAAGTATTTGCCAAACCCCAGATTTAAATTAATTGGGAAAACAAATTGTACAAAATATATTTCTCTACCTCATGTCACAGATTTTTCCAGTACTTTATATTAACATATTTCTGTTTAGTGTTTTCTTAGAATTGCCTTTAAGTTAATGCTTTATCTTGCAATCAATATTCTTTCATTACATTTGGTCCCATAATTGTTCAGAACAAGCTGTAGATACTGAAATTATCTCTTTCAGCTTTCTTTTAAGAGTCCCGTGATGTATACATTTTACTGTATAGTTGGTGTATATCTTCTGATTACATAATTTTTGTTTTATTAAGCACATTAGTATTTAAGTTAATTAAGCCTTATAGTAGGTTCTCTTTTACTGCTTTTTGTTTATTCACACATAATCATTCAGTAATAATTTCAGCATGACTTCTTTCTCCAAGCATGTTTTGGCATAATTGTCATTGCTCAAATATTTCTCAAGACCATGCTACCAGTATATTAGTGGACAGAAATTATAAAACTGATTGATCATTTAAAAAATTCTGAAATGTAGTAATGGCAATAAAGAAGCGGTCTAATATTTAAAATGAGATTTTTACAGTGCCTGAGATTTATTGGGATGTATCCATTGGATTTTTTTTCATAGAACTTCATCAGACCTGCTCATAGACATCTGAATGGAACAGAAATTAATGCAAAACCCATAGGCTTCGGTAGTATTGCCTATTATGATTTTCCATCACATATTTAGACTACAAATCCCATCAACTGTAGCTGACATTGTCAATTACTATCTTTAGTTTGCTTTAGGCTACTCTAAAATGTATATGGATCTTTGTAGTTCTGGTAACTTTACTCTAGACAAACTTTACTCCAGATTTCAATTTTCCTTTTCCCGGGTAATATCTCAAACAGTTGCCTGTGCCTGACACACACAGACATTTGCAATGGTTGAACTGCTTGACTGTCATAGATATTGCACAAACCAGTGAGTGTTTGTTGTTTACAATAATATAGGTCACATGAAAAGTAACATTGGAATATATTAAGAATCAATGCTGCTTATGCAGAAGCAACAGAAAAGGAACTCTTGAGTAAGACAGGCAGCAGGCTGATACAGCAGAGCAGTCCTGCTACTAAGAATCATTATTTTACGCGGTAGCAATATAAGGATTCATATTCTATTTTTGCACATTGCAAAAATTATTTATGAAGAGTTTGTAAATATCTTATTTTTCAGACTGTAGGCAAAATTGTCTTCATCATAGCTGCTGTTTCCAGTCCTTGTAATTCTACCAACAATAGACCTTTTTTAGTGGGAAAGCACCATCTATTATAACATCTACAGACAGAGAAAGTAAAGAAATGTGAGATTCAACTAATGTTTCAATTTGAATGTCTTTCAGAACAAAATGTTCTACTCAGGGTGACTTGGGTTGTTTCTATCACTCTGGAAGTGTTTCAAACTTAAAGCTGGCTTTATTAACTAAAATTAGACTTTTTCCATGCCTTTCCTACTATTGCTCCCCTGATGGATTTGATTGGTGGGTTGATTGTTATGTACCAACAAATTGGTGTTGACTCCTATTTGACTGCATAGATATTTCAAGATTTTCCAATATCTCTTATCTGGTTCTTCAAGTCTTCCAGTGGTGCTTCTGGTTGTCCTTTTTTTCTCTTTTCTTCCACCTTTCCCACCAGATTTCTCTAGTCTTCACATAAGGTGCCTGAATGATCATTTGAACCTGGTCATTTGTACCTCAAGGGAAAACTCAGGGTTAATTTGTTCATTGACCAAATCTTGGCTGTCAATGGTATTCTCAAGAGTCTTCTCTAACACCAGCATTCAAAACTATCAAAACTTTCTATCCTGCTTCTTCTAAGTTCAACTTTTGTTTCCAAAGTGTGTCACAGGAAAACCATTGACTGCACGGTTCTGATCTCTTTAGCTATCAATAAATCCCAGTATCTGAATATCCTTTCCAAAGTATTGCTGCTTTACCAAGTGGTAGTTTGTGCCCTATTTCTTCACTGCTTCTTCCTTCACTGTTGAAAGTCAATCATAAAAGACAAAAGCTATCCACCACTTCAGTATCCATTCTAAGGCTGGATGTTATGCCTGTCATCATTAGTTTGGTCTTTATTATTCTTAATCTTAAATTAGTATCGATTCTCCAACGCAGTACTAAAAGCCAATTCCATATGATTGGCTTTAAAGGAAAATTGACCCAACTGTAGGCTGTTAGAACAGTTGAAGTACCATGGTATAAAATATACTTCTTTTATTCTGGTATTGGGATAGAACTCCGGAACAGTTTGTATTTAAAGTTCATTCAATACAGTAAAGAATTGATTTATTTTATTTACTATCACTCTGTTTGTTTGGGTTCTGCTAGTATGGGAGGGTATGACTAGCACATTCTTCAATCATTTTCCTTTACCATACATACCAATGATGGATTATTTGGTATAGTCTAGCATTTATTTATTTGCTCATTAACTCTATTCTCTTTTTCTCCTATAATTCAAGAGAATTAGAATTCACCAAAAGCCTGCATTGAAATAATTAGCCAAGTCTACACAATGTATCAGAAAACTTGCTAAAAATCTAGGACTTTGGTTTGCGGCAAGACGGGACACAGGAAGGCAGGGCTCTGTCTTCTGTGCCTGATTTCGCCCTGCTGGGGGCCCTAAAAAGGATCTAAAATTGCCCCAAAGAGACAATGAAGAGGAGGGTTGCCTTGTTGATCACAGAGAGACGGCGGTTTTTCCGTTCGATCCAAAGAAAGCCCTCGAAACTGGCAGGGGAAAGACCGGCTATATTCCTGTGACAGAAAAAAGCACTACTTAATACATTGTAAACAGCATGTTTGGAACTGGGTAAGAATATCGATCCTTTCTTTATTATTTTACAATTGAATTTCCTGTGAAAGGCTCCCAAGAAGCTAAAAACCTCTGAATGTAAATGTAAGCGGCATTTTAATTTTATGGGGGACAGAAACATACAATATTGAAGTGAAAATAACAAAGCTACAGTTCGATAAATTTGAGAACTGAGGTAACTGTCAAGATTTTCTTTTGGAAAAAAAAAACCCACTGAGGTGAAATAGAAGAAATAAATCCTTTGTTTTAAGAGTGGAAAATGGATTTTGAATGACATCTAGTGGTGGATTTGTGTATAGCATTATAATTTGCTTCCTGGCTGCTTTATGATTCCTAGTTTGGGAGAACAGCTGGCAATAAAGGAAAATATTTTGGCATACTTATCATCCTGGCCTTCTTAGATTATAAATACCTACGGAGCTTGGACTTTTAACTTCAAGAGCTAGTGGAAGAGAAGGAAAAATTTGACCTTGGACTAGGCCTGGCTGGGAGAGACTTTTGAGCTGTTTTCAGAGAGGTTGAACATTTTGAACACTTCGAACATCGAGGATTACAACCTTGCCTGATTGACAATTTTTGGATACTTGAGACAAAGGATTACTATAAAATATTGCTTTCAGAACTGAACCTATACTTTGTAATCCAAGCAATTTTTACAAAAATAGAAAGAAAAGTCCTGGGCAATCTAATTGCCCTGGCTTGGAAAGTGACTTGGCAGAGAAAGAAAGCGAGAGTCAGATTTAAAAAACAGATTTGACCTTTTAGAGGGGGCATTATATGTTTAAATACTTGTTTGAATAAGATTAAAAGAAAGGATGACCCTTAGATATAATTAGACTTTTATAATGAAAGATATGACTTAGAATTAAGATAGCATTTTTTCTCTCTTTTTTTTAATATGGGAAATACGAAGAGGATTGATTTGAATAAAACTTTTAGCTATATAAATGTAATTAATATTGAGAAAATCATAACTGATAAAGATATTTCAAATACTGATGGGAAATCAAACCCTAACGAGCATGAAAAACAGGATATTCATTAATGAATTGACATTGATTTATGAATTGATATTATAGTTATTTGTATGATATTAGTAAAATATGATGAAGATGCTTATATCTAACTTTGTATATTAACAGTATCAAAAATTATAGTGGTGTAATGAGGGGAAAATTGAAAAATATGAAGAAAGGAGGATCGGGGGGAAAAACTGGATTGTGTAGTATTGAACAGATTTATATTGAAGAAGGTAAAATTAAATATTTGAACCTAGACAACATGTTGTTTACTAAGCACTAAATACTGTAATTTTTTTTTAAAAATAAAACTTTTATTTTTTTAAAAAAGAAGACTTGTTAAAAATCCAGAAAAAAGTCCTACAAATTACAGTTAAGTATGTAATACAATCTGGACCTGTAAGGAAGGGGAAAATGTTGTTTGGGCACAGCAAAAGGAAAACCACTATATAGAAAATAAATAATTTCTATTGCACTTTCTTACTTCTGAATACAAAATAGTTTAATAATTAAAGCAACATACCCCCAATATAAGGCTCCTGACTGAAAATAGTTCTCCATTATGTTAGGTATATTAAATAAATTATGAACAAACCTCTTGACTATCCATTGACCAGGGTCCCACTATGTCTTAATGTATTCTGTTTGTTATGCTGTAGCACATTGTGTGAATCCAGGCAACTATTATTTAATAAACCCAGATTAATTAAACTGTTAAAGAATCTGATTACTTTAGAAGCTGGAGAACAATTCTTCAGTCAGAATAGGCAAGTAGAAAAGTAAATAAAAACTCAAAATAAGTTAATTTCA
Organism: Bothrops alternatus; assembly: GCA_034064705.1. NCBI lineage: Eukaryota > Metazoa > Chordata > Lepidosauria > Squamata > Viperidae > Bothrops > Bothrops alternatus. Next base: position 13,467,591 of record JARGCV010000027.1, on the reverse strand, counting down.
TAAATAGAACCAGGTTTCATGAATCTTAAATGTGATGAGCTGAGGAATTATATTGTTCCTGATAGCAAATTTATCTAATCTATTAAGTAATTGTGAGACTAGTAGCACATACCAAGTAAACCTAATCATAACTATGCCAAGTTTTTACTGTCCGATAGAATTGACAACATTAGACAACTAAATTTAAAAGGGTAGTTATCAAACTAAGGACAGAGTTAGTAAATTAAAAGAGGATGACTGAAAAGCCATTAAAAGCTGGCTCCCCACCCCCAACCAGGCACTGGGATAGCAAAGTTGGAGCCCTGGGAACTCTAGTTGGATAGATATCATTGATTGAGTGTCAAGTTTTTCTTGTTTACTTGTTGGATTGCTCTAGTTTTTCTATTGCTATTAACTGCCCACAGTTGTGTCTCACAACATGAGTAGTTATAGAAATCTTTTAAATAAATACATTCTTCATTTACTTATTAGTAACATTGGCATATACTCTTATCTGTGCAACTCTAGCTGGCTTACAATGTGCAATCTAAAAACAACCATAAAATAGTATTTCATTAACTAAAATAACTAACATATGAAAAACTGTTGCCGACTAATTAAAAACTTTCTGATTGAAAACCTCTTGGAAGAGAATATCTCACCAATTTTTGAAAGGAAAGAAAGTTGAGGACTAATCAGATTTCACAGCCATGCTAATTCAGAGAGGGGGTTGCCACTGAGAACATAATTCTATAAATCCCAATTCCCCCCCCAGTCTCTCATGAGATGGGCACCCAAAACACACTCTACTCAATATAATAAACTTCATTACAGTTGCCCCATTAATGTATTAACTAGTCCACTTAATCTTTTCTGCTAGTTCTGCAAATAACAGAGATGTATCATTACATCCTGTTAAGTTAAAAAAAAAGGAACAGTAGAATACAGAAGATGAGTAATTTCAATGATACTTGGAAAAAGTGTGGGTTGTATGAAGAGAGAATTTGAAGAAAAAAATCACAGAAATATGCTGCAGCTGTTTCAGTACAATGAATGCACAGTAGCTTGATATACATTTTCTATAATAGCTCATTAAGAGAAATGTTTATTTCAAGGATTTTGAAACTTAGTGAAACTTAGTAATAGTTTTTCTCTTCAGTTCATTAACAAATTTTAAAACTAGTATAACCACAAAGTATATAATAAAAATTCAATGATACTTCTGATTTTAACATTTTTGTAATTCTTTTGTCCTTAAGATAGCCTGTTTGGGAGAAACCATGAAATACAAAAGTGTCTTTTATTAATATTTAATGTGTACTTTGGTGGATCCCGTACTGCTTAGCACTGTGAAACCTGGATTGTCTGTTTGAAACACTCTGTGACCACTGGTATACTTATTTGGGTCACCCAATCTTGTAAAATCCATGTAGATCCTACAGTTTTTACTAGCCTAGGGGTCTACCTACTTTACCTACGTTAGTGTCACTGCAGATGGTATTAGTTTTATAAATACTCTTATCACTACTAATCTTCAGTGCCAGAAGTATAGAAAATTTCTTTGCAAATTATTTGTAAATATAAGTGTTGTATGTTCAATCATTCTACTGTTTCTTCTTTTTCTTTTGTATAGCTACAGAATATGTGCATATAACATTATTTGCATAATTATTCCACAAATGCATGTATTCCTGGTATACAAGAACCATTTGCATTCACAAGATTACTAATTTGATTAAAGAGTAGAACTGCATTATTGGAAAAGATGCTTTTCTCTGGCTTCATGTTTTGTTGTAATATTAAAGGCTAATGATTATGTTAGTGGTGTTAAAAGTTGAGTAGATCACTTGTCAAAATTGTATATATTAAGCTTAAGTACATTGTTGGACCTCTAAGTAGATCTCTAAGTAAGAACAAGATATATGAGATCTAAGGTAAGATCTCATATATCTTGTTCTTATTTATATGATCTCTGAACTTTATGTCTATTTGATACAGTATATACTAAGAAATAAAAACTTAAGACATTTAAAATTGCAATGTTTAAGCTAGATTCTGTGTTGGGAATATTTAGTATTTATTTTCCGTTATTCTGGAACTATTGATCTGAATTATTCTGTCTAACATCACCACCCAACCAGGGCAACCCAACATGCTGTGGTTGTTAGTAATTGCATTCATCTAGAGTTTTCTGTTCCTGCCTATTTTTTTCTTCAAACTGAGTAAATAGCTTAATCCAGTACCATATCTGATAGTTAACCTCAGAAAAATAAACCTTATAAAAACAATTTTTCCCAGATTATACCCTTTCAAAAAGCCCCACGATACCAAAACCATCACTTTAAATGGTATTTAAAATTTATACAGATCACACAACAGCAAAAGAAAACCTTAGTGAAAAAGATGGTATATTGAAAAGACACAGGATAAAGAAAGGAGTGGTACTTAGAGCTGTCCAAAATATGTTTGAAGAAAACCAAGCAATTTGCTTTGGGTATCTACAAACTAAATCAAATCCTAATGCAGGGCTGTCAAACTGCGGCCGAATGTGTCATGCTGAAACCACACCTACCTCATTGCCGGCAATGGAAAAAAAGTCACAATACGTTGCAACACATCACGTGATGTTGCGAGTTTGACACCCCTATCCTAATGCTTCTTTAGCTGTAGTTACTCACTGCTTCTCAGAGTCACTGTGGGGTGGTTTTTTTCTTCTTTTTTGTATCCTAGGTCTTGGAAGATTTTACCCACAACTTGGGTGGATTCTTTCTCAAGGAAACCCAACTGCTATTTTTTGGGAAGAAAAAAAACTCTAGCGAAGTTTTTCTTCAGTATCTAATTCCCAGAAAGTTAATCCTTTAATATAGGTAGGATTAGTCTAGCTCAGGGGTCTGCAACCTTAAACACTTAAAGAGCCACTTGGACAAGTTTCCCAGAGAAAAGAAAACATTGGGAGCCGCAAAACTTGTGCGTGCACGTATACACGCAAGGAGTAGGGACCTTGATTGAAGAGTTTAATTAAAAAGGCTGCTGTGCACGAGTTCTCTCTCTCTCTCTCTCTCTCTCTCTCTCTCTCTCTCTCTCTCTCTCTCTCTCTCTCTCTCTCTCTCTCTCTCTCCCCTCTCTCACTCTCTCTTTATCTTTTCTCCCTCTCTTTTTTCTCTCTCTCCCTCTCTTTCCTCTCCCTCTCTCTCTCTTTTTTCTCTGCTCTCTCTCTCTCCCTTTCTCTCCATCTCTGTTTCTCCCTCTCTCTTTCTCTCTCTCCCCCTCTCTCTGATCTTCTGCTCACCTGGAAAGCTGGCTTCAGGCTCTTCTCCAGGAAGCTGACACACATTATTGGGCTGGCTATCTCCTGCCCTTCCTGTTTCCTGCAGAGACAAAGCAAAGGGAGGAGCCCTGCCCAATAAGCTTGTCAGCTCGTCGGAACAGCATGAGGCCACTCTCTTTTTTACAAACACACACACACACACACAGAGAGAAGAGAGAGAGAGAGAGAGAGAGAGAGAGAGAGAGAGAGAGAGAGAGAGAGAGAGAGCAGGGAAGCGCAGGTGCCTCTCTCTCTCTCTCTCTCTCTCTCTCTCTCTCTCTCTCTCTCTCTCTCTCTCTCTCTCTCTCTCTCTCTCTGCAAATGGCAGAGGAGGCTGGGAGCTGCAGGAGAAGGCTCAAAGAGCCACATGCGGCTCCAGAGCTGCGGGTTGCTGACCCATGGTCTAGCCCATGGGTGTCAAACTGGTGTCCCACAGTCCAGATGCGTCACGTGCAGGCCACGCCCAACCCTGCTCCACAAAGGCAAAAAACTCACAATATGTCACGTGATGCAATTGACTTTTACACCCGTAGTCTAGCCAGTCATTTGTGGGTATAATTCTGATCTAATAGATCTTTTTAGAATTTGTATAGCTAAAAGTCCCTATTATAAGTAGCCTTTAACTTACAATTACAGAGTAGAAAGACAGCCTGTACCAGACCTTGACCGGCTTGTTTGGAGATGAAATCAATTGGCAGGCAGCTGTTTTGCTTTGAAAGCTGGCTGAAAGAACTGCCTGCCAAAGGATTTCAGTTCCACGCTTGTTTGGATTTTGGCAAGGAACCTCTACTGAAAACCAAGCAGGCACAGAGCTAAGATCCTTCAGGAAGGAGCTCTTTTAGGCAGGCCTCAAAGATGACAGGAAACTGATATCTAAGCAGGATTTTCAGCCTCTGAACGGAGAAGCAGTGTGGTAAGATTAGTCTGCCCAATCATTTGTGGGTGTATATCAGCATGGAACTCCTCATGAGAGAGAGATCCAATGCAACATGTGCAGGAATTTTTATTTACCAAGGGGCTGAAAGTCCTGCTTTGATTTTGGCAGGAGGATTTTCGGGGGGGGAGGAGAGAGGAAGGAAAAAGAGACTCACATATGGCCTGCATATGTCTCCCCAAGGTCTCCCCACTTCATACTCCTTGCCTAAGACTCTGCTTAATGTTTCATAAGATCACTTAATAACAGCAATTGGAAGTGATGGGATTGTGATCGTTGAGCGAAATAGTCCTACGATATTTTGCTTAATGACTGCTTTGCTCAGGGACTAAGATTTTGGTCTCAATTGTAATCTTACATCGAGCCTACTTTATATTGTTGGTAATTTAATCAATATATTTGATCTTGATAGAGGGGCTAAACATATGAATTTTATTTGGAAATTTATTTACATTTGAAGATCTCATGAGAAATAGCTGAGAGTGCAGTCTTTTTGCTTTTTTACCTGTAGACAAAATAGTCATCTGTCAAAGAGATCTGATCAAAAGTAGTTTAATAATCTAAATGTGGAATGAAATCAGTGACATTTTTGCAAAAATTAATACTCCAAATTTGTAACACATCCTTATTTAATTTCATCTCAACAGATGCTAACTTCAGGTAGTCCTCGACTTACAACAATTGCAGCGTCCCAATGGTGACATGATCAGAATTCAACCGCTTGGCAACTGGCATTTATTTATTTATTTACTCAATTTTTATAGCCACCCATTTCAGTCAATGACTCTTTATGATGGTTGCAGCATCTCTGGTCAGGTGATTGCCATTTGTGACTTTTGCAGGAAGCTTCTAACAAGCAAAATCAGTATAGAAGCTGGATTTGCTTAACGATTGCACGATTCACTTAACAACTGCAATGATTTGTTTAACAGGTGTTGAAAAAAGGTTGTAAAATCGGGCTTGACTCAATCACCGCCTTGTTTAGAAACAGAAATTCTGGTCTTGATTGTTATTGTAAGTCAAGGACTACCCATAGTATGTTGTTATAAATTGGTATTCAGTCTTAAGCTTTGTTTAAAATAAAAGTAATCTTACATTTTAATTTCTGCACCATTCAAGGTGAGGGATGGGAAAAGGTAGAGGAACATAGAACACGGAGATGTTTGCTGAACACCAAGTCATTTCTGCACACTGTAGAAAAATGTCTCTTTAAGAGAGACAATTTCCTGACAAGAACTTACATTGTTTCAAAAGAATTTGTCCTAAATTGTCTCCTTGATGGATGTGCAGAATCAGATGAGAATGTGAGTCACCATTCTTTCTAATCAAATTACCAAAAGACTTCTTGTAAAAGTAAGTCTCTCTCTCTAACCGTTGATTAATGAAGTGGTGCCTCTGTTTTGTATTAGAATTAATTGAAGTAATACAAATAAGTTATCTTTCTTGCCTGCTGAAATTATCTTCTTTACAAAACAATTTAATAGACTTGGCAAACTATCTTTTCTCTTTTATAGTTCATAACATGAAATAAAAAGAAAAGAATTGGGGGCAGGGAAAGAGAATGAATTATTCTGGAGACCGTTACCATTTAATATATATATATAATGAATACATGTTATATAAATGATATGAGTATGCAATCATGCCCTGACAAATCTGTAAGCTGGTTAGTTACTTTGTTCATGTACATTAGTGAGATGGTTTTCATGTCTTATTCAGTTGTTGTATGCATATTTCAAAATAATAAAAGTCACTCTTGAGTCTGCAAAATATGATGTGTAAATGTAAAATATTGAAGAGAAAAAAGGACAAAAGGTTTACAAAGTACTGAATGCTATTCATTTTTCCTCCAACACCGAGTAGTCAAGCCTAATAAGGAATATTATAGTGGCCAGACTGTTCATCTTTCAGTATGCACAAAAAGGCTTGGGTTTTTTTTCTTTATCTTTGAAGAATGTAATTGTTAGCTAGATCCACTTATAAGTTTGTATACTTTATGTTTATAAGCTAATAACTGTATGATTTTTGTACTATATGTGTCTGTGTGCATTTGTGTGTGTGTTGATGTACCAGTTTTGTAAATAACTTTATAGTAATATAACAGTAGAAGTACATGAACATATATATTTACTTTTCTCTGCTATGTCAGTTTCTTAAGATTAATTTATTAAATTTTGACTGGGGATGACTCTATTGGAAACTGAAACTTGCCTTTCATGGATAGGATTGTTGTTGAAAACCCTAAGGTATTGTCTTTCAACTTTGTATCAAAAAGGCAATTGTGTATAAAATGCAAAAAGAATATGAAAGTAGAAGCAATAAAATAATCAATATAAATTGCAGAATAACATTTTCATATAAAACATTTTGGCTCATCTCCAAAATGCAATATTATGATATGCATCAGTGTATAATTTGAAATCTACAGTCTTGAATTCTAAAAAAAATACACTTTCCTGAGATTCTGTGTGCATGAATATATGAAAAACATTAGTCATCATTAGAATCTTCTGAGCTACTGCTAAAAGAGATTAGATCAGTAGGAATGCCAGAGACTTGGAAAGCCTTTCTTTTTGCTTAGTTTTAGGTAGATAGTAAAAGCATTTTACTTCACTCAACTGATAAATACTTTTTGATATGATATGAAAGATCAGCAATTTTATTTTAAAACAGTTGTTTTAAATGTTTTTAGCAATATGTTTTATATTGTTTTAATAGTTTATAGGGCAGGGGAAAATGTAGTTATTTGCTTTCTCCATTGTCAGCTGTCTTCTGGGAGCAGAGTGGCCCATGTTACGTAAACCTTAAGAATTTCCTAGACAGTTATGGATCTCCAATTCTTGACTTTTTTCTCAGATTTGTGTAATAGAAGCAGTGATACTTCATAAAGATATTTGAATAATTAAGCAACAATCCCTTGCACTTCTATTTTCTAGTTAATGATGTAATATTTTAACCATGGTCCTTTATTATAGCTCATTTTAGAAGAGCAGGAGAAATTAGTGTGTCAGAGACATAAAATACTGGCTAATACAAGGAATGAATTGCCTCTGCTATTTCTGTTAACTTGTAGCATAAAAATTAATCCATAATGCTGAAGCTAAAAATTTTAAATTGCTTTTTAATTAGTGCAAACAACAGGTTTGTTTCCAACTACTTTAGATAGCTTTAAAGCAATACCAAAAGAAGAATTTAAGCCCCCTTTCCCCAAAAAATAAAACTATATTCAGACAAAGAAAAAATAAAAATATTCTTCAGGTTTCTGATTCCATGAAAACTGAATAAAATACTTAGGAAGATAACTATCTGGTAAAAATTCTGTTAAAATCTATTATAAACTTACTTGTATCAAATTTATCAGTAATTTTTTAAAAGATAGTTTTTTTTCTCAACAAGATTCTGTTCCTTGACTGGTATACCCACACATACAAATGTCTTAATCTTTCTTAATTGTCTTTGACATTTAAAATCTGTACAGCTTTTTGTTTTCTATTTATTACTAATTGCAAAATATGCTAGGTAACAACAGGGCAGGAGGTGTTGGTATAATTAAAAATATATGTGTGTGCATAACTTTTTTTTTTTTAAATCTTACCCATTTAGGAAGTGACTTTCAATTAGCCTCTCTGCTAATATCAGGTCACTATACTCCATAGCTGATGCTTTATTCCTTCATTTGGATTGTCAGTCGCTTGCTTCAGTTGGCTGGCAAAGGTGGTTGTATATCCATTACGAGCAACATAGCACTTTGCATTTCTGAATTGACAAGCAGCTATATTGACCTAGCGCTTATTATGGGTCAACAGCTGTGTTAACCAACGGAAGGACTGAGGGGCAATTAAAATGAATTGGCAAAAATATATCTTCCTAATTTACTCCAATTTGTTATTTATGCTAACATTGTATGGCTTCTATGGTGACACTAAACAGAATGGACCCAATAATGGCAATTAACATAAAAATATAATGGCTAATCAAATTGACAGCAACTGTTTCTCATCATCTCGACACACAATACATTATCAAAACAAACTATTATGAAGGAGGTAATTTCAGTGTTCTATTCAACCTGCTGCCTGTGTGCAGTCAGGGAGATGTGTACCAGCAATTACTGCTGAATCCCAAAAACTAAACAAATAACTTAATCACTGTCGTCCTCTTTTTTTCCCCTTCTTCAGGAAGCAGTAATCACGATTTACTAAAAATAAGTGGTGTATAATAATATAATGATGATGCATTTCATAGAATAGCTAATAAGGAATAAAATAAGCTTCTGTGCTATGTCAAATACATTTATGTGGTATGGGTTAAAGTATAATATTCAGATTTTTAAAATGCAATTTCCTGATTGGGCTTTTTAATATATAGTATTTTAACATTGATTTTGTTAATAGATCATGGACTTTTTATGCAGAATTTTGACTAAGAGGAATTTTAATTCCTGAATAATAAGAGGAATTTTCAATGTGACAAAACAGCCTATTTTTACTAACTAACGTTCTTGATATAAATATAGGGCTGTAGGTGAAATTCCAGTATGTAGTATTCTTGGAAAGGGTTGCAAAATGTGGGTTTGAAATTGTATAAGTAATGATATTCCACATTTTTATTCTATTCTACTGCCAACCTGCATTTTAAGTTTTTCAGATGCTAACATAACTCTGCTACTCTGTGTTGTTCCAACCATGTCATATTCCTTAAATGTATATCCTCCTTTTACTCCCAGTTGCTCTGTACCAAATCTCATTCATTTATATTTGTTCTAGAGATACTAGCAAATACAAAATGTTGAGAAATATAAAGTAACCAAGGATATTCAATTGTTTTAATGGCAATCTGTTGGTTTGAATTTAGGTTCAAATTATATCCATTTCAGAGTACTACCGGTAGCTGTCATTCAGCCAGGTGACCAAGTATTTCCTCTCCCATGTTTAAATGTCATTTTAATTGAAATAGCCATTCAAAATCTTGCATTTATTCTCACTATGCTTTTTATATCTAGTTATTTTATTTTTATCATTAATTGGCTGGAACGCTAATGAGGAGCACTCACTATTGCAGCATTTTATTATAGGCTTCATTGCTAACACAAGTTAATGACATAAGTCAGTGATGGTGAACCTTTTAGAGACCAAGTGGCCAAACTGCAATCCAAAACCCACTTATGCTTCATCGGGTGCTGGGTGGGTGTGGCCCATTGGGTGGGCATGGTTGCGGTGGAAACGGCAGACTGGATGGGACTAAAAAGTTCAATCAATCAATTCCAACTTTGCGAGAACTTTTTTTCCCCGTGAGAAGTTGAAATTGACTGATTGATTGAACCTTCTTTTTTTTTTTTTTTTGCACACGGCAGCGGAGGCCTAAAGTGATACGGTTTATAAAACCCAGCTGAAGGCCTAGGACTGGGGCGATGGCGCACGTGCCCACAGAGAGGGCTCTGAGTGCCGCCTCTGGCACCCGTGCCATAGGTTCACCACCACTGACATAGGCAATTTCCTACATTATCTATCTAGATTCTATTTCATTGTAATCCCATTTTATAAGGAGACAGGGAATTGGTCATTGAGCCACAAATGATACAAGGTCACTGCTGAAAGAAAAACTATTGCAAGGTAGAACTCCAGTAATTAATGTCCAGTCTTACTTTGGATAAGCTGGCTGAATTGGCTGCTGACAGAATGCTAAAGAAATTAAGATGATGCCCTAGTTACTTGTTATTTTCACTAGGGCTTCAATATTGTTTTAAATACTGAAGCTGTCCTGGTTTTGTCCATCAAGAATTTCCCACCAATCAATCTTACTGGATATTTGTACATCATCATTGGTTCTCAAATTTTTCTTCACCACGGACCCCCTTTAAATACCCTTTGTAGCCACAGACCATGAAGATTTAACTCAAAATTTAAATCATGATATTTCTTGGAGCCTTCGTGGGGCCCCTGTGATGACATCACGGTCTTCTAGAGGTCGGCGGGCTATAGATTGTAGATCATACTGTTTGAAGGAAGGGGGAAAAGCTTTTTCCTTCTATGCATGCTTTATACATTACTTTGTCAGTAATTCAATCCTATTTCCTTTTTTCCTGAGCTCAACAGACACAAGTACTGTATTCTTTCTTTGAAGAAAATTATTATAATATCTTAATAATTTTGATTGTCCTACTATTCTATATTTTTGTAGACCTTCAGTATCATGTTTAGGTGCAGAATTGTGAATTATTTTCAAGAGTGGTTGCATCATACATTTATATAGAAGCCTTTGTGGCGCAGTGGTTAGAATGTAGTATTGCAGGCTAATTCTGCTGACTGCCAGCAGTTTGGCAGTTCGAGTTTCATGGGCTCAAGGTTGACTCAGCCTTCCATCCTTCCGAGGTCGGTAAAATGAGGACGCAGATTGTTGGCAATATGCTGATTCTGTAAACCGCTTAGAGCTGTAAAGCACTGTGAAGCGGTATATAAGTCTTATTGCTATTGCTATATTAGAGATATAGACATTGCTATATTAGAGATATTAGAATATTTCATTTATGATTACATGAACATATAATTTTATTTGTTTATTTATTCAATTTCTAAAGCTGCCCAACTCACCCAAGTAACTCTGGGTGACTTATTCTCAAATTATAAAACAATTTAAACAATTTAAAAGACATTAAAACAATAAAAACAAAATAAATAAGTATAAATATAAACAATAATGGAAGAGAATAGAGTAGAGTTGGATAGGGTAGGACAGGACAGGACAGGACAAGGAACAAGAACAGGACGGAACAGAATAGAATACTTTATTGGCCAAGTGTGATTAGATACACAAGGAATTTGTCTCCCTTGCATAAGCCTTCAGTGTACATCAAAACAACAATGTAATAATATCAAAGTAATAATCATAATAATGATACCAATAAGAGATGGTAGTAGAACAGATGAGGGTAAAAGTAATACAGCCATACTTCATGGATAAATATAATTAGACATAAGACAATACTGTGGGAATTAGGTATTCAGTAGAGTGATGACATAAGGGGAAAAAACAGTCTTTGTATCTAGTTGTTTTGGCACGCAATGTCCTGTAGCGGCATCCCAAAAGGAGGAGTTGAAACAGTTTATGTCCAGGATGTGAAGGGTCTTAGATATTTTCTCAGCCCTCTTTCTGACCTATGCATTATTATATACATCTTCAGTGGAAGGCAAGCTGGTTGCAATAGTTTTTTCTGCAGTCCTAACTATCTGTTGAAATCTTTACCAAACTGTAACTGTACCAAACTGTAACTGTACCAAGCTAAACAGCTATAGAAATACAAATGACAATTCTTCTTCAGAACTGAAGAAGCTTCTTAGATGAAAGCAAGATATTTTCAAAGGAAAAAAAAAGCAAGAAAATCCAGTTGCCTTTTGTAAAAAGCACTTTTGCGACAATCATGACCTGGATGATTGAGAATCTCCATATATATGAATTCTAATTCTTCCTTAAACATGAAAGCCAATCACTTTCAGCCCAACCTATTTTATAGGGTTGCTGTTGCAAGCAGATAAGAAGTTGAAGCATTATGTATGCTACTTTGAATTTTACAAAATAAAAGCAGGATATAAATCTAATAATAAGCTACCTGGGGAATACTTGTAGTAACATTAGAGCTGTGTTGGTTGGGGACATCCCATTTTATGCTGTGATGTTGGCTGAAAATGCAGTTGATCTGCAGCAAAGTCTAGACTTCTGATTTTATGCAACAAAGAATACAATTTTAATATTAATATATGAAAGAGTAAGGTAGCTATGTTTGACATGAAAAGTGAAATAAACTATTGTACATTGTACAATTAATTTGTGCATTTTGGTAGACAGTTCACTACATATGTGAAAAAATATGAAGACATGTTAAGATGTGTAAATGTGAGTAGAAAGGTAGTAGGTAATTTTATCTTTTCTGAGGAAGGAATTTGTCAAAAAAAAGTAAAAATAGCATGTGTAACTGTTGCTTACTTTGTTATTGTGACAGAAAAAATGGACTGTGTGAGGAGAAACATCAACATTAAGTGTTTATTGCTGCATGAATGTGGATGTAATCCACTTATCATTATATCACATGTAATGAGTGATCATTACAAAAGAAATATCTTATGGTGGGTTGATCACATAGAATTTAATGTGAGTTAAATCACCATCTATCAATGAAGGATCAGTTAATCAAAAGTGAAATTTTAAAACACAAACAGGTATGTTTGAATTGGTTATGGGCATGGTGAAAGGAAGTGTGGTTTCCAAGGATAAAACAATATGGAGAGGTATAACAACTGGTAGGTACAGCTGAATCTTCTTCCCTTCTTTTGGTTACTAATTCTTACTCCTATTCTGGGCTTTGCATAATATTGTTCATGTGAACTGAAATAACACCGTGGTATGTATGATCCTTTTGATATATCTACTGATGATCCTTGGCAAATCATATTTCTTGTATCTTTCTCTTCACTAACTTCACTTCTCTGGTCAAGAAACAAAACATACCTTCTCATTCCATATCTGAAATATATAGTTTTGAAAGAAGCATAAATTCAGGTAATATGATAATAAGGTGCACCGATGTAGATTGTGACTAATTAATATAATTTAATTCTAATCTTTTACAGCATTCATGCTTGCAAGGGCCTGTTTCTTTTACTATGAAGCTTAGTATCATATATTTAATTTCTGATCTTTCTTTCTAATTTCTTGATGATGTAAGCACTTGAGTTCCTAAAGACTTTTAATCTGTTAGAAAAAAATGAATCTGTTTTCATGTAGTCAGATAAGTGAGGAGTACTGTATATTTCATGATTATATTTCTTCCTGCCTGCCATATAGCTATTAATAAATTTATTTTTTGCATAATCCTTTTACCCAGCAGTACAATCAAGCCTATTGGAAGTCTTAAATCTTATAAAGATATAAATTAATTCCACATTGCAGTATTTGCTGTGTGAAGGATGCTTAATTGAAGAATAATTATTGTGTAACCAATAATTACTCCTGTAACCAATTCATTTAAGGCATATTTAACTGCATACCACTTTCAGTCCCAAACTAGTTATAGCAAAAAGAGGAAAATAAACTAGCTATTCCCATTGAGCTGATAAGCTAAAAAATGCATTAAAAATAAATAAAAAAGAAAGAAAAATTCTTTCAATTAAATAATGTCATAACTGTGAGAAGTTCTCTTGGGAAGCACAGTTCTGCTTTATAAACTAAGATGCAAAATAATCTAGTTTGTGTGTGTAATAATGGACCTTTATTTAAAAAAAAGCATGCCCTGATTTTGAAGAAAGTCTTTTTAAAATATCTTTATCTTTAGTAAGAAAGCATGCTGTTCAGTTTCACCAATGAAAAGTTTGTGACGGTAATAGTCTTATTCTACAGATAAATCTATCAACCCAAGTAATTTTTCCCAATCATTATTTACAGTCTGTAAGTTTAGGCAAAATCACTGACTCACAGGATGTTAAGAGAGATGTAAAAATAGTAAATTTTCATTTTAAATCTAACTTAAAATGTTCTTTGATAAACCAATGAATTGTCCAAAAGCTCTCAGGAATGTCACAAAGTCCTAGGCTCAGAGTTATTTCACATACAATGAATGCATTTCTAAAGTTTTTATTGTATAAATATATATATAGTTTATGTTAAACATACTTTTAGCATGAAACTATTTTGAAATTTGCTTTTTTGATACAATACCATGTATAATTTTTATTAAGTCATTGTAAAATGCATGTATTGACTATATAGTTAGATGATTCTTTTATATCTGCATAACAATTGTATAGTTTCATGATTTAAAAACAAATCTATTAAAACTTGTATTGTAATTAATACTACATAAACACAAGAGATTTCCACACTGATTTTTTTAGGAGGGTTGGGGATTTTTTAGATATTCGTTTACTATACCATAACATTTAATTGAATTGCTTTCCAAGGCAGCTGATAAAAACTAATAGCAAACAATTAGCTTTAATAAGTAACAGTGAAATAGCACAAAAGTTATATGTGAGCATGGTTATTCTAGTCTGAGCTTTTTTTCAACAGCGTACTTTATTTATGTGCACCTGTTGTATGTGTTTTATTACAGTACTCTGACAAGGCCTTATTCACCCAGCTATGCTTTTACCGTTATATTTTTGATGTGGACTATGCAAAAGAAAAATATACTGGTCCAGAGAAAGGTATGTTACAACACTGTAATTACCCTGAAAGTTTAAAGTGAAAATTTGCATCATAAAAGGCAGTCCTATTTTCTGGTGTTAGGTCAATCTGCCTCATTCTGTTAACATAATATACATAAAGGTACCTGACTGCATGAATTAAGAAATTGTATATAGGAAAGAAGATATATGTCATAATAATCAACTGTATATCTCTGACTGCTGAAAGAAACGTCTGGGAAACTTTACCTTTTCTTAAGTAATTGGAAATGCTGTTGATTTAGTCTTCCGTTTGCTGGAGGCTTCTTTCTGGTTAATCTTTTTAATATTTTTAAAATATACTTTCAATTTTATCTATATAGTGAGATTATATTTACTAATGTTTATACTTAAATGTATTTTATATATGCGTTTTTATAAATATGTACATTGAATGACACATAAGACAACTATCCAAAATATAAAGGTAAAATTATACACCTGTGCAAAACATTCAAAGGAAGCAGCTTTCCTTGAATTATTGAAGCAGCTTTGTCCTCACTAAGGCTGCTTTAAGGATTTTCCTAGATTAATGACCTACCCTTGCAAATGCATAGAAAACACTGCTGCTTCAACTGTAAAACAGTTATGTAAAGACCTACAATCTTAGGTCAGCCAGCACTGAGCATCTTTACTCCTAATAACTCAAAAGTTTGGAATAGCATTTTGTGATATTGGGAGTGGAGGGAGAAAACCTATTATTTATTTTGATTTCCATTCACTATAGATATTCAGAATGATTTAAAGTATGAATTGTTTGTGGTACATTATGCTTAATGGAGTAGAAAACATGTACTGATGATTGCAAATATTGAATCTGGATATGGCTACACACACACACACATATGTATATGTACATGTACATACATACATACACACACAAATAAAAAAGTATAAAGGTATAGAACTTCATCTTTGTAATGCTAGCTCTCTGATACAGGTGGTCCTCACTTAACAACCACTCATTCAACAATCACTCAAACTTATGATAGCACTGAAGAAGTAGAAGTTAAACCAATCTTTGGAATTTTGGCCATCACAAAACCCCACAATACACGTTCATGACTTGGAACCTTCCCTGCCAGCTTCCCACAATCAGTCAATGGTGAAGTGAAAAGAAGTTACAGTCACATGATGCCCTGGCTTTACAACTAGTGTAGTCCTCATTTAATGACAGCAGCCAGGTCTGGCTGAATTGCTGTTGCTAAGCAGCGTGGTCATATGACTTCATGCGACATCATTATAACTGCATTTCTTAGCTATTTTTGTTGTTAACTGAGGACTACTTATAATAAACATAATTAAAAAATGGAGTGCTCGGTTAACTAGATCTAATATCTAAAATGTATGTATTGAAATGAAACCTGTTTTATTTAAAGTAGAGTGGTTTTGAGAATAGATCAGGTTCCTTTTAAAGTATTAACAAAGTTCACCTTTTGTTTTTAATCAAAAGCCCATTTTAATCCATTTCATATGGATTATATAAATCTATTTGTGTTTCTATAAATCTATATGTTTCAGTGCATGAAAATATAACAACAACAACAACATGATAATAATAATAATAATAATGATAATGATAATGATAATGATAATAATACAATTGGAAGGGAACTTGGAGGTTATCAAGTCCAACCCCCTGCTCAGGTAGGAAACCCTATACCATTTCAGACAAATGGCTGTCCAGTCCTTTCTTAACAACTTCTAGTGTTGGAACATTCACAGCTTCTGGAGGCAGGTTGTTCCACTGATTAATTGTTCTAACTGTCAGAAAATTTCTCCTTAGTTCTAGGTTGCTTCTCTCTTTGGTTAATTTCCGTCCGTTACTTCTTGTCCTGCCTTCAGGTGCTTTGGAGAATAGCTTGATTCCCTCTTCTTTGGGGCAGCCCCTGAGATATTGGAACACTGCTATCATGTCATCCCTAATACGTCTCTTCATTAAACTAGACATACCCAATTCCAGCAACCGTTCTTATATGTTTTAGCCTCCAGTCCTCTGATCATCTTTGTTGCTCTTCTCTGTATTCTTTCTGGAGTCTCAACATCTTTTTTACATCGTGGTAGTGACCAAAACTGGATGCAGTATTCCAAGTATGGCCTTACCAAGGCATTATAAAGTGCTATTAACACTTCACGTGATCTTGATTTTATCCCTCTGTTAATGCAGCCTAGCACTGTATTGGCTTTTTTGGCAGCTGCAGCACACTGCTACCTCATTTTTAAGTAATTGTCCACTAGGGCCCCAAGATCCCTCTCACAGTTGCTACTATTGAGCAAGGTACCACCTATACTATACCTGTGCATTTGATTTTTCTTGCCTAAATGTGGAGCTTTACTTGTCACTCTGTTCTCATTTAGAACTAGTTACCAAGTACCCCGCAATCTTGTGATCATCTTTTGTAATCTTCTCTGCTGGCTTCCCCATCAATGGGGAACTAGCAGGAAAAGTTGCAAGTTGTTGCTGCCTGCTGACAGGACTTTGTCTGATCTAATCTCTGAGGGTTGACTGAAAAGAAGGGGAGATGAGCTCCTGAACATTGGAGCTCTTTTCCTGCAGTTCTCCTCCATGTACAGAGGAGAACTGAATTCCTTCAGCAGGAAGCTCTTTCAGCCAGACCCTGGAAACAAGAGAGAACTAAAATCCAAGCAAAGAGTAGAGAAGCACTCCAGAGCGACAGCACAGTAAGGAAAGGAGTGCAGGACAGTGCCTGGGGGATGCCCAGTGGAGGCCATGCATAAGTATCTCTCCGCTCAGGCTGAAAATCATGCTTGAATTTCTGCAAGAAGAATTTTTACTGTAGCTCCTGAGCAAAGACTCCCCATCCCACCCCCAAGGTATCCCATGCTCCTTACCTGGGATTCCATTGGTTTAATGACCCTCAATATTACTTAACAATCACAATCACTTCACACAATGACCAAGATTGCAGTCCTAATTGTGGCTGTAAATTGAGCATTACCTGTACACATTTCCCTAATAAATGTATTTTTGTCTGCTGTTTTCCCTAATGTATAGTTTTAATGTGTTATTTAGAAAATATATCAGACACTTTAGAAAAGTAAAAAGAGGTAATGTGGTTGGTGTACTGGAATACTGTAGACTCAGAATATACAAATTAGATTGGTAAAATGCATTCCAAACTAATTATCCTACTTAACAAATATGTCATTAATTGGAGGTCAATTAACTCTTTCCAACATTTTATATCATTTTTTATAAGAGATTTGAGGATTTTTTCAAGATTATTATAATTTCTGAAAATAAATTGTGAATCAGAATGATTACAGCTATTGTAAAAGCAATGGAAGACTGTTGTATTTGTGTCCAAGTTGAGGAAATCCAATATACCACCTAAGGGGCAGTGAAATTTACAAATGCAACTGGTTTAAACATTTTGGGGAGCTGTAATGATAAGGAACAAAAAGAAAAAGATATGGGTTAATAATCATCCAAAATGTTGCTGATCTCAACTATATATTTTGCTTAGTTTGTAAGGAGCAGCTTGCAAGGCTGCAAAAAAAAAAATGCTGGCTGTGGATATTTGCTCTACAAGATAGGCTGAAGCTCTGCAACTTTTCAAGGTTTAATAAAATGAAGAATAGACCTGAACATGACATTTTCTTTTGAATATTTTATTTTAAGTTCTTTTGCTTAACATTTTCCTAACGTAGCAATAGAACACCTTAATTCTAAGGACTTCTAGTACTAGTATCAGAAATATCAGACCAATTATTAAAGTAAAAATGGAAGGTTAGATTATATTGAATCACTCACTGATTTAAAAAGGTTGGATATTAAAAGTATTGTGTATATTTTTAGATCACTACTTTCACTCCTTTCAAAGATCTTTAAGGTATTCATTTTTATACTGTGCATTTATTTTAAAAATAAATCCATGCTCAGCAAATACTTTTTACAAATTTATAACAGAATTTTACACTAGTCCTTCATAAATATACTAAACATGCTCAGTTAACTTTCTGGATGAGTAGACTGTAAAATTGTATTTAGAAAAATGAAATGGTTAAGCTGTATGACCTCCAAGGAAATGCAAAGTCTAACTTGGAATATTTGCTTATATCCTGTAATTTAAACATTGTTTTTTCTCTTGTGCTCCTGACTTGGTGTGCAAAATATCAATGCAAAGTGGGGGTTTTTTTATGGATGAGTTGCTAGAAAGCTTTATAAGGAGAGCATTCATCATGGTGATATTTTTCAGTGATACTAATGGGGATTTCAATATGTCTCTGCTATCAGTTGACAGTTATACAGAAAAAATACAAATTGCATATTGTAACAATGTCCCCAAATAAACTTAAGAACGAAATACAATAATAAAGAGTGGGCATTTCTATAAATTAAGACAATTACTCATTTACTGTAGGTACAAAAGAAATTTTTAAGAATTTATGTGCATATTAGGACACACACAGTTAGGATGAATTGCCTTTTTTGGTCAGTATGAAAAGGTAGCATTTATGTCATTATCTTGATCATCAAAAAGGATTTTTAATTCAACCTCTCAAACAACTAATAAAACTGCCTATCTACCGGTATATGAAGCTAATTTAAAAAGTAAAATCTTTTTACCATAAAATCTTTACCATACCATACCAAGGTTGCTGATAACCGAGTACATAATATAATCTCTAGTTAAAATTAAATCTTTCCAGAAAACTAGGTAGATTTAGCCCCATTTGGTTTAAATAATGATTTACAGTATACTCAATTTCTGCTTGAAAAAAAATTACACTTCAAAAGTGCTTATAGAATAGAAAAATCTTAAATACAGTTTAAAAAGAATTCAAGTTTTAAGGCATGCACTGTGTATTATCTGAAGTGTTTTGAACATCAGTAGTGAAGAAATAACATTCGTAGCATTGAAACATCAATTTAAAGTTTTTCTAGCTAGTTTCAAATGTCTCAAGAGGATTTTTAGTTGATTTACTGTGATTTAGGATAAAACACGTTTGATTATCACTAAATTAGTATAATTATGTCTTAAGATGATAATTCACTATCTTAATATCTATAAGATTTTCCTTTAATTGTCAATAAGTAATTGATACACTAGACTAATCGCTGATATTTATTTATTATTTGTTTGTTTATTTATTTTATGGAGAAAATACAGTTTTTAAGCAATAGGAGAGGGGTTTTTTGTAAATGTATTGTGGTTATATAGTTGATAGTTTTTATTTCCATAATGTTTTTTACTACATAATTATACATCTTAATTACGTAATTACCATCATAATTATTATGTAATTAGGTGTAGTTCCACTAATTACAAAATCAGGAAGTATAATTATCTAGTGCAAAATTTCTAAAATCTTATTTTATGAACTGGAGAGTATTTAAAAGACCAATGGGTAAACTAGGGACATATTTTCTTATTTTGATATGCTGATTTAATTTCTGGCCTCCATTTTTTGACTACAAAACTAAAATTGTTTCTGACATCTGCATTTGGTAACTTATGGAGGTGAAATAAAGTTATTTTGCTTTGCTATGTCACCTTCATCTGAATTTTTCCTCAATTTTTGCTGGTATTGTTAAGTATAAAGGCTTTAGTTGCTTTAATTTCAGTAACTGCTTGTTTATCAGATATATAATTGCACATTGAAAGTAACTGCAACTCTAAGAAGTCAAGTTATCAGAAACAGCCATTAGTTTTTTAACGTATATGAAAGATAGGAGTTCTAGTCTCAATCTGGCAGTATCTGATTTGGCTTTTGTTCTTTTTTGTAATATAATGCAATGCTCATATACCGTAATTAGGATTATAAATTCAAGATATTGTATATAATCTAGTTCCTATCATTTTTATTGAACAAACATATTTTGTTTATAAGCATATTCTCATCATCTTTTATTCAATAAATAAAAAAATAAGTCATTGACAGGGATGGGCTCTCATTGAAACTGACAAATAAATAACCCATATATGAAATATTTTCTGTCATGAATGAAGGCAAATATACATGTCCCAGGATAATGTTGCAGGATCCAATCTGTGTCGGTCACCGAGACCAGAGGTTTAGTTTTTTGCGCTTTCAGACTCATTCTGGAACCCATCCTCAGGGAACTTCTCTCTAGCAGAGTGTGTGCTTTGTGCTATTCTGTGTGTGGTATTTATATGGTGCCCTATATGGCACCATATAAATACCACAAACCAGGCACCATATAAATACCACAAACTCTCCTAGAGAGAAGTTCCCTGAGGATGAGCTTCAGAACAAGTCCGAAAGCTTGGTCTCCGTGACCAACCCAGATTGGATCCTGCAACATTATCCTGGGACACATATATTCGCTTTCATTTATGATAGAAAATATTTTATAAATCAAATTTATATTTATATAAATATAATTATATAAATTTTTTTATATTATATTTTTATAAAAGAAATGTCCTTAAAATTAAAACCAATGAAGTGGATATATCCAGCAATTTTTTTGACCTTTTTGTTTTTGAATGTTTGGCCATCATTCTATATTATACAGGAAGAATAAAGGAGAGTATTTGTAGCTCATGGTTCAGATGACGGGGTCCTTTGTGCTTTCTCAGCTTGGTTGTTTTCTTGCAGATATTTCATTATCCAAATTAGGTAACATCATCAGTGTACAGGACGATTCTATGATCAGTTAGACTTATATGGGCATTTAACATAGTTCAATAAATATATCCTCTTGACAAGATTCCTAAACTCTTGCTGAAAGTTCAGCAGGCAGCTATATAAATGTTTTAAATAAATAAATTCATCTTTTCTTAAGAATATCAGCTCCATTTTTTAAATGTATGTGAGTTTAACAATTGATTGATTGATTATGTGCCATAAAATCAGTGACTACACAGATACATTTTCACACTGATGATCTACCTCTAACTTGGCCTTTAGGTCTTCCAACAATGCCTGCCTTGCCTGAGTCTGCCTGTCTTCCTGCTAGTCATCCTCTTCTTTTTCTTTCCACCTTTCCCAGAATTAGAGCCTTTCCAAAGAAGGATAATTTCACCCCGACCATTTGTGTCTTGAGTGAGAAGTATGACTGGTGCATTTGTTTGTTTTCTTAGCTATCTAAGGCATTGGTGTCAAACTGCTGGCCAAATTTGTCACACGGAAGCCGCACCCATCCCAGCTCTGGCAATGAGAAAAAAGTCGTAATACATCGTGACACGTCACGTGTCACATGGCGAGTTTGACACCCCTGATGTCAGGTATTCTCAGAATCTTCTTCAACACCAAAGGTCAAAAGTCTCATTATTTTTTTCTATCTGGCTTCTTCAAAATCCAACTTTCAGTTCCATAAAGTATCCCAATGGATACTTTATGGAATAATCCATTGCCTGCACTATTCTAATCTTTATAAGTATAGACATATCACTGCATCGGAATATCTTTTCCAAGGACTTCTTGACTGCTCTGTCAAATGCTAGTCTGCAGTGTATTTCCTGACTGCTTATTCCTTTAATGTTGGTGTTTTTATTTATTCAGGCTTTCATTCATTTATCGTAATTCATATAGCTACCCATCTCATATACATGGGTGTACCTGGCAGTGTACAATTAAAAAACCATAAAAACAAACATTAAAATTTACAATAAAAAATGAATACTAGTTAAAAAAAACTAAGAGACAGCATATTTGATATTTGATTTGATCCAAAAAGGCAAAAGGTATCTATTAGTTCAATACTTTCATTGCCAATTCTAAGAATGGTTGTTTTTACTGTGGTCATCATTAGTTTGGTCTTCTTTATATTTAATTTTAGTTCCATTTTTTCAACTCAGCTCTTTGAGTTTTCTTAATAGAGCTTGCAGACACTTTTCATTTTTTACTATTGGAGTGTCATCACTCTAGTGAATCATGGTAACAGGAAAAAAAACCAATCAAAAAACCAAGGATGAGTTCTAGGAAAAATATGCACAAGATTCTAAGTGAATGCAATCCAGAATGAAAATTTATCTCTGCTAGATGATAAAAATGGATGCATAGGAACATGATGAGTAAGAGTACAGAAAAAGCAAGTGAATCATTTAGAGCAGAGGTCCCCAACCCCCCAGTCCGTGGACCGGCACCAGTCAGTGGCATGTCAGAAACCGGGCTGTGCAAAAAGCAAAGTCCCATCCATGGGATTCAGACAGCACACGAAACCACGCCCCCTCTGGTTCATGGAAAAACCTCTCTCCACGGAACCGGTCCCTGGTACCCAAAAGGTTGGAGGCCACTGATTTAGAGACACTGGAATAAGTGAGAAATGGGCATTGCATAGTGAGGTTCTTATTTAGAAAATGTCTGTTTTAAATATGTAGCTTAAGCATAATTCTGTTAATGTGTATACATGGCAATAATGACTCTAAAAACATGATTGATTTGCTTGATTATGACATGCAATTGAGAAAAGTGGTGAAAGATGTAAGTGTAATGAGGTGTTGTGAATGTGGGACAGTTCCCTTTTTGATAACAGACAAGATTGCTGCTTGTTCTATTCTATCAAATGGTTCTGCTTCTGTGGAAACAAAACAGCCTGACTGATAAAGAACTTAAAGATGCATCTCTTCTCATAAGTTATACCTAGGCAAAGAAAAAATGTTTCCTAGTTACCTCCAAATGTTTTAAACGATTTGCTATATCAGACATGTCAACATCAAGGTTTTAGTATGCTTTACTAATAATATATTATATAAGAAAAATCATTGTGTTATTTTGATTTAAGCAAAGTGGCACCTTTTGTTTTATATGCCAGCTTGATATTATCTTTGTCCTAAATTGCTTAAATGAAATAACCCTAGTTTGTAACTTCTGTAATTTTTCCATGAATATGCATATCTTTTTTAATATAGCTCATGAATTATTTGAAGTTAAAACCTAGAATTAAAGAAAAGATGATATCCTGAATCTCCAGTATTCTTCATGAAGTATTTATATGAGCATGCCATTATATGGGCAATCAAGCTAAAACAGATATCATCTTTATAGTAGGAATTTACTAAGGCTAAAAGCTGTCTTTCAAAACCTGAGACCCCAACACTCATACAGGCTGATTTCATCATCTTTCACAAAATTAATTGTTTTCATTGGTAGTTGTTTTTATATTTTGCTACTAAGTTCTTACAATAAATATTGGCCAAAGATAACTATTGTCCAGTTTTTAGCCTCTGTTTACTGGTGGGGGAGGGTGTTCCTGAAATTAATCTTATCAGGGTCATATCTGTCAAATAAATATCACAATGTATTTTCTATCTGAATTCATTTAACTTCAGATACAAGGCAATTATTTTGACATGAAAATATTATTAATTATAATATTTTCATTTAAAACAGAAATTTTTGTATTTTACAAAAGATGTATATAGTGGAATAAAGAAAAATAAAGGAAAATGAATGACAGCCAGAACTATTTTATGTATTAGATAAAAGCAAATAATCCATTTAGTGCCAAGTACATGAACTTAGAATTAATTTTTTGAGTTATTCATGTGGCTGTAGTATGTTTTTATAGCTGTAGGTTGCCTATTTAAAAATCGGTTGAAATAATAACAGAAAGAATGAAAACCAATTTCAATATTTGACATCTTTTATTTTTACTTTATATTGTATTTTAGATGGATGGAATCTAATTAGACCATTATAAAAATAGATATCTTGATTATATTCCTGTTTGAATTAATGGATAACCCAGTTGGTTTTTCATATAAGAAAATATTGCATATCTACAGAAAGTTTCTCTTGTTTCATAAGCTGATTTGAGTTTATTTTATAAAGAAAAGGTAAACAGTAATGGAACAATATTCTGAGGGTAAGCTGACTAAGTAACTTAAAGTAACTCCACTGAAAATTGTACATCAAATAATTATTAAGCCTTCCTCACTTAAAAACACAGAGCAAATTTGCAATAGGATAGCATAGGAAAACAACTTGCCTTACTTAAAATGAAGTTATAAATACAAATAGTTTTATGCAAAAAGTAAAATCACCTAAAATATTCACTATCCAGCCTAAACAGGGCTATATTATTTAATCAATTAAATTTAATTATTTTTAAAATAAACCAGCTATAAATAAATGGAATAACAATTGGAGAAAAAAACTTTGCAGGTGTTAAAGTAAAAATGTTTTAATGGTATTAAGCTTTCTCTAGGTGCTGAGCATCCCTTTGGTTACTGAATAGAACCAGATAAGCAATTCCACCATTACAAAAACCTCCAACATGTCCCCATCTTGTTCTATAGGACTTGGGGAGTTGATCATTTGGGGGGGGGGTTGAAGGAGAGGAAATACATCCTGAAATGAATGCCTTGCATTTCATTTTTGCTAAAAAACAAATTATTTTTCCTCCAAAAATAGGACTTATTTATTTTATATATTCCTTAGATTTATTTTCTCCAATTAGGAGGCTGAGTGGTTTACAATCTCTAAATATAAAATATAGGACTAGAATGCTGTAAATAAAAAAAACAGTAAAGAACAGCAAGCACTGAAAAGGTTCTGTTCTAACCACATTAAAGGACACCCACAGCTGGGGGTGGAAGCTGAATTCTTGCCCAAAGGCCCTTTGCCAGGTCTTCAAGGCTGTCCAAATTCTATGCTTAATTGGAAGAGAAAAATCCTGTACTGAGAATATATTAATTTAACTAAATGCAAATTTAATTAGATGAACTAATTAATTAAATTTTAAATCAAATTCTAAACTAAACTTGATATAGTTAATTAGTATTTTATTGAATTCCATCCTTACTGATTACTAGCAAGCTCTTTGGGTATTATTTACTAACCAAACTTATAAATGCCCCTGAATAAAAACAGACTTTTAGTGGCTCACAAGATAAACAAATACCATAACTGTACATAAGAACATATTATAAATATATTTTTAAAAATTAAAAACAGTACATGGTATCAGACTCCAAAGCCCATTGGGAAAACTTTGTTTTCTACTATTTTCAGAAGGCGGATAACATTGGGTCCTCCAATGGGGGGGCATTCCAGAGGACCATCATAAATATGTAATGGCCTAAACCGTGGGCCGGATGCGTCATGCAAAAACCACACCCCATTGCTGGCAATGGGAAAAAAGTTGCGATACATCACGACATGTGACGTGACATTGCGATTTTCACACTTGTGCCCTAAGCTTTCTGCCCCACTTCCCAAAAATGGAGGACAATCACCTACTTCTCCCAGAACAATTGAAGTAGGCTAACTTTAGTGGGGATAGAGCTATCTGCTCCTCTAGGTAGCCTGGTGCCAAACCAATACAAGTGTAATCTGTCACCCCCTATAAACAACTGTGGGATTCTGGGTCATTGTAGTCAAGTACTCTTATTCCAGGGAAAATTGCAATTGGCAGAACTATTGGACAAGGAATTCCCTGATCACAGCTTCTCCTTGCTGATCCCATATGACCTTCAAGCTACAAACCTTCCCCAACAGGAACAGTACAACTTTGGACACAAAATGTATGAACAATAGCTCCATCTTACTAGGAATCAATTTAAGCCTTCTCTGACCCATCTAGACTTGAATAGCCTGCAGGCACTAGGAGAAGACTTCAGTGGCATCTCCAGCCTGACTCAGACTTGCATTGTACAGTTGGGTATTATCAACATATTGGTAGTACTAGACCTGAAACTGCCTAATGACCTTTCCTGCCAGCTTAATATAAAGGATAAGTAACAGGAGAGGGAGAACTAACCCTATGACCCCACACAAGGGACCAGCCACTGTGACAATCTTTCTCCCTAATCACTGCCAACTTGAATCAACCACTGATGAGGGAGTGTGAAACATGCTTCTAATCCCCAGTCCTTGCTACTCCTCCAGAAATACCACAATCAATAGTACAGAAGGATGCTGAGTGGGTCCAAAATGATTAGGAACACTATACCTGGGTGTGCTCAGACTACTCAGAGGATCTTCAACATACAAACAACAATTTACAACATATAAAGCCAGGATTGGCCACACTTCCATAGTGATAATGACATAACCCTAAAAGAAGGAAGTAAAATGATTTTTTTAGATTTGGATCCCAAGAAGTTGGTGATTCTGAAAGTTAGAACTTCAGTTGATTATCAAGACTGTAGTATTGATGGTAAATTATTATTGTAATGCATTTTGCATGTATGTTTCTAGCTATTTAATTATAATGCAGCAGTTAATATTTTAGTGAACAATACTCTTTACTGTTTATGGGTGAATTTAATCAAAGCATCTTATGATTATTAAAGTAATAATATTATTTTTGGAAGCATTTTTTCCTGGGTCTGAATATTTTAAATATTTTGAAATATCTAACATCTTAGAATATATTAACCACTTTTGAAATATCAGGGCTGCCAGTTGTCAATAAATCTATTTGCATCTCTTTTCACTGGTTTTCTTAGCAACAGATCAAATTAGATTCGTCACTGTTGGCTTATAGTGATTTCAAAATGAAATGGAATATATTAACGCAACCAACCACACTGATTATATTGCAAGCCTCATTTAATTTTTTACATTCACACATTACAGTGAAAAGCAGATTTTAATGCATGACTGTGACTGTATCTTGAATGACTTCAAAGGTCATCTGTTATAGATACATAATTTGTCACTATTAAATACCTACCTAATTAATGAAGAATGTTCTATGGTCATTAGTTATCAGTATAATTTAATTTCATATATATTATGCTCTTCCAAAAACTGGCAGTATATTGTTCTAACCCTAACTTAGCAATCAATTTACCATATGTTTTTTGTGCATGACTTGTGTAGTATACATACCATCAATAGCAACATTTATTTGTGATACTGCCATATTAAAATAATGTAATATTAACCGCCATATTAAAATAATGTAATATTAAGTCTAAACGCAGATCCTGAAAGTATATAAATGCTGTAACTTAAAACAATGATACCATGTGGCAAAGCAAATTTAGACTACAAATAGAAGTTTGGGAAGATGACCAAAAGGAAGTCTCATATAACATTGGACTCATAAGGCAAATCATACACAATCAGAGCTTATTCTAGACATTTGGGTATAACTTCATTTCTCCTAAAGAATAACATCATTAGTTTAAAAATGATTTGCTTTTTCAGCCCTGGATTTCATCTCTTAATTTCATATCATTGGAATTTTAAAAATATATTTTAAAGTTTTAGTTTTTAATAAATGTAAATGCATGATAATATTTACATATAATTGTTATCTAAAATATAAAATGTCCCAAGACACCTGTGTCTTTTAGAAAGCTATTTTTAAAAACAAACATAGGTCGAGATCTTCCACTATTTACAATATATATATTTTTTTGCGATCTGATCAGTTTGAAAATGTCATACTAAGCTTTTATTATTAAAGCAATAAAGAGAAATGTCTGATCTCAGAAGCAGTGCTGAGTGTTGGGCCAACTATGCAGATGGCCTTCCTTCATGGGCTCTGATAATAACATTCCTTTGGAATAGGAAACTGGAGAGAATACTGTCTTCCAGATGTTATAGGCAGATAACTGCTGCAGGTAAACAGTCTTGAAGATACCCAGATCCTGGGCTATATGTGACTTAAAAGATGTAACCAGTATTTTGAATTGCACTTAGAAGTGAACTAATATAGCTCTCCCAATAGTTGTGCCACATAGGTAAAATGGATCATGCCCATAATTAATTGAATCACAGCATCCTGGATCACAAGTACCTTCCCTATAGGCTATGACAGTGAGGAGGACCTCTTAATTCAGGTATGGTCATAACTGGTTGCGAAGATTTTCTGACTGACATAACACTTGCAAAAACCGTAAACTTAGGAGAAACCCTGAAATTATGCATCAATTTGGGACAGGCGTTCAACCCTATACACAATCACAGTTGGCCTAGGATGACTTCCAAATCCACATCTCTTCTCTTTTGCTCCAGATTCTCATGACCTGCCACTTACCGATAGTACCACATCATCTCTCTCTCTCTCTCTCTCTCTCTCTCTCTCTCTCTCTCTCTCTCTCTCTCTCTCTCTCTCTCTCTCTCTCTCTCTCTCTCTCCCTCCCTCCCTCCCTCCCTCCCTCCCTCTCCCCCTCCCTCCCTCTCTCTCCCCCTTTCTCACACACACAAAAATGGGGAAGCTTTTGATTCCTGGCTTATAGTTATGGTCATCTATAAATAAATTCCTATGTGAAAAAATAAGAATGAAGCCAACACCCTCATTTTCTTACACATTTTTTAGAAAAGTCATTTCATAAATTTGAATTTGTTAAATTCATAAAATTAACAAAGACCATAGTCCATCTATTGGATTTTAATATTGGTCCATCTATTGGACCATATTCTGTTGCACTGTGACCAATCAGATACTTGAAAGAAGATCATAAATAGGATACGTAAAAAAAGAGTTTTCACAATGACCACCACAGGGTGCATATCTATTCAGAACAGGTCTTTCTAATCAAATACTAAACTTTTCCTTCATTTGGAAAACATTTATTAGAGCTGTTGACCATATTGACTGGAAATTCTGGGAGTATTGTCCTAGCACATGTAATGTTAACTTATGTAATAAAAAGACAGAATTTACTAAGAATGTATTGTTCAACCATTGAAAGGCAAATGATTCCACTTATTACCTATGCTGGGAAAAGTTAAAGTATATTAGGCACTCCAATAAGGTACAAATTGAGAAGCAGCCCTACCACTTCTTTCACTATATTTAATAGTAATATTCTAACACCAGAAGTAATGCCATTTTTAAAAAGAAGGAAACTATTGCTAAAACCTGAGATGTACAATAAATATTTTTTACCAAATTGTATTTTCAAAAAATGGTATTTTCTTCATTTAATTCAGTTTTATTATAATAGATACGCAAAGAAAAATCTATTGCATTAGCTCATGACTTACATTCTACTTAGATAAAAGTGAAAAATGCCTGGTTTTCATCTTAATAGTCTATATACACCTAGAGCAACTTTTCTAGGCAGTACAAAAAATATGTGTTCTCTTCCCTAAGGAAAAGAAGATTGTAGGCAAACATCATTTTCTGCCCCATATTAGACATCATTGGCAATGTTGATAGATCTTGGGAAAGAATTATTTTAGAAATATGGACATTGATAAGTACACTATGCCTGGCTTCTGAGGTTGGGCAATGCCATGGCCCCAATATCCTCTTACCTCTACTTTGCATTCCTCATCACGCAATCATACTGTGAAGATTAATGGGGTTATTAAATGAATAAAGGAAACTAGTAACTAAGGATTTTATGTTGCACACCTAAGGTGTGTTTGTCTGAGTGCCCTTACTAAATGTATGTTTATAGACTGCAAAGACAACCTGGGGTATATAAATACTGCTATAATATAACAAGCTAATTGTAAAAGTACTGTGTACTTTAATTTGTTTTTGTGTGCACAATTTCATGAAATACATCCTTCCACTAGAACTATAATCCATAGGAGAATAGTGTATGATCTAATATTATGAAAGCATTTTTAAAGAAAAATCTTCTAGTTATTGGTATAATGGGTTCATATTTCTTGCAACTTCTGACTTCTATGAATCTTCTCAAATCTAGAATCTTCTCATTTGCATATCTCTTATTATTATTTTTCAGGTATATATTTTTAAAAGCTATATGCAGTTCCCTTTTCTTCATAAACAATGAGAAATAAGATTGGTCTGGCCGGCAAAACAGACTGTTGATCATAGCATCTAGGCTTATTGGAACACTATAAAGCTGCCTTACAGTTTCATTGAAGCACAGAGCTGCTTGGTTAATTAATTCCCTGCAGGTAGTCATCATGCTTTGAAATCTAAGATTTTATTTAAGCAATGTCACAAGGACTTTGACTTGCCCTTAGAATAGCTATTTAAGTAAAATAACTGCAGAAATTAGTTATCTGTATGTGAAATGTACCAAGCATTAAAACTGAAGATGATAACTAGGTCTCAGCTTCCACATGACATTTTGGAGCTCAGTATTCTCGGCATTGTTCCTTATAAAATTTTATTTTGAGGAAAAGGTAACTTTCTTAAATTTCATTAAATAAGTAGCATTATTTTCTTCAATGATTCAATGGGTAAAGAGACCAAAAAAGATCAAGAAGCAGCAAAATGTTTCCCTTGAAAGCTTTTGAATATTGTACCAGTCCAAGTGAAATGACAGTGAAGTTATTTATATTTCTTAAGGTGAAAAACAGCAAATACAGTTTTTCTTTTGGACATAATATATATCTTTCTGAAATTTGTTTTCAGGTTTGTAGGCAGAATATTTTTTTGTTAGTGGTTAATCAGTTCACTTTTTGCAGGCAACATTGTTCCAGGCAGTTTATGAAAGTTGTTAAAAATAAAAATTACAGTTTATTTATTCTTTAATTTTGTTACCTTGAATCTTAATTCTTCAAATTGATCAGATGCTGATCAATCATACTGGAATAATTATGATTATATATAATATAACATTACTCAATCTGTATAGCAAGAAATACGATAGCCTTTCTATTTTGCAGTGCTTTTTGTTTCATTTTTTCAGTATTTGTTAGTTGATGGAAGCATGGAAATTACTTGTACCATAGGACGTAGGTAACAATAAGCTTTAGATTAGTTTGTTTTTATAAACCACTAAAAATGTGGGTTTTCCTTTTTCAGAATAACTCAGATTTCAGATTTTCCCATCCGTTTAGTGCCATTAATATTGGCTATAAAACCTGTGCTGAATCACCTCATGTTCTGTAATAAAAATGTTTTGTTCCTTCTTGTATTTTAACTTACCTAATGTCTAATGTTGATGCCTCTTCTTTATTTACTTATTAAATAGATTTTTGTGACTCTCCAATTCACACACAGTGACTCTTTATGTTAATATAAGGACAGTTATATTAAATTAGTAATAATGTGGAAACTGCATCCGGATTCAGGTTGATTTTAATATTTTAATATTAAACATTAACATTAATTACTTAGTGGGATTTTTCTTTGAACTGATATCAATATTTGCCATGAATTTGCACAAGGATATTCCTCATGGTTACAATATACTGTAAAGAAATAAGAATTTTCCCTGCAACCCACAGTATTGTGTTTTCCAGGCAGATGAAATAGTTCTGAGGCTGATAATTCTTTGTTTCCAAAAAGCTTTTTTTTTTTAAGAAATGTTTTATTGATTTTTTTACAATAAGAATCCTTAGTGCCTAGTGTACAGCATGTTGTCTTGGTTCATATGTTTGGGGGGGGGAAATCAATAGTACTTGATTGACAGTCAATAATAATTATTTTTTGCAATTCTATAATTAGTATGTTAATTAATAATATATTTCTTTGATCTTCTCCCAATAATATTCTCCTTCAACATTAAACAAATATCATTCTTAATATTTTTAATGCATAAATGGTTAAATATAAACATTTTTTTCATGTTTGTACAAATAATAATGTCCATGTATGCAGTGGTGGGATTCAAATCCCTGAACAACTGGTTCTCTGCGTGGATGCAGGCCTGGGCCTCTGAGGCCTAGAACGGACTTCCGGAAGTGTCATCCCCGCACTTCTGGCTGCCTGTTCTAGGCCTGGAAGGCTTCCTCCAGGCCTCCGAGGCCTAGAATAGACTTTCAGAAGTGGCATCTCTGCACTTCTGGCGGGCTGTTCTAGGCCTGGGAGGCACCCTCCTAGAACGGACTTCCGGAAGTGGTGTGCATTCACCCGGTTCTCCAAACTCAACAAAATTTATCTACTGGTTCTACCAAACCAGCTGAATCTCATCACTGCTTATATGACATTTTTTCTTATCAACTTGTATTATTTTTCTAAAAATCATCTTATTAGTTCACCATATATCCTATTCTCGTAGTTCTTATTTAAGCTTAATTTCCCATTAATATTCAAACAATTCTTATCAGTCACAATTTGCTCAATATTTATCATCTAAATATCCAGATTTTCCATTTAGATACTCCATCTGGTAGGGTGAGTCAAATTTCTTGAATATGTCTCTGGCCTTCTTCTTTTGCCAAATAGTTTTCCAGGTTGATATATTCCGCTTTCCAGGAAATTATTGTATTTTTGTAAGTATTGTTGGGAGTAGAGAAGACAGAGTGTGTAGAATATATGCTTTTGTCTCCTAAACTCTAATGGTTCTCCTGGCAGTTCTATAATCCATTTTGTTAAATCTTTTTTCTTATTATCAGGTTTATTTTGATGTTCTGATGAATAAAGTTTCTTTTCCATTTTTATTGTTATGTCAGAGTCTTCTGGATTTTTTTCCTCTTTGTGTTAAATTATAATTCTCTTGATTTGTAACTTTGCTGATTAAGTCATTTTCTTCTAGTTTATGTTGTTATCTAATTTGTTTGTTCATTCTTTACGATCATTTTCTGAGTGTTTTTTGATTGTGGGTTTAGATTAGACATGTGCTTATTTACATTCTCAACATTATTTTTGATCTACTCATGGTTTGAAGCTATTAACATTTGTATCTGTCATAGCATTACATACATTTCCTCCTGGAAAGTATTTTTCTTGTCTTTAATTGTTGCTTCTGGAGGTCTTTGATATTCCAGACTAGGTCCTTCAGGAGTAAGTATTAAATGTGGTTTTCTGTCATTTTTTGATACGTATGCAGTATCCATGTTGTATTCCCCTTTTCAAATAGTCCTCCATCAGTGCCATAGTCTCTATAATTAGTCTTATCAAACCAGCCAAACTCAGAATCCAAACATCCCAACGTCGTATAGTTCTTACCTTTATATATAGTTTTTATAATCCGCTGTATTTCCAATTGTCAAGGCATCAGTAAAATCAGTATTTTATAACATTTCTTTTATTCAGGGGTCAGTTGTCAACCAGTCAAAATTGCAATTCAGTTTATTTAGCCACCTTGAATCCTTCCTGTAGATTCCCCCCTAAAAGATTAGCCCAGAGTCAAAAGTTTTTCTTTTTCTGTAAGCAATTCTTGAGTTTAAACAACAGAGTATTTCTTTTCTTTCAGACACTTTTTAAACTTATGGCTGTTCCCACCAGCTGTCTTCTGAGGGTTATTAAAGTTCAAGGGAACAGATTATTCTTTGTTTCTGAGTGTCTTGCCAATTTCTGAGTCAGTATTATTAATGTGTTTTAAATTTGATTTCAATATATTTCTTTCCCCCTTAAAGGTTAATTCGCCGCTTCCATCTATGGTAGAGTGGGGGTGTAGTCCCCTCCCTTCACTTTCGTAGGTTTTCTTACTTTGGGGATCTTTCCTAAAGACTTAGTTACAGAGTACAGGAGAGAAGATTGATAGTCTCACCAGTTACAAGCACACTGTTCACTGTTGTTCTGATTCGTGCTCTTGGACTTTGGCTGCAAGTAGCTTGGGCTAGATGCTGGTGTGCAGCTAGCCTTTCTCCTGTCGGGTTAGAGGGCTTCCACTGGATTGAACAGAATGACTGCTGTCATTCCGTGATTATCGAAGCACCCCTCTTTCTTTGTCGCTTCTCCGGGGCGACTTCAGGCCCTACTAGGATGAAATCAGTCATGGGGTGCGGAACTCCACAATCCCGCAGGCGTGTGTTATGGCGCAAAAACCGGAAGTCTCTGTTTCCAAAAACCTTTATTCAATTTATATGGAAACAGATCTTAGACAAGTGACTCTGGGTGGGTGATGACAATTTAAAAAACTATAAAAAGCAACAAAACATTAGGCAGCTTAGATAAAACAACAAAAATGAACTATCAATACAAATATTTCAGTCATTCTTATTGATAGGCTCCAGCAGCACTCTGACCTCCCAAATATATTTTATATTTACATCACTTCTAAAAATTAACATGTAACTCTTCTAACTAAACATAAAATGTCTATGGAGATCTTATAACAAAACAAAACTGTAATCCCGTTGTCATTGTCATTCAGAAGACATGTTTGGGTAATGGTTGTCAGCTCCATTATTACAGCTTGCTTGGATAATGCATAATTAAATTGCAAAGCTGTAAGAAATAGGTTCTACATGGAGATTATGTCCAAATGTATAGTAACCAAAAGCATTCTAAAATTGAGAGATTCTGAGAAGTCACTGCACTTGCAAAGTTACATCCCAAAGTATGGAAATATCTTTGAAGTTTAGAGGAAAACTAATGTTCTTGCCATTAATTTCTGTTCACTTGAGTGTCATGGACAGCACTCAGCCTCCTTCACAGATGGATCAGAGGAACTGAGGTTTTGAACATTCTTATTTACATCTTTTGCTTTGCTGTGTGTTGTTGAAGCAGATGTTCACATCTGTTGGATGTTACTTAACTGTTCTTTGCTTGGAAATTATTCAGTGTGGTTTCAGACTGGAGTCTTTGCCATTATTAAATCACATTCAACAAAATTAGACTTTTTCCTAGGAGTTACTTATGATAAGTCCATATGTGCATTTAATATGAATTTGATAATATGTGTGTGTGTGTGTGTATGAAATTAATTTTACTTTAAGCAGTATCATCCTGTGAAGAATAAACTTACTATTGCAATGGGAAACTTTTGTTTCTTGGAGAATTGTGTTCCATTGTCAATTATTATCATTTTGGGGAGCCTTTTAAATATAAAAATGGGGAAAGAGATTTAATACTTGTAGTAATTTTTTCTCTCTAAGAGGTATTAAAATGTCAGTGCTAGATAAACTTAAAAGAAAATGAATGTCTTTCCTGTTTGTAATGAACTTTTCTTCTAGTTTTCCTTTTTTTCCTAATTTTTTCTAACGAAGTATGCTCAGATTATTTCGCTCTAGTATTTTAGGTATATAAAGAATATCCTTAAAAATAAGATTGGCAGCTTTAATTTGCTTTATATGTGCAATCACTGTCCATGTTATATTCAAAATGCTTGTCCAATCAAGGATTCAATATAGAAAAGAGGCAGTAACAAGTATGCTGTACACTATAATAAAGAAATCTGTTGATTGAAAACAGTTTATACATTTTGGAAATGATAGGGAATGTAATTGGTTAGAAAGAAAAGGATAGGGCTTCATAAATAATAGGAAATAGAGCATATTTTTCCCCTGATAATGCTAACTCAATTTAAGAATATTCTGATATTGAATTTTCATGTGCAACAAAATAGGACTGATAGATCTTCCAGTACTATTCTAAATTCTACAGCTAATGGAATGACATCTTCATATTGATGGTAGAGAATTTCAGTGTGTCAAATTTCTGCTATAATGACATACTTTTTCCGAGCTGAAGGATCCTTTGGTGATTACTACTAAAGATTGGCATGTCTTTCCTCACAAGCCTTTGAAACATGGATTTGTGAATG
The DNA here is from genome assembly GCA_034064705.1 of Bothrops alternatus. Taxonomy (NCBI): domain Eukaryota; kingdom Metazoa; phylum Chordata; class Lepidosauria; order Squamata; family Viperidae; genus Bothrops; species Bothrops alternatus. The sequence continues at coordinate 13,431,900 of JARGCV010000027.1, read as the reverse complement.
TAATTATAATGTGACCCATAAAGGACAGAGCTTTATACCATAGGCCAACTTCCATACATTTTATGCAGCCTTACATTTTTATAACAGATTATAATTACTGTAAATTTTTTCGGTTATAATACTAGTTAACCATTATACTGCATTCTGCTAGCAAGGGATGCATTATTATATCGACATGGAACTATTAAGTACCAAAGAAATAGTTGGATTAGCCTGTTAGACCAAAAGAGCAAAAAATATATTTATTTATAATAAATATAATATTTGGGTTCAAACATTTCCTTCCCCCAAACAACAGATTCCTTCCTTCATGTAAAGCTTTTGATCCAGCTAAGTATTTCTACTGGTAGAGAGGCAGTTTTGCCCATTGTTGGTTCAACGACACTCCATACACTTTCTAAAAATCTGTCTCTGGTGTTTGGGGCATTTATGTACATTTAGAAAATTGCTCAAAAATACATAAAATGTATGTGCATTATCTAAATTTAAATATAATAGACATTCCAATTTAACTGACATCCCTTCCTCAATGGTCTGTAAAATGGAAGTTTAGCTACATTTTCAGTATCTCACTTTTTAGTATTAATTATTTATTCCATACTTTAATTTATTTATTTTTATTTGAATCAAAAAGACTTTTTTCATATCCTATATAAGCTCTGTTTCTAAAAACAGGTAACAAATTCTATGTTTTAATATATCTCATGAGAAGTTCGTTAATCCAATGGAGATTATTATTTTTGGACATTTCCAGTATTTTTTCAGTCCCATACCTCTTTTACTCTATTCCAGTGATTCCCAGTTCCTAAAGCAGAACAGGGTGAGTGTTTTATATAGAAAAGAAACCAATAAAAATATCCTGCATCACTAAAAACTCTACTGATTCAAAAATCTTTCCTTGATGGATGCTATTGAACACAATATGAAAAAAACCTTATCTTTTCCATAGTGCCTTCCTCTGCCTTATTCAGTAAATCTGTAAATACTTTTCCAATGCCACGTTATGTTAAGTTTCCATTCTTTGGTAATGGACAAGAAGTTAGCAACGTAAAATGGATGTGGACAGTTGCTGAAAATAAAGTAATGTTTGATCTAGTCAGTGTTTTGCATTGAACATTGACCATGCAGTTAAAAAGAAAAAAGACGGAACCTATTCTGTCAAGTACAGAATTACAAAAAGAAAAAAGTAAATAGTAGAGGAAGAAGTTTCTTTTTCATGATATTTAACAGCAATAAAGGAGATGGATAGTTCACTTTGTGTAATGTAGAGTAGTTACAATAAACACAAGAATTCGAAATCTCAGAAGACTCTCTTGACACTTGCTTGATAACAGCTTTTTTTCATTCCTTAGTTTTGACAGTTTGCGTGTATTGTCATACCTAGTATAAACTAAAACATCACTGTCATTCTGTTTTTCTTCATTCTGTGTCTTCCTTTACTTTACTTTTCATCTTTATAATAATGAAAAGATTGGCTTTTCATTTGCAGACTGTGAAGCAAGTTCTATTAGATATTAGAAGTTCTGAAAAATTGAAGATGGCAATTTTAATTTTCATCATAAGGTTCTAATGGGAATGTCATGTTTAAATTATCATATTAACCTTTGACTATATGTAGCCGTTCTTTTAAAAATATATGCCCCCACATATGTATTAAAAATGGGATCTAATCTGTGTGTATAATAGCTATAATATGTAATCTTTTTTGACGTATATTATCCCCTCCCCCCAAAAGAACCTCCATCTCATCCTGGGAAAAAGTGTGATGCTGTGGAGGTTATTTGTAGAATTAGATTATTTTTAGGCAAGAAATAATTATCTGGAAAAAGCAGGTGCTATTTTATAGGCCTTATCTACTAATTCTTTTTGGTAAATTATAATTTTCTTCAAAATTTCTAATTCCCCACTTTTTGTCTTTTTTTTGTCCCAGTTATTATCGTGCTGTGTTAACTCCAACAGTAACCTGAGAATAATAAAAATAGCCTTTGACAGTTCCAGAATCTTTTTTAAATATAATTTCTTTTGACATAGGCAGCAATGTAAATTCAACAGATAAATAAATATTTTATGATACACAGTACTTGTATTTATTAATTTTTTTGGTATAGAAACACTTTTGCAACAGCTGTGAATTTTTATCTGCAGCATTTTACCTTTATATTGTAAGTATGGGCTTTCTTTCATCAACATGAATAGAGACATTTGGATGTACATATGCTCATAAAAAGGCCATTGGATCATGTATGTGGAACCTTCTATTGTTTAATAGGCAGGGCATTCATAATAACTGTACTGCAGATGTGCTGTTATTATGTTCCCAGTCATTGCAGTGGACATCCTCCTATGTCTTTTTTATCTTAGTATTGACTAAGATTAAAAATCAAAGAAGTGACTCTTTCCTTTTCACATATAAAGTATATAAACATTATAATAAAAATAATAATAAATAGTATTCCTGGTTTCAGATTAACTTTTAACGTTAGAATTTTCTAAAAAAAGTTATCAGTTCTATCCAACCAAATTTTGCTCGAGTGTAGCAAAGTACCCAGTGTTGTCATCTGGCATGTTGCAGACAAATTCCAATTACTTTTCTGCTTCAAGCTATTGTTAACCACTAAGAGCTAGTTGACAGTAAAATTATAAATACAGGTGTTGTCACACTACACTATAATCAGAATTTTAATTTGAATTTTCATTTGTAAAGCCTTTTTTTACATAAAAATGGGAATAGAATTAGTTTTATTGACAGTAAAAAGACATTTTGAAAGCTTCCTAAATCATTACCTGTATTTAAAAGTGGGGTAGAAGGGATTTTATATGTCCATGAAAAAAGAAAAGTTCTATTATCATATATTTACTCATTATTTTTAGTTGTAAATAAAACTAAGGAGATGTATTTGACAAATGATTGATGGAATTCAGTAAGATTTCACTTCATCAGAACAATAGTCAGCCCAAAATATATATTTACTTTTGTTTAGTTCTGCCATTACTAATACAAGCCTATGATAAAACCTTTAGTCAAATTAAGCAGAGCCAGTTGAGAGTTCACATGTAATGCTAAACTTTCTATTTGATAATTTTCTCCTCTTACCTAAATTTATCTTTATTTTCTTACCCATCTCTCCCCCCCCTCCCTGCCAACGATGGTAGTTGGAGTGGTTCTCCATTCTCAAGACATGCTTTTTTCCCTCAAGGCATTTAGTGTCGTGTCTGCCAGATTTCAGTGATGAACAGCGAATTGCTTTTAAAGTGGGCATTATGCCAGTTCAGCAGCACAATGGAAAACCAATCTTCCACCATTCTACTTTTGATGCTGTTATTGTAGCATTTTAGATAACTGCTGCCACAAAAAAGATGTGCTCAATTGCTACCAGTTAGTCAAGTTAAATCCAGAGTAGCATTAAAATTACTCTGAAAACTGTTTGTCAGAGGTCATGTGTTGACGGTAGCTACAGTACATAGGATAGATGTTCTATTCTGTAGAATGCTTTTTATTTATATTTTTTTCTTTTTTCTTTATTATTACAGTGACTGACCAGCTCTCTAAATAGCTGTTCAGTACCTGTTTACTTATTGTCTCCACCTTGGTGTTGAAAAAATGTGTCAAACAAATGTTGAAAAATTTCGTTAAAGTGCTGGAAATAGCAGGAGAGTAAGTTGCTGCTAGAGTGCTAGAGTTTGTACAGTGTGAGAGCAAAAGAGAAAGTGTATGAAAGAGCATAATTCTCTGGTTTCTGTAACAAGATTACTATTTTCTTTATCTTCAGTTGTCAATAACTGGGTTCACTTTTCTTGGTTTTTTTAATGGCACAAATGGGATTTATTTGCTCTCTTGTTCTCTTACCCTTCAATACCACCTCTCTTTTTCTTTCTACTGGCATTGCCTGGGAATAGGATGTTTGCTTTACTACTTGTAAAGCAAATAAAAGCTACAGATGGCAAGTGTTGGTACTAGCTTGCTTTTTAGATGGAAGATAAAATAATTATACACATATTAGGTAAATTACTGTATACAGAGGAAGCATATTTAATAAATTATAATACACTATAAAAAAGCAAGAAAACTGCAAAATGGTGGCTTTTGTCATTTATATGGGGTACACAAAGCACTGTTAGCAGAGAAAGATGTATGTTGCATTAGTAGCCTTAAAGCTGATAACCTAGCCTAAGCCTTTTCTATTTTACTAAAAAAAAAAAAAAGTAAGTATGAAGCGACTAAAGCCAGAAGGGGGACTGAGGTCAGTATCTTTGGGAACAATCTGGTAGGCCAAAGCACGTAGAAGACTGCAGCTTAGAATGCAAGTGGAAATAATAAAAAACATAGCTAACGAATAAATAACAATAGATAAATTGTGTATCTGTGGAACTAAGAGAAAGGAGAAGGATATAAGAGATCTGAATAAAGCTAATCTGATTTTGTGGAATGAAATTAATGAATACATGCAGAAAAGTGAAAATGTTAATTATGAATGAAAGAGCTAAATATAAAACCTGAATCATAGTTATCTGGATTATTGTGGGGTAGGTCTGTAGGAAACCATAGATTGGTGGACTGTTACATCCCAGTGAATACTAAAAATGAAATAATCAAAAGTGAGTTTGTGGATGAAATCTGAAAATTCTGAATGAATGTGATCATGGGAAAAAATTATTCTGCAATGTGAAAGGAATGGAAATATGGAAATGAACGGAGCTAATATAGAATATGTGATTGGTGCATTCAGAGGGTCTAAATAAATGAGAACGGTCATCGTTTGGTAAGCATTTCCTTAGAAAAACTTCTGTTTTTAAACTTTTGTTTAAATATATCAATTCATATGTACACATGATGAAGAAAAGTATGTAAATAAATTTAAATCTAAAATCATTGTTGATTTGATTAGTAAAAATATTGAGAAAATTAATGAAGAATACAAAGATGACAGGTTATGAATATGGGGCAGACCAATTTTTGGTAGTATCCAGAATGGATCATGGAAAAAATGGCTATGAAGAAAAAGATGACTTCAGAAGAAGTACAAATTCTGTATAAAAAGTATTTGAACATACCGTAGCTTTCCCACTAGAAGTAATGAAAAGGGTATGGAAAATGTTTGGAAATGAATTTAAAACAATTATGTTACAAAAAATCACAGAAGAGAAATATAAAAAACTATGCTTGCTGGAATGGAGTAAGAAATTATACATAAGAGACTTCTTATGTTAAAATGCACATAAGAATACATAAAAAAGAATTTTTAAAAAAATGAGGTAGGAATACTGTTTAATGATTACAGAGAGATACATGGTTGGAAAAAATATCATAGAATGGAAGAAACAGTTAAAATTAAAAGAAACAGGAAGTGCAGATTTATTTTGAAAGAAAGTGGGTGAAGAGAGTTGAACAAGAAACTTTTAACAACCTGAGTGGCATTAAAAATGAAAGTTGTGAAATATTTTGGGATTTAACTGAAGTGAAAGAATTATAGAAACTATTTTAGAAACGTTTATAAGAATAATGCATGCAAAAAAGTGGAATTGAACCAACAAACATAATGTTAATATCGAGAAAGAAAATGACAAAAGGTAATTTAGAAATGCTGTGAGAATATTGAAAAAAATATAAAGCCTCAGATGTGAATGATATGGAAAAATGTTAAAATATAGGTAGGTTTGCAATGTGTTTAATAAATGTGTGTGAAGACAGCATCTGTGCTTGTATACTGTTTGTTTACAAAGAAAAATGCAACAAGAATTAATGCAGAACTGCAGGGGTAAAACAAAATGAGATAGAATCAAGAATGAATAGATGATGACATAGAATGGATTAAATAAAAGCTTGTGCTTTTTAATAAAATGTGCTAGTCAAAAAATATGCTACCAGAATCCTGATGCAGCATAAAAGAAATGTATCAAAGTAGTTTACATCATTAAAAGAGAATAACTGCTGAACAAACATATGAAAAAATGAGTGGATCAAAAAAGTGTTGGCTAGATGGAGTTGACAAGATCCTCAGAAGAAAAAGTCAGAAGTTTAATGAACATAAAACAACCTATAAAATTATACATTAATTTAGTGGAAGCAAGAATGATTTAGAAGAATAAATAACTTCAGTAAGTCACAGCTAGTTTTAACTATGCTTCATTTTCTTACAACGAGGTCAGGCCTATTATTTTGTTAGCTTATTGCTTCTTATTCCTTCCTATATAGAAATGTCTATACAACACTTCTTGTTCTAAGATAAAATAGTATAATGGATATTTATATGTCAAGTAAGAAAAAAATATTATTTTTCCTTCCTTTTGAAAAGTTTTTTAAAGAAAACTTTTAACAAATAATTCTCTTCTCCAGATTGCCTCTAATATTACTCAGTATAGTTTTTCAGTTCCAGTAAGAAGCAGATGATATATTACTGGTTTTTTACTATTTATTCCTGTTTTTGTGAATGTTTTTCAATCTCAGCAGTAAGAGAACAAAGAAGAATGAAAGTTCCACAATTTCATTTGTCTGTGATCCCTCTGGAAATAAATCTGTTCTGACTTCAGGAGATGAAGATGATATAGACATCTATTTTTCTCCACAACAACAACATTATAATTAATGTTAATTCCTATTATTTAAATATATATTCCCCTTCATAAGTGTAGGAAATTATTTCCCATTGTTTGTTGTGTTCCTTTGTGTATTTTCTAAGCATAGACCAGGTTAGCATTTGTATACTGCAGCTTCACTGCATGTATAACTTACAAATTAGGTTTCAGAAATCTAAATCACTTGTTCTTGTAAATAAGCAGTCTTAGAATACTCAGGTCTTTTGTTTTGTAACTCACTACCGGTAATCTCTTTTCATTGATAATATAAGCCAGGATGTTTCAAACATATATCAACCACAGACATAAACAGTTACTGTTCATAATATATCAAGTTAAATAGAAAGATATGAAGAACTATATGATAGCTCTGGATTTAATTTAAGTTTAGTAATTTTCCATGCACAGTTTGAAGTATATGTTCTTCATCCAACAACCGATTCAGGGAGTATGTATTTGACCCATACATGGATTTAGAGCACACACGTTCTGACAGATATTCCCTTGTGGGAGATGGGAAAAGGAAGAATGGTGATGCATGAAATGGACAGGTGGAGCCGATTTTCTAAGGAGTTGTGACCTAAAAGCCATGTGGAAAAGAGAGGAAAGATGGGCAAAGCACATCGGTTTTGCCTTGCCCCTTAATACTCCTGCCAACGACTCCTTTTTTTCTTGCCAAAATCCAAAATCAGTCTAAATTGTCTGGATTTTCCTTTTAGCTGGACAATGACCTGCCCAGAATAGTCTAGTTGAACTTCTGAAGCACATTATGTTTGCTTTGTGCACCAAATCACATTTTTCAATTCATGCACATCCCTCATTGTTATGTACTTGTTTACTATCCTTCACAAAATGTTGCTTGCTGCAAAAAAAAACCCCAGTATCTGGTTATATACATATGTATGATTCTGATTGTGCAAAACCATCAGTGGGATCTACTCTAGAGAATACTTTGAGAAAATAATACTATACATTAATCATTCTGAAAATTTAGATTATAATAATAATAATAATAAAAGATAATTCTTTTTTCAGAGATGGAAAATGTATACATCATAAAACTAAATAATGCACCTCTGAAATGTAACTAAAGAAGAAGAACCCAAGTTAAGAAGCACAGAATACAATATGAATTATGAAAACTCATCTTATCTTATTCATTCCCATCTATATTAAGAAGACAGACCCAGCAAGAAATAGATTCAGTTGAAAAGATCACTCAAATTTTGTAATGTTATGGTGCATCAGTTCAAAAGTTAAGTTGAGCAGTTTGCCACTAAAGCACTGAAATATTTTTTTTCAGCATATTTTCAATCCTGTCCACAAATGATAAATATAGTCTTCAACTGATTTGCCCTGGTGGAGCATAAGGTTCGGTCCAGAGAAAAAATTATCAGTTGTGCATAAAACAAAAATTATATTCAGTGACAGCAAACTTCTGGTCTAAATATAGTCTAAAGCAATGGTAAGGAACTTTTGTTTTTTTATATACTTACCAAAAAAAATTAAACACAGGAGTGAAAATTAAATACAAGAAGGAAGAAATAAAAGAAAGTAAAGTGCAAAAAAGTCAAGAAAAAAAGTAAAAGAACAATAGAAAATAAAGTAGTTTCTGATCTTTACAGCTGTTCTAAGTGCAATTGTAGATTTACCTTTCTTTAAAATTATATCATGACTCCTTTCTGTAAATTAACTTAACATAATTATTTTCAAATAACATACAAGTTATATTTGTCATGGTGATGCCCAGATATTTTACTTTTTTCTCAATCTTAAAATCCAATTTAACATTTTCGTCTTTTGTTTGTTACTCTTAAAACTCCTAGTGTATCAAATTCTTTAAATTTTCTCATTAATACTTCTATTCTGTTTAGTGGCTCCCCCAAAACTAACACCATGGTATTAGCAAATGTCCTTCTTTCTTTTTGTAATCTTTACTCTTGTTTTATATCTCTCTTAAATAGTTTAAGAATTAAAATAAACAGGAGAAGAAACAACAGGCATCCCTACCTTATCCCTTTTTTATATCATAGGTTTTTCCAAGATCTCCATTGACAATTATTTGTGCTTTTTGTGAAGTGTAAATCTTACTGATTTAATGAAATTCTCTCCAGAATTAATATCTTCTAAAACTTTAACAGTCCAAATTGTCAACAGCCTTCTCTATATCTAAGAAAATCAATATGGCTTTTTTTTTCAATATGAGTCTCCAAATATTCCAAAATGTCCATCATGTTTCTTATATTATCCTTTAATTTTCTTTTAGGTAAAAACCTACATCGATCCTCATGAATATATTCTTGCAAAATTACTTTCAACCTCTCAGCCAAAATCATTGTAAACAACACATTATCATTATTCAATAATAACAGAGTCAAATCTTGTCCCTACGTATTAATGCTATATTAGTCTTTATCCAGTTCTCTGGCATCTTTCCCCTCTGTAACATAGAATTCATCCTATTTTGTTCATCCTCAAAGCATATAAGAAGCTAGTAATCTATCTGGTCCAGGCACCTCTCCTGTTTTAGTTGTTTTTTTTAATAGTTTTATGAACTTCCTTTATTGTTATACGTCCATTCATAATCCATTTCGGATTCTCTGAATTTTTGGTAAATTTTGTTTAACTATTCTTAAAATATTCATATTTTCCATGGAAATATCTTGTCAAGGGCAGGCAGCTTTTCAACAGCCAGGATATATTGTTTGAAATTAGTATTATTTGGGACAGGGCAGTAATGTAATAATCACATTACAAGGAGCATGAATAAGATTTTTTCATTTTGAATTTTTCTTTAACTTCCCTAACTGAGCTAGTTTACCTTTGTTTCATACCAGAAACCAGGAATATGCAGCCCTGTTATATAGTTCACTGGTTTGTTACCAAATATTGATGACGTGAACTTCAGAAGTTTCATGCTCTACCCCAAAATTTAGACCACACCTTGCCCATTCCTAATCTAGTGGAAGGTATCATAAAATAAAGTGCAACTCTAGTTTAGTTACTGTTTGTAACTGTTAAATTAAATGTTATCATGTCCTTGTTAGGGACGTAATAGCTTTGGTTTGACCTATCTGTCAGTTTGCTTGTTTAGTACATGGTTAGCCTATCTTCTGTTATGAGACTCAAATGAAAATATATCCAGGCACCAATACAAAATATAAGCCTGCTTCACTTTAATGAAGTTGCTGCATCATGTGCTCTCTAACTACAGTCTGGTGCTGGCTGAAGTAGTTCAGTAAATGATTGTCAAGATATTATTCCATGAATTGTGACTTTCTGGTTATTTCTTAAGCTGAAAGGAAGACAATAATGAAGGCAACACAAATTTGGGTAAAAATAATGATTTCAGGAAGTTGAGAATCTGAGTAAGATTTGGACAATGGTTCAATAACTGGGACTCTGACCAATTTGTTCTCAGAAGTTACATTAATGTTGCTAATTTCTTTTATTACTGTGGGCTTTTGTTGAGGTTTCCCAGTATGTCTAATGACAAAAATATACAAAAAGTCCATACCTTCTACAAAATTATAAGGAATATGATCTTCAGACTGGCTGTAGAGGTTGCACAGTTAAAAATGTATGTAGCAATCTTGAGTGTTTAAATAACTGGCCCAAAATATAATTCTTATGGTGCTTCTCTGGATAAACTGAGCCATTATGTATTTAAAAGTTTCAAATAGCTTAGATATACTGTAATCATGAACTTGTACTGATATCACATGGAATCCTTCCTTCTATGGTATAAAAATTCTAAGGTGGCTCTTATTTTCCCCAAATGTACTAAACTAAAAAAAATCATTATAGTAAAGAGAATAAGTTAACAAATTAAATAAATATCATATATGTGTGCTTGTGCAAAACAAAAGGAGGGATGTAATAGAAGCAAATGAAGATGGTCTAAACCTGTGAGCTTGATGAACACATGTAGCATGTGAAGGTGTAAGATTAATTGTAAGTGAAATGGCCAAAATTTACACCAGAAAGTGTCTTCTACAAAGTTATTGGTGTTTATAGAAATCCATAGTTTAGTGATAGTTGCATATTAGGCACTGGTAGATGAGAGAATTAAAATGTTTTTGCGAGAAAATGTGCAACATTCCAAAACAGAGGAAAAGTTATTTGGTTAGGTAACAGGAATGGATGAGTGGGAAAAGGATAAGAGAATATAAAAAAGGTTTTGAACCATACAGAAACTAACAATGAATGGGAATAGAAACTGCTTGCTGGTTTTTGCTTTAGAAATATAACTGCTTCTTTTGAAAACTTGGGCAATTGAATGTGAATGTGATATGCACACATATTTATTTATTTATTTATTTATTTGCCACCCATCTTGCCACAAGGCAAATTTGGGGGGGTTACAATATTACACATGGCAGTGAAATGTATATAGATCTAAAAGGATGATTGATTAGATTGTTTATGATAAAACAAACAAGAATAATATAAGCACTAAATGCAAAGACCATTTTGAGTAGTTTCATGATTGGAACTTGGGGAAAAAATAGTCATGGAAAAAAAAGAAAAACATGAAAAAATGTAAAGTGAAAGTAGAAAAATTGTTGGAAAAGCATACCTACTGTATGAAAATGTATTAAAAGATGAATTGGTCTCCCAGAAAAATTGAGTATGGAAAAGGGTGGTGAAAGCTGTGTGGAACAAAGTGAAAATAATTACTTTAGATAGAGTATATAATGAAATAAGGAGAGTAGATATGAAATTGTATGTATGTAGCATGAAAAATTGCACAAATATGTCTTAAGTTATACATTATTATTATTATTATTATTATTTATTTATTTATTTATTTTATTTATATGCCGCCCTATTCCGGAGAACTCAGGGCGGCTCACAACATAAATGGCTATGAGAATTTGTAGTTAAATTTGTGTACTTTGTGGTATATTGCTTACTGTAGATGGGGAAATGAATGGAATATTTTAAGAAGTGCAAACACAAATAGAAATATAGTGGTTAGTGTATGCATTTGTTGCTAGTAATGAATGTTTGCCATAAGAAGATAAACAGCTGAGTCTCTGAGCATGTTTCTGCTGATTTGGGACATGTCATCTAAATAAATTCATAGTGATGGGAATTGGATATTTAATTATGGGGGAAGATAAGGTGAAAAATGTATGAGTGGTGAATACATGTGAATGAAATAACAAAAGTGAATGATCAATATAAAAATTATGCTAAAATAGTTTTGTCATAGAGAGAATGATTGAGAATGAACTTAAAAAAACAGTTGGAAGAAAGAGTGAAAGTACTAAAAGGAAGAGAAAGATTAAGAAAAGTTGTGAATGGGAAGTTGATGCGATCCTCAAAAAAAGGAGGGTGTTTAGGGAACAATGAACCCTATGTGCTCAGGATGAAAGTCAGATTGGCTGGCAAGGTGAGGTAAGTATGGAGTAAAATGGTGAATGGTCTTGATTTAAACAAGTTTTAACTATATTTCCTTTTCACATCCCATGCCTTCTTTTCTTTTACTTACTATTTCTTGCTCCTGTTCTGAGCTTTGCATGCACTACCTGATCCAGTGCTGGGATTCAAATATGTGAACAACCGGTTCTCTGTGTGGATGCTGCTTCCGGAAGTCTATTCTGGACATGGGCAACAAAAAAATTGCTACCGGTTCTGCCGAAGTGATGCGAACTGGCTGAATCCAACCACTACCTTGATCTGAGAAAGAATAGCATGCTCAATGTGCATGAATATAAATTTGACATTTGATTGTGATACATAATTTTGATAGATTCCAGGCTATATGTTTAAATCCATATATAAATCCAGGATAACATTAAACCAAAAGACTGTTTAATACAAATACTAAGCTTTTGTCAGCCAACACAATGTTATCCTGGTGCTCAAACTCATTTGCTTTTATTACATTTGTTATAATCTATCTATCTATCTCGATATCTATAGATATAGATATAGATAGATATATATGAGTGATTATTTTTAAATAATAGATTTAAGCTTATGACTTTTAATGAGACATGTACATAAAATTAACAATATACTCTGAAGCACTTTCTAAGTATGATTAAAGAATATTCCCAAAAGAAAAATGAAACTTTGGCTGCAGCAAAAATAAATAAATAAATAATAGCAATGAGATTAAGCAATAAAATATACATCCTCTAAAAATTACAAGTACTATTAAACAATGGAGTCACAAAAAGCATTCAAAATTGCCAGTATTAAAAAGTTGACAGTTTACTTGACTAAATTAAAAAGATTCTAAAATGCTGACAAAATAAATGTGATTTGGCAATATATACAAAAGAAGACATTTAACAGATTGCTATAAATATAAAATGTAATAAATATTAAATCACAAAACTAGTCCAAGACGATTTAGTAATATTGGATCACAGAAGTTTAAAAAAAACAAAATATGACAAGGAAATTACAGAGAATAGTTTTCCTATATGTCTTCACTGTATGAGAGTTTATTTTAGATAATATTTTGGGCAAATTCAAATAAAGCAGAATGACAAATAAAACACTTTAAAAAATAACTGACAATGTCAATGTCACTGGTATTCTTTTAAGAATTTTTAAAAAGAAGTCTGAGGTTAAGATGCAGCTAATGAATGAACTTGTATAATTTACAGATTGAACAGCTTAACTGGCAAGAAAGAGTAGACTAAAGTTTCACCTTTTACCACTGTTTTTTTTCCTTTCACGACTAGATTTTTCTTGGCAAGACTTTCAGAAATGGTTTGCTGTTGCTTCCTTCTTAGGACTGAGAAAGTAACTGACTGAAAGTCACCCAGCTGGCTTTGTGCCTAAGTATTCACTGTTTCCCACTTTCTAGCCTGATGTCTTAAGCGCTATACCAAATTGACTCTCCCAACCCCAGTGAAAATCCTTTCTTCACTGAAGATGAGCTTTTGTCCTCAATACTGCCTATTTGCTATTTTATTACTTGTTCGTAATTCTTAGAGAAGTTCTTCCATAGCCTATCATTTTAACATTTTAAATAATTTGATATTGTGCAGGATCCAATCTGGGTCAGTCACCAGGACCAAAGGTTTTGTCTTCCGAGCTTTCAAAATCGTGCTGGAGCCCGACGAGTCCGTAAGATAAAACAAAACCTCTGGTTCTGGTGACTGACCCAGATTGGATCCTGCAACATTATCCTAGGACACATATATTCAACTTCATTCAATTTTCCATCATCCACAAAAATGGATATTTTAACATTTCATGTTACTTCAAATCATTAATGAATTGTGCCAGTCCTAATGCAGACCTTGGGTAGGAGACTCTATTCATATTTTTCTATTGTGAAAAGTTATTGCCTTTTTCTCCTAGTTTCTTGTTGTAGAACTAAATCTATAGAACTGCATTGCATGATTATGATTAGTTGGAAACTATGTTCTGATTAGCTTCTCTGCTAATAAAAAGGACCACCACATAGATGGAATTATCATATATAGCCCCATTCTAACCAAGTATAAGAAAATTGTCTTCAACGGTTCACTCACCAACTTACAGCCACAATTGGGACCAGAATTTTTGATTGTAAGTCAGGTCATAAAGAGAGATACCATGTGACTGGACCTGATTTTACAGTATGTCCATTTTTATTATGGACATAAAATTATTTATGTCCATTTTTATTATTTTTGCCAGAAACTGGCAAAAAACATTGGAAACCAGCAAATAATATTATAAGTAATGATCACCTGACCACAAAGCTCTGCAACCATTCATAAACGTGAGCTGGTTGCCAAGTGCCTGAAATACGATCATGTGACTGAGGGGGGAGGGGCCGTGTGACATTTTACTGCAGCTGAAAATGCTTTATGGGTAGTAAAGAATCCTTTCCAAGGTCATTGTAACTCCAAACAGTTGTTAAACAACCAGCCGTTAGCCCCTATAGCAAACAGAAATTCCTAAAGTGAGGCATTCAGGAAGGAGTTTTCAGATATGTTGGCAGATGATGTAGCTAATTTTCTTTATCCCAATTTCTTTTGTGTGGAAGATTTTATATATAGAGATAGATTTACTAGTCTGAAAATTCTTTGCCACTCTCATTGTGCTCTTCACACTGACTTTGGTGATTCACTGTGTTTCCTGTTTTTATATATATATATATATATATATATATATATATATATATATATATATATATATATATATATATATATATATATATATATATATATATATATATATATATATATATATATATATATATATATATATATATATATATATATATATATATATATATATATTTGTTTGTGATTGTCTATGGCAGGATTTATAATTTTATCTTTTCATAAATCTTTTTGTTTAAATTAAGCTATCTTAATTTTTGACTCAATTTTTTTATCCAGACAGCATGATTTCAAGTTAGATTGTATCTTTTCCACCTTAAATTTATGTTGAATTTGATACAATTGCAGGCATTATTCCAATCAATTAGCAACAAATTTAAGACAATTTGGAACTTAGGCAGCACCAGCATTATGTATTCTGAAATGACACTCCTAAAGTCTTAATGTTGACAATATAAAAATGATAAATCATGGTTGTATGTAAAAACCATACGTATTATTAGTTTATATACAGTATATTTTAAAAATTGATAGATACAGAAGACATAGGTCAATGTTTAGAATAAGATTATCAATAGAAATTTAGCCATAATAATTTCATAGGTCTTGGTGCCTTTATTTATTTTATTTATATTTCCTATTTATTAACTGCCCATCTCACTTAGAGAGGGGCTCTGGATGGTGTACAATTTTGCACATACTTACCCTAAACATCTTTTATATATATTTATTTGATGCAGGGACTTACTGAAAGAGATGGTTGATAGGCAAAAATTGTCTTTTCTTCTGCCTCTACTCACCCAGCCATTTTTTTCTTACTTAGCTAGAAAATATGTTTTAGAACTTCAATGTAATAAAATTGTTTGAAGATCAGGTATTCTGTGAGACGTGTTTTTTGTTCCAGCAACTTTTTCCAAATGGTTGAGACAGCTCACAAGACTAAAACCCACTCAATTCACAGTTCCATATTGTGATTCCAGCTGCCGAAAAGAAACATTTCCATATCATGGAGCAATCTATAGTTTTACGCTTTCCCTCACTTTTCTTCTATCATGAAGGTATTCAGGACTATGCATTATCCTTTTCTTATGCATCCTGATTGCCTCAAATGACTTAAAAATATTTTTGTCTCCTAATATCAATAATGATAGTATTAAAAGTAGTAAACAATAGTAAACAGTATTTACTTACTATTTCCTGACAGAACAATTAATCAGTGGAACAACTTGCTTCCAGAAATTGTGAATGCTCCAACACTGGAAGTTTTTAAGAAGAGATTGGATAATCATTTGTCTGAAATGGTATAGGGCTTCCTGTCTGAGCAGGAGGTTGGACTAGAAGACCTCCATGGTCCCTTCCAACTCTGTTATTCTGTTACTTGCTTGACCAGACTGTTCCTTTGGTAACAAATTAGGGTTTATCACTGGAATGTAAAAGTCTTTCATCCTGAAGGATGAGCATGCTAACAACTGCCACACATTATCAGGATGAAGAATTACTGTCTTATTATCCAAATTCCTGTGCAGTTATTACTTCATGCAAATTACTCATACATATCTAGTAAATAGGATGATTTTGGGGGGGAAATTTCATACAGGAATTTACAGAAAGAAAATAATTAGTTCATGCACTAACATGTGTTATGATTCCCAATAATAATGATACAGCAAATTAAGCAGAGGGCAGGGGGTTTTATTTTGTCAGGTAAGGAGCACAGAGGATGCTGAAGTAATGAGAGGACAATTATTCAAGGCTTAGACATAGAGGAAAAACTCAGGTTTGTTTAGTGGCAACACAAAGTGCAGAAAAACAACTGTGGGTTTGTGAGACTGAAAACAAGCTCATTCACTAATTTAATGTTATAGTTTACTAAGTAATTACTTATTTTAGAATTTCCAAGATTATTAAATGTATTAATGGAAGAAAATATTCAGTGAAAGCATTCTGTATATCTTTTGCTTATTATACTAGCAATAAAATTATTCACTTTTTAAAATCTAGCAATTTTGAAATTGACTTTCCAAACTGCTTTTAAAATACTTTATTGCTCTTCTCTGCAATCTACTGCCAGATGTCTCAGACAGCCTCCATTTCATCCAAATTCACTTTGAAAGCTGACTGATTTCATCCTTAGTTTTTCCTTGGCCTATGAAAGCCCATTCATTATCTTAGTGGTGATACGGTAAGGCATTGTCAACTACAAGTTTCTGTTGAAGTTACTGGGGGCACATTCCCTCCACTTCTGTCACAGGGCACTGTTCTCCTAGCCATTTTTGCTTGTGCTGCAAAAGAAACTGTATACCTAGTTTCCATGGATTTATGAAGAGTTCTCACAGAGTTAGTGAAAAACAAAATGATAGCAAAACTAGCAATTACAGGAATAAAGTATAAATGGAGATAGACAGCACACGAACACTCTAAAAATATGGGGCCAAGTAATCTATTTCATAATGTGGGAAGGAAACTGCAAGAGAATATGAACATGTTTCTGTACTGTATGTATGTATTTACTGCTAAGTTCTTATACGGTGTATAATATACACACTAGTGATCGTTCTTTTTCTTTTCTCTCCTATCAGATTTGCTTTACTTACTATATATATTATTAAATTCCTGTTCAGGGCACTTTCAAAAATCCAGTAGACCTTCTGTTTCAAAAAATAGTGGTACATTTTAAAATGGGAAAGAGTTGTATTGTTAGTTCTTAATTAATTTTTTTGTAGGAGGTGACCAGGCTGAACCTGAGAGCAGGATCAAATGTTCATCAGTTTAATTCCCACAAGGGACCTAAGTCTAGCTCCCCTTGAGTTCCGCTGATTCTTAGCTAGCTTCAATTTTCCTTGACCATTAGTAGATTAGATTTTTGTATATAGGTAGCATGTAATAAACATGAAGTGTTTTGAACTAAACTCCTGTTCCTGATTATTTGCACCTGACATTTTTAATTTATCAAATCAGTGTTGATGGTGATTAAGAATAAGAGGTCCAACCTAGGACTGCTCCTTTGTGGTGTCTTGCAGGGCTCGGTACTCTCTCCGCTCCTTTTTAACATCTACATGAAGCCACTGGGTATGAGGTACCATTAGTATGCTGATGATCCTTAGCATTATCTTCATCCCTGGTGACCCAAATGATGCTACTGCTGCCCTCTTGCAATGCCTAGAAACTGTGGAGTCCGGATAGGGGACAACAGGCTTTGGCGTAGGCTTGGTAAGACTGAGTGGCTTTTGAGTGTGTGGAGCTTCAGGATCCAGGACTTTAACATCTTTATTTCTAGATAGGCACTGCCTCAGACAGACCCAGTGCACAACTTGGGGGGGTTCTCCTAGACCAGGGGTAGGCAACCCAAAATACTCAAAGAGCCACTTGGACCCGTTTCCCACCGAAAACAAAACACTTGGAGCCACAAAACCCTTTGGATATCTAAAATGAAGATAACACTGCATATATCCTTTTTTACCTTTATTATATATATATATATATATAATATATTTGTTTTCTGAGGTTTTCGTGGGTGTTTGTATGTAGGTCTTTGGTTCTTCAGGTTTTCTCCCACGTAGAATTTGAAGTGTCTTGGCGACGTTTCGACGAAGTCTCATTCGTCATCTTCAGGCTGGTGCTCTCGGTTTCTGCTTCTAGGAGCAATGTGAGATTTTAGCTGTTTCTTCCTTTTAACTGCCAGTGGGGGTTTGAACTGATTGGCTGGGAGCTCGGCTGTGTTCTGATTGGGTGGAGGTGTGTTCTGATTGGTTAGGGGCTTGGCTGTGCTCTGATTGGATGGGGGGGTTGGCTGTGCTCTGATTGGCTGGGGGAGTGTTCTGTTTGGGTGGGGGCTTTGTTGTGCTCAGGTTAGTCAGTGTTACAAGGGGATTAGAGATGGTGAACTGTATAGCTGTTTGGCTTTGCGTTCGTGGTCGTGCCTCATCTTCATGGTGGGTGTTCTGATTGGCTGGGGGAGTGTTCTGTTTGGGTGGGGGCTTTGTTGTGCTGGAGGGGTTCAAAGTGGCCAATTATGCAGCTGTGGTCTGGCTCCTGGTCTGTGGTCGTGCCTCATCATCGGTGTGGACTTGGGTTTGCTTTTTGCGTGGATGTGTGGTGGTGGCATCCTGTGTTATTCTAGTGTCATTCTTTGTGTTAGGGATTCGCCTGTCAATAAGGGCGGGTTTCCAAATGGCTGGTAGGCGGGAGGTATCATCTTGTTTGTTCATGCTGTGAGGGCGTTTTTCTATCTCGATGGCTTATGGATATGGATATTTGCAGTGTTATCTTCATTTTAGATATCAAAAAGTTCTCTCTCGCCCTCCCTCCCCCTCCCCCTCCCTCTTTCTGCCCTTGGTCTGCCAGTCTTCTTCCCCCACTCAGTGTGTGTGTATGTGTGTGTGTGTGAGAGAGAGAGAGAGAGGCACTTGCACTTCCCCCTCTTTCTCTCTTTCCTCTCCCTCTTTCCTCTTTCTCTTCTCCCTTTTCTCTCCCTCCGTTTCTCTTTCCTCTTCTCCCTTTCTCTTTCCTCTCTCTCTTTCTCCCTCTTTCTTTCCTTTTTCCTTCCTCTCTTTCTCCCTTTCTTTCCTTTCCTTTTTCTTTCTCTTTCCTCTTTCTCCCTTTCTTTCCTTTCTTTCCTCTCTCTCCCCCTCCCTTTCTCTTTCCTTTCTTTCCTGTTTCTCCCTTTCTTTCCTCTTTCTCCCTCTTTCTATTTCTTTCCTCTCTCCCTCTCCGTCTTTCATCTCCCTTTCTTCCTCTTTCCTTTCTTTCCTCTTTTCTCTCCCCTCTCCCTCTTTCGCTTTCCTCTCCCTTTCTTTTCTTTCTTCCTCTTTCCCTTTCTTTCCTTCTTTCTCCCTTTCTTTCCTCTCTCCCTCTCCCTTTCTTTCATCTCCCGTTCTCTTTTCTCTTTCTCCCTCTTTCTCTTTCTTTCCTCTTTCTCCCTCTTTCCTCTCTCCCTCTTTCTATTTCCTCTCCCTTTCTTTTCTCTTCCTCTTTTCTCTTCCTCTTTCCTCTTTCTCTTTCTTTCCTCTCTTTTTCCCTTTCTTTCCTGTCTCCCTCTTTCTATTCTTTCCAGATGAGGAGAGAGAGTGAAAGGCAGATGGTGCCAAAGGGGCAGGGAGGGGAGGGGGGCAGGAGGCAGTAGAAGGCGCTGAAAGGCACCCGGGACACCATGGACTGGACCAGGGAGATGCGAGGCGAGCTCGGCTGCCTAGGGAACGGCACGGGGACAGCCCAGGAAGTGATGCCCCCCCCTGCTGCAGCCCGGACCAGCCCGGGGAGACATGCCCAGGTTGGCGGCCCTGGGATGGCGCAGGAAACGATGCCCCCCTGCCACCCAGCCCGGCCTGGGGAGATGCGTAGCCGACTCAGTGGCCCAGGGACGGCCTGGGGAGTGATGCCCCTGCCGCCGCCGCACCAGCCAGGACTGCCACCCGGCCTGGGCAGGCAAGTGGTTGCTCGGCGGCCCGGGGACAGCCCAGGGAGCGATGCTGCCGCCGCCCCAGCCAAGACTGCTGCCCGGCCTGGCCTGCGGAGATGCGTGGCCATTGGCTGCCCGGGGACGGCCCAGGAAGCGATGTCCCCAGCCCGGCCCGGGGAGATGCGTGGCCAGCTTGGCAACCTGGGGATGGCCCAGGAAGCGATGCCCTCCTGCCACCGGGACTCCCGCCCAGCCCGGCCTGGGGAGACACATAGCCAGCTCGGTGGCCCAGGGACGGCCCAGGGAGTGATGCCCCCGCCTCCACCCCCCCAGCCGGGACTGCTGCTCAGCCCGGCCCACGGAGATGCGTGGCCGGCTCAGCTGCCTGGGGACAGCCCAGGAAGCGATGCCCTCCTGCCGCCCCAGCCTGGACTGCCGCCTGGCCCGGCCTGGAAAGACGCATAGCCAGCCCATGGACGGCCCAGGGAGCGATGCCGCCACTGCTGCCACCCCAGCCGGGACTGCTGCCCGGCCCGGGCAGACACGTGGCCGGCTCGGCGGCCCAGGGATGGCCCAGGAAGCGATGCCCCCGCCTCCACCACTGCCCAGCCGGAACTGAAGCCTGGGGGACAGCAGGAGGAAGAAGGAGGGGGAGGAGGAGGCTCCAGAGCCACAGGAGTTGGCACAAAGTCGCATGTGGCTCCAGAGCTGCAGGTTGCCGACTCATGTCCTAGACTCATGACTTTTGCTTGCTCTATATCAGGCTGCCCTTGAAGAGTATTTGGAAGTTACATGTGATGCAGAATGCAGTTTGCTGGACAGTTCTTGAGGTCCCTAGGGTGTCCCACTGTTCTGCAAGCTCCAGTGTTTGCCAGTTTGCTTCTGGATCCAATTCGAGTTTTGGTTATTACCTTAGAACCCCTTCATGTTTTGGGTCCAGGATATTTGAGGAACCATCTCACCCCAGTGGGATTGGCCTGCTCCACCCATACAGGCAGAAGACCCCATCAGTCAGGGAACTTCGGCTGGTCGGGGGTCCAGGAGAAGAGCCTTTTCTACCAAGGCGCCCACCCTCTGGAACATTATGCCTTCCTAGGTGACATCTGTATTTATCCTTTTGACCTTCCAAAAGGGCCTAAAGATTTGGATCTGCCAACTAGCCTGAAGCCCCAATGGGTGTATGTAAAGCTTTCTGAAACAGAAAGAATGACACGCAACTTAAAGGCATTACAAAGTTATAATAAAATTTGCTGATTCTTACCTTAGCCTGCTATCCTTCAGACATGTTGGGTGACTTGCATAACTAGACTATTAACTATTTCTGCTTATCTATCATACTCTTCATATTTACTATTCATTAAGTTATGAATATACTTACTAAAACATTAGAAAGATGATCCTTATAAATTCCAACGTACACCTACTATTATAGTTGAATCTTCAATAGCATCTATATCTGGGTTAATAATACCTTTATTCTTGTGTTTCAGATATACCAGGCAATTCCCAATAAAATTTCTAATGTTATTTCTACAATTTGCATATGTTGCGCTTTATACTTGCCATGTAACTGACAATCTATCTTAAGCTAAAAATATTAAGTGAAAAAAGAGATGGCACTCCTAGACAAGGTTAATTGAATAGGATTAGTACTTGAATCTTGGGCAACACCAAGTAATCCCAGTTTGTAGACAGCAAAGTTGATTTTTAAAAAATCCGGAAGAAGGCATTAGTATTTCAATATTATTGCCAAGAAAATAATATGGATATATATCCAAGTAATGAAAGGAAGTAAGCATGAGAGGAAAGAAAAATGAAATTTTAAGGAAACATTTTAAAGAATAGATATGTATGAGATTCATTCCAAAAGCCATTTGAGGGAAATGAAATGTTAGGGGTTTTTTTTCCTTTTTTCCTACTTTTCACTTGGATCCGTACTATTTATACATTACAGATGTTGGAAATATGGTTGGAACTTTAATAATTAGCAACAAAGAAACAAAAAAAATAGCCAGTGTACTGTAATTGCTAGAAATTAAGGGTGATAAATCTAACATACCTGGAGAATATTAAGCTGTGCAAGATTAGACAAGAACGCCTGTAATTTCTGTATGTATGTTTTCAAAAATGGTAATACAGAAAAATTCAGGCATTGTCTAGTAGTATGAATTTTCCATTAGGTTTTTCAGCATTTTTTTAAAGAAAATTCAAATTATCAGTGCATCATTTTTTTACTTATTTCTAAATGTCACTTACAAATCTCTTATTTTATGTAACTGATGAAAAAAGTAAATTTTGCAACATCTAAACATTAATTTTACTTTAGTGCATTACATACTAAATCTTAACCTTTGAACATATATAATCTGGTTAACAGATAATGGCTTTGCAAGTTGCTGAAGGATCAATGGGAAAAACATTAAGTAAGTGAGGAGACAAAGTAGTTCCATACTGTGAGAAGTTTTTCTAGGCCACCTATGCAACTGAGAGCGTATATCTATTGGACTCAATACACCTGTCTTCCCTTGAGGTGTACTAGTCTGAATTTTAGAACTTCCTTTGAATCTGTTAAAGCTTTCAGACAATAAAACTTTAAGACTTTACTGGTGTTTGGTTTCATTATGTGCATTGTGCACTAAATTTCCCTGAGCACACACATACCCAATTGTTTGCATGTCTGTTATTCAATAGATTTAGCAAACACTGTACAGAAATGTTGCATTTTTCCTATTTGCTGTAACATATTTGAGGGCATTAAAAGTCTGCCCATATTAGGTGCATTTAGAGAGAATGAGTAAGTATATATTATTATTGCCTTTGCCAGTATTACTGGCAGATCTGGGCCTTCGCTGTTTGAAAGCAAATTTTGTAATAACAATTGCCTCTCTTGATGATATCATAAATATTTCCTGTTTTGCTACTCAAGGAAATAGAAGCCATATAACGTCTATGTTTATATATGTATGTAAGTTTGTATGAGTGTACAGACAAATACAGACCCACACATATTTTGTCCATATGAAATATAAATGCTTTAGATATGTAGTACTTTATAAATTGAAATAAGCATATTTTAACTATATAGATATAGGTTCTTTAAAAATTGAAATAAATGATTGTAATTCATAGAACATTTTGTAATTCAGAGATATGTATAAAATACAATCTGTGTATTTGATTGCAGGTAACAGAGTTAAATGTGCCAGCAATTTCAAGCACAGTTTGATATTTTCTATAATGAAATATAATGCAAAAAATTAAACATCCAATATCAATGGTTTCTAAATGGTTTTGATATTTCTTTTCTGTCCTTTTACATGAAGAGTAATTTATTTCCCTTTTTAAAGTGTGGGCAGAGTGATTACTAGCGCACTGTAATGTAATTGTGTTGCATTGATAAAATAAAAATTGTCCTTTATCTGTGTCCTGATAATGTTCAATTTACAGGCTGGCTTCTCTGCCACCTCTTCACTGCTTTGAGTATTCCAGTTCTCCTCCCTTCCTGCTCTGAGAGCGCACAGAACTGTTTGAAATCCACTGGTACAATTGTCAAATCAATTATTCATTCTCTGCAATTATACTCGCACAAAGAACATTTTGCTGGTCTGAATGATGATTAAATTAACAGCTATTCCAGCTGCCTGATAACATCTAATAGAATATTCATAAGCCCAAAATGGAATGAATTATCTCCATTAACTTCATCATGTTCACTTAATTACATGCTTGTTATTGTATTTACACCTTGTTAGATACCGCTGAAGCTGATCCAGTGGCTGGCCAGGAATTGGAAGCGTCTGTCATGGGGCAGTTGGAGCGCATTTTGTAGGAAATGCTATTTATTTTAAATGCTCCACCTGCTGGGAGCCAAGGTTAGTCAGCAGCACTGAGATGAATTGGGAAACGGGGTGTAAAAAGAAATAATGTGCTTCTGACAGGCTCCGTGGCTTTTAAGTTGCTCTCATTCAGCCACTTCACAAAAAATTATTTTATTCCATCTTTCAGTGATGATGACATGATTGCTTTGGGGTAATCATTTACCATTCTGATTTTATTTTTTGAAGTAAATTGTCTGAAGTAATAGGTTCTTGGAATTACAGCATGTCTTGCTTTTTTTCTGCAGAACTTTATTTAAGCTTGTCTTCTAGCATTTAACCCGAGTCCCCTTTTTCGTTTGATCTTCTAACTTTATTTATACAACAGTGCTTAATGATCCTGCAGAATGCTCCCCCCGCATGTACATACACACTCCCCAAAATAAATAAAATAAATTCTGACCAATATGCTGACAGTATTTTATATCCACAATAAGGGGCATGTGCAATTTGTTTTACAGTTAGAAATACAAAACAGCTTTTTGCCCAACCCCTGATACAATCATTCATCCTATTGAAATAAATTTATCACTTTCAGGATAACTTTGCTCTTGTAAAATATGATAAAAGCATTATTTGCACCCTCTGATACCTCCCTACAATATTTCCCCACCCCACCACAATGCTCTTTATTCTCTTATAAGTAGCCAGGTTTTTCGGCCAGGCCTCCTCACTCACATCTGCAATAACTCTGTTCCATAATACTGGATGTAGCAAAGGAAAATAGCTCTCCATGTTGATTTGAATCTGAATTAGACCAAGAGTGAATGGACTTATAATCACACTTCTAAATATTTGTGA
Organism: Bothrops alternatus; assembly: GCA_034064705.1. Classification (NCBI taxonomy): domain Eukaryota; kingdom Metazoa; phylum Chordata; class Lepidosauria; order Squamata; family Viperidae; genus Bothrops; species Bothrops alternatus. The sequence continues at coordinate 13,407,172 of JARGCV010000027.1, read as the reverse complement.
GATCATTGTAATAAAGCACTCAGACCCTATTTTTTATTCAGCCTGGAAGCTATATTTTTGTAACAGAACAAGGAAAGTGAGGATAATTATTTTTAAGCAAAAGGGACTCTGTTTGTAGGATAATGGTGCTGGACTTCAGCAGCCAACGGTGATAGTATCAATGGTCTTTGTTTGAAGGGTTTTCTTTGTTGGTAAGAGAGAGATAATTTTCATATATTAAATATATTCTGCTGTCAAAAAAATCTAACAGAATAGAAGAATGATTAGTTATTTGAATGGTTATAATATGCCAGATTCTTACTAAACAGAAGAAATGGTGTTCGCTACCAGAAGAATATATAAAACAAAAGTTGGGATGTGGTAAAAAATTCGTTGAGGGATTTTTGTGGAAGTAATAAAGAATTTTAGTGTCCAAATACTGATTGTAGCTTTCCTTGCATACATCTTATGCATGTAATGTGTAAATTAACTGAATTGAAATTAGTACAGTTTATAGTTCAGATATGTCTGTAGAGTGATGTACAATACAAGAGTTGGTTGGCCTATATTTATGATAATGATATTGGGATTATTATGTTTTGGAACACATTTGTATTAACATTATAAATTAACATTACTCTTGCTACTTTTTTTATCATCACTGATATTAAATAGATATTGGGAGGTCTGTAATGCTGCTATTTTTTCCTCTTTTGTATTGATGTGGTAGAAATGATAGAGCTAGCATCATGGATAAGGGTGCTATATGTTGCAAAGTGGGGATTCTGTGTAATTAAAAAAAAGTGCCTTAACTGATTTCATAATTGACAGAATATTTATTTAACTTGCTGTAAATTGACACACCTCTAGACAGAGACAATTATGACTGACTGTATAACATCTGACAGAATCAATTATGACTGACTGTTGTTTGCTACCTTTACACAGAAATAGATGAAACATAGGTATTTAGAACTAAGTCTACTGCTTGTGTTCCTGTGTTTGATATAATTAAATACAACAATGTAGGGGAAGTTTAAAAAATCAGCTTCTAATGGTTTATAATTTAGCGTATTCTTCAAATAAAAAGCTAACTAAATAAGAATGATGCTCCGACTCCTGAACTCACAAGAATAATTGAATAAGAACTGTATGTACCAGCCTGCAACTTTCTAAATGAAAAATCATCCATTGCTAAATATTCTTGACACAGTTTTAGAATTAACAAAAATCAAGTTATATTTGAGACAATAAATTAGCAGATTTTCTCACCAATAATGTTAACATGGAAAAACCAAGTGTCTATTAACTGGATATAAAAATAAAAAATCTCCCATACAAGTGAAAGCAAGCCGAAAAAGGCTTCTGTATTTATTTGTGCACTATTTTAACGAGGAACAAAACTAAATAATGAAAATATTTAAAAGAATGCTAATAAATGTTATATATTCCTTATTAGCTTTAATTATTCAAATAGCAATTGATAAATGTTTAAATTATTTTTCTTTTATAGTTTACATCATTCAGTTTAAAACTTAATTGCTGTGTATGTATTTTGTGTTTAAAAGTTAGGAAATCTTTAGAAAGCTCTTTGTGTGAAAACATTGCATAGTATATATCTTGTTTTGATGTTGTAAAAGACTATTTGGATTTTTTCTGACATAAATGTAAAGGGTATGGTAGCAGTTGGTATAAAATTGTGTTCTATCCATATATCTGAATGTTCCACAAGCAATTTCCATCATGTAACAACACTGTTCTCAAAAAAAGATGAACTATTTTATTGATTAAAAAATTATTTAGAAAAAAAAAGGGAGTTCTTATATGCATCTTCAAGTTGGATGGTATGGTAGCTTGAAAGTATTGACTGACTGTGTGCTATACAATGGTCACAATTGTCTTTTACTAAGGAGAGCATAGAACGATGCTGGTTGCCATTCTTACTCTGCTCTGTGGCAGCGCAAATAGTCCCCTTTCTAACCAACCTGGTGGGAAAAGTCAATATCCCATCAGCAGAGGAGGTAAACACATCAGGAGCTGTGTCCTCTCTCATATCCCTGCTCTATATTACTACAGTTCTTTAAATCTATTCTCCCCAGTCATCAAATGCACTTCTGTCATTCAAATGCATAAACTGCTGCAGTACAAATAAGGCTGGAGTCTAAATTTATTGGTGTGCATTCTCTTTATTGTTTTTATATTTTAAAATAAAATATTCCTCATTAATTTTGCAAAGCACTTTTCTATATTAGCAATTTTTTAGAAAGCTCTTTTTAAATATATGTTTGTATATGTATATATAATTTATATAACTATATATAGTATACAAGTATTATATATATATTTGTGTGTGTGTGTGTGTGTGTGTGTGTGTGTGTGTGTGTGTAGTATATAGTATATACTCTACTCTTTTCTTGCTTTGGGCAGGAATTTCTCAAAACAGTCTTTTAGAAGTCAGAGATTGGCCAGCAGGACTGGTCCTACTATTAGACCTAGTGAGATGGCTGCTTGAAATAGCAATTACACCATATAGGAGGCAGCAGCAAGCAATGGAATGACTAGACCCTTAATGGCCCACAGCCTGGTATGGGATCTCTAATTTGCTGCTCCCAAATTTTCTGAAGGACACCATTCTATTACCAGATTTCCTGGTAATATTACCAGAGTAATATTACCAAAGTAAGATTTAATTGTCCATCTTCTGTATATGGATGACAAGATTATATCCCATCCTTTGCTATAGACAGTAAAAAAATCTTGGGCTGGCTCTGCTTACTAAGTTACTCCCATCAAGTTCAATATTTTTAGTTGGATGAGAAAAATGACATTTGTGTGTGTGTAAAAAAAACCACAAAAACATGACTCTGTCTTCAATCAAATCATTGTTTAAAAACCATCCCCAACTTTAGTACGTTCTAGGTGCATAAATTTCAGTTTCCTGTATTCTTAACAATAGCCATGTTGGGGAAGACAAACTAAACTTGCTCAATTTTTTCTGATGGTTACTTTTGTTTTCTTTTTAGTTGAACTATTTCATGAGTGTCCAATCTTTTAGCATAACTAGCCCTTTTTTAATCATATGTATTAATATATGTGTCATAATAATGAAATGTTAAGGAGAAAGGTAGGCACTGCATGAGATTAAAAATAAAATGGCAGTTTTCATTGATCCATGGTTTAATAAAACAAGAATGGGGTGAAAAAAGTAAAAGAGTGCTAATTGACAAAATTCATTCAATAAACTTGTTAAATAAATGATAATATAAATTACTTGAGATGTATATTTTAAAAAGTGAGGAAGACATTGTAAACTAGGTCTTATTTGTCCATGAATTCTGGACCTGAGGTACTGAGAGAAGTCATTTCTTTATATGTATTTTTTTTTCTGTATTATATTCTTATTTATTCTTTTCAATTTTTTTCTTCCTGAACTTTCTACTTTTTTTATTTGTATTAGCTTTTAACTTTTTTAATGTAATGATTAATAATGTTATTATTAAAAAAACTAACCCCAAGCAAGAGAATATATAAACCATACAATATATAAAAGTATAAATTATATAATGCCATCCGTCTGGTAAACTTGCAAGATTCTTTTTCTCTCCATGCAGATGTATACAAAATTCAAAGTAGACTGTGTTGTTTCTCTGTGTCATATAATATATGTGGATATATACATAATTCTGTATTTATTTATTTATCTATCTATCTATTTTTGTCATATTTATGTAGGGTATATTGGAGGTGGTGACCCTTTGAGAGCTGTATGCAATGAAATTTCATTTTAATGTATGCCAATTAGTGTACATTCAAAATGACAATAAAGTTATTATTCTATAAGATAAAAAGATGGATGTGACCAGACAAATGAAAAAATTGGCAGTAAAACCATTACAGTGAAAAAAAAAAGTGAATATGGGTTGCTCTTACTTTATGATGGTAACTGAGACCGGAATTTCCACTGCTAACGAATGTGGTTATAAATTGCAATGTCACATAGGACAGAAATTCCAGCATTTCTGGTTGCCATTGTTGAGCAAATCACCATGGATTATTAAGGATGTCATATTGTCACAATTTACAACCTCCTGCTGGCTTCTCCATTGGCTTTGCTTGTAGGATGGCAGCAAAGAAGGTTACAAATGGCTATCACATGACCACAAAATGCTGCAATATCACAATTGAGAGCCAGGGGCCTGGATCGCAATCACATGACCATGGTGACATTGCAACCAATGTAACTATGAAGACCAGTCAAAATTGCTACTCATCCAGCACCATTATGAGTTCACGTAGTCAATGAATGAGTTGTTAAGTGAGAATCACATGTAATAGTAAACCTTAATGAAATTTACTTACTTATTAATTTCCTTAATTTGAAAGTATGACCCTCCCAGATGTCCATTATGCCTCACCATATGACTAATGATAGAAGATTTGCAAACTGAAAGACTGTTGCTATCTTGTGCTACTAACATCTACTGAATTCATTGGGACTTCTCTAACTTGCATAAAATGAGAATGAGTAAAAACAAAAAGATAAATAATATAATCCAGAATTCTGCAAAGCCTGTGCATGATGTGCTTTAAAACAGGGGTCTTCAAACTTGGCCCTATTATGACTTGTGGACTTCAATTCCCAGAATTCCTCAGCCAAGTATGCTGGCTGAGGAATTCTGGGAGTTGAAGTCCACAAGTCATAAAAGGGCCAAGTTTGAAGATCCCTGTTTTAAAAGCTGTAGGAAAGCATACAAAGTAAAGCAGCTGCGTCTTTTTCTAGCAAATGGATACAGAAGCACATTGCTTTTCCGTAAAAAATGCAAGAAGAAGACAGACAGAATGTTGTCAAAAATGATCCCGAGACAGCCAGAAACATCTTAAAATGGTTATGTGAACTTGGAAAAAGTTTTAGATATTTCGGTGATTTCAAAACATGTTTCATACATACATCTGCACATTCCAAAATGCTTATTTTAAAAGATTTTTCAGAACCTTAGAATAATTCACATCTTATGAAATAGGAAAAGACACAGTTTGTATAAATATTATTTTTTCCAAATTCACAAAAATTGCCAGTGTAATGTAGTGGTAAATATGTTAGGTTAAGAGTTCTAAGCCCATCCTGAGTCATAGAATTTCACTAGGTGACTTTGAGCCAGTGTCTCAATCCAGTCTGATTCACAGGCGAGTTGCAGTGGACATTTAGTAGAAGAATTGTTATATTAGACTTTGGTATCTTAAAACTCCAGTGTTTTGAAATGCTTTGATACAGTGGCACTACAGCACTGAAGATGTTACCTAGTTGGGTAATGAAATATCCGCAAAAAAATAATCAAGCTCAGAGAGTACTAAAGGCTCCAAGTGATTTCTTCTTGTAAATTCCTGTGTAATCATTTTACTGTATATCTATCTGTTGGTCAGTTGGTCAGTCTATCTATCTATATCATAACATTAATAAATTGCCTAGTTTTTAGCATTACAATTTTCAGAGAGGATGGTAATTTCTGGTAGTAAACAATTTGATAGGCCTCTGAGACTGAGAAGAACCACTGCCAGTTAACCATGTGATCTTGTTGGGAGTAGCTTGATCTGATATGACAAGCTCTTGTGATCATTTTAGTTCTTCCAGTGTCCTCGGAGAGGAGCGGCATACAAATCCGAATAAAATAAATAAAATAAATAAATATAGTTTCAGATTTTGTTTCTCAAGTTAGCTATAGGCTATCTAGCTATCTATCTATTTGTCTATATGCTCCCCAAAAGGTAGCTCAATAAAATATGCAACTTGCCTGCTATTCCCACTGAATGTGTTAATGCATATAGCAAAGAGGGAAGGGTGCCTGCAAGTATTTCCTTGAGCACTTTAAAAGTGCATAAATGAATTCATAAAGAGAATTTCTGATTGCAGCCCTCATAAATGGCTTTTCTAGAAATTTGAGAGAAACATGTAAGTGTGGAGCAGAATGTTCATTTCTCTTTAATAGCCTTCAGAGCATTGCTGTAGGGACTTTTGTATGCCTTATAATAAGCAATTAAAGAAAGTTTCCAATATCCTCATCATTATAAAGCTCTTCAGTACTTTAGTCAGGAAACAAGGTTCACAACATTGAAAGCAGATGGCCAGACAATTGTGGCACTAAACTTGATTTTGTTTTCTTCATTAAACCTCTTTACTATCAGTTGGTTCTGTGATATAGCTGAATCTATTCCCTCATTCCTGTTCTTCTCTACCCCTTCTACCCTAAATTTATTCAGCATTATGGACAAACTATGCTTCCTAACATTTATTGACAGAAGCTGGTGTGCCAATAAAGTTGGGCATGACAAGTGGGTTGACTAATTCTTGATGCACTTGATCTGTTTGTAAATAACAAGTATGACACTTACATAAACATGCCGACCAAACTACTTTTAAAAAATGTAAGCAGGGGAAGAGCAAGCTCAGCAGCAGGCATCTTGCAGAGAATTCTGGGTTTTGGGAGTCATCATGTTTTAAAGAGATAAAAGTTCTGTGAAGCATTGGCTAAGTATAATTCATTCATTCCCCCCTAATCTTTTAATTTTCTCTGCCCCTATAGATGAATTGAAGAAGATGTTGGAAGCTTACAAGGAAGGATACAAAAACCTGAAGAACACAGTTGACAAATGGTTGTCTATGAGTAGCTATTCTGAAGTAAACCTCAGCAAACTCTTTCAGACATTCAGCATAGTAAAATACGGGGACGAGTCCAGTACTTAAAAATATTGTTTGTGGGCTCTGTTTATAGGCAGTAATCTACCTTTTTTTCCTCTTATTTTCTATTTACTGAGGCATACTAGTAGGGCTGTAGATTAAGAAAACTATTCAGTACTAAAATATGTAAAAGAAAAGCAGATTAAAAAATGATGGATATAATAAGTAGCTTACAATTTAGATTTTATAATAGGTTGTTGTATATTGAGACCTAGAATGGAAGCAAGAAATAGAAAATGCTCATTTAACTGAATAATTTCCAGTGAGAATTGCTGGAATGTACATGATCCTAGAGTTTAATCAAGGCATTTAGCAGAGGTGTTTTCCGGAAAAGAAGTTAACAAAGGTCTTAGTAGGAGCACTGATGGATTCTCTTTTCATTATTTATCTGCTATGTGGTAATATGACAACATTAAGGTTCTTTTTGTTCTGGGAGGACATATCAAACAAGAGTATTGTGCTGCAATGATGCAGCATAACTGAATTAAAACTATATATGAAGGAATCAATTGATTTCTTTATAGGCCAAAAAGATAAGTGTATTGCAAATTCTTTCAGCCCTTTGAATGTTAGTCATTCATTCCTTGGGAGTCATCAAAACAAATAGGGCAGCCTATTATCATTAGAAGAAGCTAGTTGAGACAAAAATGGAGTAAATTTAAGCAGACAAAAGGAATATCCTTATAGTAAGCAATTAAAGCCATGGAAACATCTTATAATGATTATAATATTTTAATTGCCAATAAACAATTAACAGGTACAATAAAAGTCAAGCCAACCTCACTGGCTGGGATTTCGGGCTGGGAAAGAGATGCTGGACTCCTTATATAGATATCTTTCTTAACTTCTATGAGGGTAGTAACATTTATTAGTATATGTAAAAGCATTTTAAATGTGGATGTAAACATTTACAGAGTTGAAGGAAATATAATAAAATTATTGGTATAAATATTTGAATGGTGCATTCATATGAAATATATCCGTGAAACAGAATAATAATATGGGTGGACAAGCCATTTGTACTTTATAGACCCCACTTCTTGTCTGTTTGTACTGACAGATGAATAAACAAAAATGGTAGTGATGCCCCATCTATTTCAGCTTTCATTAATACAAATGATAGGCATCAGGTGAAATGTTTGCTTTGATTTATCTTGCCTTGCTGAAGAGTGAGTTGCAATGTGCCAATAGAATTCCTCTACAAAGGAGGAGTGCATTAGTTTGGCTCGAGTAGCTCAGCCCATCCTTGCATTGATGTAGAGAGAAATGTCTTTGTAAACAGCTCTGGATTGAGGAATTTTACTTTTCTGTTTTTCCAATAAATGATTTTAGTCTTGGTTAAAGAAGACTATCATATAGATGGCATATTTTATTAGTAGTACCTATTACTACTATAATCAGCAGCCCAATTAAAATAGCTCAGACTTTGAGGGATAAAAGCATATTTTCCTCCTAAATTAGAATAACATATTGTATTTACAAACACTGCATAGGTTTTGATATAGCCCACATTCAAAATATTTATTTGTAAAATATGAGAAAATTAAAAATAATGAATGTGTTTGTGTAGACAAACATATGACCTAATCTCAGCAAGACTATAATTTCACATACATTGTTATATAGAATTCTGCAGAAAATTTGAGCAAACATTTTACTTCTACAAATGTAAATTTTATAAATATAAATTTCATAATGAATTTTTCACTTCTTCTTAATTGCTAGGGAAGATATTTTTGCATCATAAAATAAATAAAGCTGTCTTGATTAATGCTTTGTTAGAAGTAAATGTCTAAATGTTTAGTCAGCTAAATCGGCTACTGATATGACCCTTGCTGACTACACAGCCTACTTTGACTGTTTCACCTTATTTTAACAATGGAAAAACTGAGAAGTGCAAAGCCATCTTTCTTTGTGTACATCAGTCTTTATTTGCATATTAAATTCATTGTATTGTAGAACTGCAAAACCAAAAACAAGACTGAATTCATCACATCTGTGTGTAATTAAAAATAGACAACAAAGTTAGGTTGATGGATAGGGAAGGAGGTTTTGCTACATAAGCTCAGAAGCCAGACTTCACAGTTAGTATTTTTTAAAAGAAAGAAACTGGATGAATTGTTTCATCTTGTGTCAGAATCATTTCTTACTGGATAAAAATTACGTTTCTATTTCCCAACTTCAGCCTATTTTTCATCTTGCCTCCTTTGCCTCTCTTCTGTTGACCACCTAAATATTTCTTAATTGAACCGCTCATCCTGCACTCCTCTTATAGCTATTTAATAGATTAACTCATCTGTGCCAGCTTCAAATTTCAGATTAAAATTCCTTCATCCTGAAGGCAGCATTATCAGGTTGTTGGAGGCTGTTTTCAAACCTTGGTTTTGAATAGCAGCGGCTCTGCATTAATTTAACCACTAAGCTAATAAGTAGGTTTCGTTTTGTTATGCTAAGCTTTATTGCTTTTCTTTTGATCAGAATGGTGTTGTTGAGCAAAGCAGCAGACAAGGCATTCTTTGATGAGGGAATTAGTGCTCTATTCTTCCTCTATTATTCATAGCACAGTGGAATATGTAAGTACCTGAGGGTGTCAAAGGAGAGCAGGCTCTATTGCAAAGTGTTCGCCTTGTTTCTCTCAATAGCTGACTATGAGATGATAAACTGCTTAATACACTGCACTAATTGGATGAGAGCAAAAAGAGATGGAAATTAAGGCAAGGCAAAAAGAGAGAGTGCTACCAGCCTTCATTCACTCTTTCACCACTTTAACAGCACCAAAGGAGGCACAAGCTTTCTATAAGCAGGCTAGAGGTTTTGTGCAGAGATAAAATGAACCTGTTAGTGGATTCAAGTAATACACTAATTATTGCACAGTATAAATACCACTACTGGTTTTATAACATGAAGGTAAACTTCTTTTGAGATGGTTATAGGATTGCTTGGCAGTAGTATAGATCCTAATAAGGGACCAGAGTAATAACCCCCCTGGATTAACAAAATTGCTGCCTGCAGAAGTATGATTCTGGCTTTTACAATGATTTCTGTGGAATGAATAAAAATGACTGAGTGACATTTCTTAATGCATAATGGATTGATAATGATTCCCTTTTCTTTAAAGTAAAATATGCACTTCAAACTCTACTGTTAATCATGTCCAGAGGCAAATGTTCTTTTTTCTATAAAAATATTTTTGTACCTATGGCGTTTTTAAATATATATACTCCCAAATGCATATGTGTATAAGATGGTGTCAGTTAAATTTATGGTTATTTAGAAGAATTGCAATTTGTTCATAAAAACAAACACACTGAAGAGCCCACTGGGTGTATGTGTGAATTCAAATTCTGAGAAGAGAAATATCCAGGGAAGGAAAATTTGCCATTCTCGCTATAGAGACCACAGTGAAGCCTTTTCTTAAATTCTCTTTGCAACATCTACCAAAAGTCTTTATGGGCAAGCCGTGGCCTGCTTTAGGTTATTGCAATGCTGGTGTATTGTGATCCATTCCTTTCATTCCTATTAGCTGACCTAGTATGTATGTGTATGTTGGGTGGAGATGACAATGGGAATATATACATGAAAGGTGCTGTACTGTACAACCATTTCTTATCCATCTATGGCATCAATTTAGAAGGAAGCAATTCAGGAGAAGTTGGCTTCAGTCGTTTCTGGTGAATTTCCCAAAGTGAAATGGTATTTCCATTTTTCGCCATTGAGCTTATTCAGAAAACACAGCCCTTGGAGATACAGAAGGCTACAAGGGGAGGAGGAGGAGGAGGAGGAAACTGTTGTAGAAAAAGAAAAAGAGAGCTGGGGAGCTCAGCTTTGTGAAACTTCCTGGGAAGCATTCGGTGGGATTTATGGAAGGCCTTGTTTTACCTTCCTACCTTGCCGGAGCCCCATTCAAACCTGAAAAGCCTGGTGCCGCTCTCGCAAGGGCCCGATAGGTGTTCCCCGCCGCCACCGAGCCAGGAAAGGGAAAGGTCGTGGGTTTCGGTGGCGGCTTTGAGGGCTTGTCAGGCGTGACAGCCAGGCCCCTCTTCTAATCCGGGGAAGACCGAAGTTCCTTTTTGAAGCGCGCGCAAGGGCAAGCTCGGTCCTCCACGGCCGACGGTAAAGGGCCCCTCCAGCTGCGGAAGAATAGGGGGCCTTTCACTGGGGAGTTGTTTGCAGCAGCCGAGTGACATGGGATTAGGAGGTTGGTAAACCAGGGGCTCAGGGGCTTTTCAATTGGGAAGGCGATGTAATCCTTGGAGGTAATTTCACGCGATTTGCTTCAGCTCCATGGCAGGGTCAAATGGCTTGGAAAAGGGAGAGATCGGGCTGGGGGAGGAAGGAGGCTAAGGTCCGGCTCCGGAAAGGGAGAGGAGGTACCACAGGCAGCATCTGCCGCCCTTGTCACTGGAGCGGTAATAGCTGGGGCAGAATAGCGCCATCTTTCTTCCCGCCTCTGGGATTAAGGAAAGAAAAACCTCGATGTGTGGCAAGTCTCAGTTTCGTTCCTCGGCCCTGAAAAGTCCCGCCAAATTTCCAGGCGGGAGAAACGGCCACGAAGCCCAGCAGTCTCTGACAGTCCCTCAGTTTCATACCCCACCCACCCACCCAGCCTGCAGGCGGGTGTGTGTCAGAGCTCCGAGCCGGATCCAAGACACCTTCGACTCCCCATTCCCCACAGTTGCGGGCTGGTGCACGGCTGGCCCCGGCCTCTCGGGAGAGGCCGTCCTCCCGCGACCTGATCTACAAGCCCGCTCGGAGGCCGCTAAGCAGAAGCCTTCCAGGTTCCTCCCAAAGTCACCCTTGTGAGGACAGACATTTTCGGCCGAAAGAAGGAAAGAAAGGGGAGGGGGGAGGCCCGTGCATACCACATTTGCTCACATTTAAAGCGGAAGAAAAATGCGCCCATTGAAAAGGTTGGAGTAAATGTTCCTTGTTAGAATAGCCAAGATGTTGATTTGGGAATAATTCTTACTGTGTTGGGTTGGTTTTACTCCCCAGTAAGTGCACTTGAGACGGCCGGTGCTCTATAAGCTACTCCTATTGATGTTAACTATTTTAAGGATCCTGCCTAGGCCTCGTTCTTACACCCACTTTCCAAAAATCTCAGTGGGACTTTCCTTTGAGCAGACATGAGCAGGATTGGGCCATATCCTTTTACATCCACTCCATAGTTCAGGACCTGCTTTCCCTCTTTTGTACCTTCCAGTTATTGTGCGACTACAATTTCCAGAATTCCTAGCCAACCGTTTGGAAGGTGGGTGGGGATTCTAGACTAACCATAGCCAAATCTGAGGTTTTTTGTTGGAAAATTTGGCAAAGCCTTTTTCTATTTATCAGCTGGAACATTTATGAAAAGTCCGTCTTTTCCCCCACATTCTGTAAAGGAGTCAAATCCTTAGCATCTGCTTATATACCCCCCTCCCTGTTATTAGCGTGGTTGTTTTCCATGGCATTGAACTTCCAGGTAGCTTTTTGAATTATTGATAAACGTGCGGATATAGAGAGATATATTTATTTTCTATGGGTAACACTTTCCCACTTGATCGCAAGGAAAAGTGAGAGCAATAACAACATTACACAAACGTACGTTTCCGATGGCCTTTCTCTGGCTTGTTGGCATTCTCTCTCCCGGGGTTTTGGGAAACTACAATTAATAAGTTAAAGAGTTTGCACATAAATATTTGTCTAGGGCCCCCCATAATATCTACAACACAGAAATCTACAAAAATGACAAACTTGTACAAACACTACACTGAGTGCAATTATTATATAACATTTCAAATATACAAAGCTCTGAACTTTTTTTCGTATTTTTTTTAATAACAATGGTATGTACAGTATCGAGCATCACAGTATAGTGACTTTTAAACAGTCCATATGCTAGCGTTATATTTCCCTTTGGTTTGCTATAAAACCCTTGGTTGATATGATCGGTGAACCCGCCCCTCCCCAAGTGCTCTACTTGGCTTTGACCCAGCTTGGCCCTGTCAGCAAGCATCTGCGGTTGTCGGTCCTTTCCTGGGCCGGTGACAACAGCCCAGGCGAAGAGCGCAGCCTGGCCTCCGCGGCCCTTCGTTTTCTTAGCAACCTCACCGACCTCCCGGTCTTCTCTCCAGCCTCCCGCAACTCGGGCAGGTGCTTTGCTGACCAAGTGGCCGATGTAGCAAGGATAAAACTGCCGGCCGAGGACGGGTGGGCTCCTGCGGATTGGCCCAAGGGAAGCCGCAGAAGTGGCGCCTCCCCGCCGCCCGTTCCCCTCCAGAAAGCGTGTGTCCGCTGGCTTCCCTCCCGTTTTGGTCTTGGATTCCTGCCTCGGCCGATTCGCCCACCAACCTCCCGGGAGCGGCTTAGCACACCTCTTTGCCCGCGCTGTTCCCGGGGAGGATGTTGAGTTGCGTGAGCTGCGCCGCGTGCTCCTTGGCTTTCAGGCGCAGCGCCGCAATGCTGGAGGCGCGCCGGTCCGCTGCCGCGGAGGCCGGGTCAGAGAGGCCGCTCGATTGCACGGCGTTGTCCACGGCAGGGGCTGGCTGTCGCAGCAGGGCAGCCGCAGTGGAAGCACTAGTCAGCGGGGCCATGGTGGAAAAGAGCCTGCAAGCAAAGGAGACGCGGGACAGTCAGTCTTAAAGGTAGCCGAAACTCCGGCAGTTGCTTTTATGGCGGCGAGAGCGGGGCTGCCATTTCGGTTTCAGTTTATTCGCTTTGCAGGACAGACCGCTTTTCAAAGCTCCAAAAGTCGGGAAGGCGACGACTTGCCAACCACGAACTGGAGGAGCCTGACTAGGAAATCGCGGGAGAGCGAGGAAGTCTCTTTTTGCGTCCGCTTTCTCGCCTCCTCCGGGACCTGAATTCCGTATTTCCCCTACTTAGGGCGCCTCTCCTGCCTACACCTCTGCGCGCTTCTGACGGGGCATCTTTCGCGGGCCCTTCTGAACCCGAAAGTTGTGGGAGGGGGCTCAAGAAAGGAAGACTGAAAACCCCGTTGCAGGCAGGCAGAGTCGCGCCTATTGGTTGGTGGGTCGCCCATGTGTTGATGACAGTAGCTCGCTTCAAGAAACTAGCAATCGGTCGAAACTGGCTTGCGCGGAGAGCGAGGCCAGGCAAGGAGGCAGGCGTCGGCTGCCTCGGCACTTCTCGCCCGTTCCCTCCAACCTACGACTAGGGTGGCTTTCGATAGTCCTTAGCGGGTCTGCCGAACCTGCCCTCGCCCTCTCAGTCCGGGTGTCGGTCTGTGGCTCCCCCCCCTCCCGTCTTATGAAAAACTTCCCGGCGCCCGGATACCCAAAGCGGCGCCGGCCTCTCGGCTTCGCTGCCGCGCAGATTCCCCCTCCCCAGCGGGGAGTGCCGTTCTAGCGGATTGCCTCACAGCGGAACTCCAATTACGCTCCGGCAACCCCTGGCAATGACACAATCTGCGACATGCTTTCTCTGCTCCTTTTTTCGCCCGCGCTTCTCCCGGCGCTGTTTAGCTGACCCTCTTTGACCGGCAAGTCGAGAGACACGGGCTCTCCATTAACCAAGGAGGTGATTACTGACATCAGCGCGGCGAGGAATTGAACTGCGGGCCCGGAAGGCAACGGGAGGGACCAACTAAGATCCAAACTGGCTAGGCTCTGGGCCGGGCTGCCGGGGCTGGCGCCTGGTTTCCTTCTGGAGTGGCTTCTCTGTCCCCAGCCCACCCGCCGTGCTCAGTGAGAGGCTTTGTGCAGTTCCACTCAGAATGACCGCCACGGCCTTGACTAGGCTAGACTTCTGTAGCCTTTCGTTTGCAAAAGGGTGGCCGAGAGCAACTGGGAACCTCGTAGTTGGAAATACTGGCAATTTTAGTCCCGCAGCTCTGGGGAATCTGTTAGATGTAGCAGATAAAAACCGAAGGCGCTTCAAATCGCCTGCACACCTCCTAAAAGCGTTGCTTGTTAAGAGCAAAGGGAAATCTCGCCCAAGAGGATGAGAGTTTTTCTCTCCCTGCACCCACCCTGCTCCTTCACTTGCAGGGCGGCCCATTAAAGTCTGTTCAGCGACTTTTCAATGTTTTTGGCGGGAGGGAGCGAGCTGCAACACCAGGCTACTTAAAAGGGTTTAAAGAAAAGCATTAAAGCGCAGGAACAGCGTGATCGGTAGGGGGCGTAGTAATCCAGTAACGTTTGGGAAATCGAGTCACTATACTTGTGGAGGGGAAGCAGAAACATTTTCATTTTCATTGGTAGACATTCCCCGCCCCTTAAAATCTTAATTTAACTTGGATTTCCATTCCTCCTGCAAGAGATAATTTTGTTTTAAGTGGCGTCGTAACCCAATGAATATATTTTCCTTTTGTTCTCCGGTTAATATTTCCCTTGTATTTTCATCTTTCCAGTTTTAATAAACCCGGCACTGTCTCGTTGTCTATTTAATTAGCTACAGACTTTTTTATTTCATTGTTTGAATTTATCCAAGGAAATGCAACTACAGTATCTCCCCTCCCCCTTCCTCCCTCCCCCTGCCTGATTTGCATTTTTCTATTCAGATGACTGTCCTCCAAGTGAGGGAACTTGGCCGCCTCTCTCGAACACTTGAGTTTTCCGTTGCACTGAGTTTAATTACATATGGCCCACCTATGATTTCCCTCTCCCCACTTTAGGTCAATGTATATCGCAATTCTTTCTGTAAACATTTGAAGTAAAATATATTCTTGTTATAGGGAAATAATTACCAACTGTCGGATCATTGGGGGAGGGGGGATGCGCAACTTCTAACAGATACGTTTAAACTTAAATCGTCGAAACGCGCTTGCCAAAGCTTTTATAAATTGCTCTGTCCAATTAGAATATAGAAAATGAGACGTGATTCCCTCAAGTTTTTTTTTTCAAACCCATAATTTTGAAAACAGGAGTGTCCAGGCGGGGAACTCCTGAACTGTGCAACTCACCCCGAAGAGACTGAACTCTTACAGCCTCCCAAACGGAATGCTTTAGCTACTTGAGGTGAACAGGTTGCACCACCATTCTTACCGCAGCCAAGCCTACACCAATATAGGCTTGGCTGCGGTAAGAATGGTGGTCCAATCTGTTCACCTCAAGTAGCTAAAGAATTCCATACACAGAGAACTTAAATTTCTGAGTATTCGCAGCCAGGGCTGGGCAGCAAATCTGGGAGGTTGAAAAGAGTACGTCTATCGCCCCCCCCTCAACTTTCATGAACGTAATCTTGGCAATGAGAATTCTTGGATTTTTTTTTTTAAGTCCGTGTTCCAAATCCTTAGACCAGGGGTAGGCAACCTTGGCTCTTGTATGACTCGTGGACTTCAACTCCCAGAATTCCTGCTGGCTCAGGAATTCTGGGAGTTGAAGTCCACGAGTCATACAAGAGCCAAGGTTGCCTACCCCTGCCTTAGTTGACGAAAGGGTTCCACCATCTTCCCCAAGAACCAACTTGCTCCTAGCTCCGCCCCTTTGACTTCAGAAATGGGTGCTTTTGGGTCTACGCGGCACATGCGTACTCCAAGGAACTCCCCCCCTCCCCACTTTACCCTTGTGCGGCAGGAAAAGTTCAGCACCTCTTCTGCGGCCCGCCGCTGACCAGTTGAGGGGGGCGGGGGGGGAATTTACCTGCCAAAAGCCGGGCTGATGAAGGCCGGGTGCCGAAATACAGCCGCTCCCAGGAAAGTGCTGAGGCCTAGCGGGGTGCTGCTGGGAGGCAAGGCTGCAGAGCCCGGCGGCGGAGGCGGGAGGCTGGGAAAGGCGGCGGCGGCGGCGGCAGCGGCGGCGGCGGCCGTCCAGGCGGAGTCGAGAGCTGGGTGGTGAGGAGGGAAAGGACTAGCATCAAGGTAGGGACTGAGCGGATGAGATGCCGACAGCGGGCCAGGGAAAGGCAGGCCGGGTGGGTGGCTCTGAGCGCCGGCCTTTTCCCTCTTCCGCCATTTGGCTCTCCGGTTCTGGAACCAGACCTGGAAGCCAAAAGAAAACAAGGGCAAGGCGATTAGTAAGCGCGGCCCTTTCCGCTCCTGTTCCTCGGCGGCCAGCAAACGATCTTCAGAAAGCCCGGTCACCGGCCTCCGGGCCGCCCTGAGGCGTTGCGGAGGAGAGCTGACAAGAGACCGGCTCCTAACCTCGCCAGACCCGCCCAGTAGGGGAAGAGGGGATTCAGCCGCAAAGCTTGCCTGGGTGGTTTCATCTCGAAAGCCACCCGAGTAATCTAGCGCGTTTCTACTTTTCCGGCAGAGGTTAAAAAGAAAGACGCCTCCATCGCCTAGAAGCAGCTGTGAAATCTGTCTAATAGACTAGGTGGGTCTCTCATCGGTTCTCCAGAAGGAAGCAAAGCAAATTGGTCCTCTTATCTGTCAAGAGAAGTAAGCCAAGGCTGCAGGGCTGAATGGATCAAAAGCTCTTTCACTCTGCCTAAATCCAAAACAAAGGCTCGCAGTAGAAAGTCAGCTAAATTTAAGAGATATTGAGCAGATTTTTCAGGGTTTCCTGTCAAATCAGTGGTGCAGACATCTAAATTAAAGATTTTAACAGATGGAGGCATACATTGACTTATTCTCAAGTTTTCCTATTCAAAAGTAAAAATCCAACTGGACAGAACTACTTTTTATGATATCATTAATACAGCAATTCTTGGTTTACTTTTCTGGGAGGATTTAGACTGTTAGCCCTGACTGGCAGATATGCCCCGTTCCCCCCTGTCTTCCATGTAATAAGGAAACTCTTGGAGATATATAAGCAATAAATTATTCTGATCATTTATGTTTTGCTAATATCTATTCTTTAGCTGTCCCTTTAAAGCAGGCTGAGCCATTGGAATGACCTTTTAAAATTCATTTCTCTTAGTAGAAATAGGCTCGTTGTTACTAGTTCTCTATTGGAGGAGTTTATTTTTCTGCCTGATCTGATCTAGATCTGCATTCCCATCCATCCTCTGGTAGCATCGCCAATGACTGGGAATAGTGAATGGGAAGTATATACTAACTACTAAGATATATGCTACAATATTCAATAAGCAATATCTAATGTTTCCTGATGTCTTTAAAACTTTACATGTAGCTTTCTCTATCCTTCCCTTTCTCAGTGCCAAAGATTTGCAAATTCTTGAATGCTTTTGGTAACTTAGGTGGCAGGTTAAATATGTTAAGGACTCTGATACTTGAGAGAACTAATAATAGTAAATAATCTTTTGTAGCTATTCATTAACAATCTCTGCAGGTCTGCCCTTCCTCTAGTCTAGTTCTTTCTTGAGAAAGAGCAAAAGAGAAAGTTTTGTTGTTCCTACATTTTTTTAACCAAAACTTGGGTGAATGAATTTCCATAAAGTAACTAATGTTACTTTATATCAGCCATTGGTATATTTTGTCCTGTTTTAAAGCAATAGAGCTTAAATCACACAATCACATTAACAACTAAAACAATGAAAGGAACAGGAGGTGAGAATTTGGTCTCTAAGAATTTTGATTCCATCTCCACCAAATAAAAGAATTTGGGAAAGAGAGAGAAAGAAGGAAAACATTATAGCTGGCAAAAATTGTGACTTCCTTGCATAGCTCCTGATCTGCTCTGATCACCTCCAAGAAGGCCCTCTTTACAGCCCTACTACAGCCAGCCCAGGAACTGAACATTAAGGAAGGCAATGAAAAATTTGGCATCCCCCAGTACGCCTTTCCTGTTTCCAACTCAATTAGCAATATGTCCCCCTCCCCTGGAAATTCTGCCTCTTATTGAATTAATAAGTCTGGGTATACCCAAAGGTAAACCAAGGGATTCTAATAATTCATATTCTCCTTAATTACATCGTCTCCCATGAATGAGAATGAAGGGGAGGGTGAGAAAGAAAGATGGGTGATGAGGGGAAGGGGGGGTCTCAGGCTCTTGTTCACTCTCTTTTTTTAGTTATTTAACTTTCCCACGACTCATTCCCCTGAGCTGAAAATCCTGAGTTGCTGTCACATCTCTGTTTGACAATAGAGAAATGTGTCAACAGAGAGGAGGGAACTGGGCTCTTCATTACTCCTCTAATGCGAGAAGCTGTTGTGTATTAAATGAGCCATATGGAATTTATGATGCTTTTGCTGCACTTGGCTTTCTGTGTAAAGTGATTTGCTCAGCGCAGAGCCCAAAGGCCAAGCCATCTGTTGGGGGTATGGTTGGCCTTCTGCACTGTTGCAGAGGTAACTCTGCACCCCCCCCCAACCTACTTGAATAAAATGGTATGCTCAAGCCCAAAAGAAAAACAGGAACAGTAGTTGGCTCTCAGAGATTGGGGTTGGGGTTGAGTTGTTCTCTTCTGAGTCCTCTTTGCTCTTGCACCAATGTGTCCTTTGAAATATTTTGGGAGAGCTAAAAATTGCCAGGAGGTGTTCATTGCAGTGGGGAAAGAAAGGAAGCTTTGTTGGGGACCTCCTCGACATTGTCTTGGAAAAAATATTGCAGAAGCACTGCTCTGCCCAACTGATACCTGGTTCTTCAATTTCCAACCACCACCCCCCTCACACACACTCACCTGCACTCTGGCTTCAGTCAGATCCAGGCGCATCGCCAGCTCTTCCCTGGGAGGGAAAGAAGTACAAGACAGGTGCTCAGGTGAAAACCTGGGAGCAGGTAGACCCAGCGGGGTGAGAGTTAGGTAGAAACTGCATAAGGCTAAGGTTCAATTCTGCCCTCTCCTCCTCCTCCTCCTCCCTTGCTCAGATCAAAGTGAACCCCATCTGCCCAGCTCCACCTCAGGCTACCCCCCTGCTTTTTGCCTTGAAGTCTTTTGGTGGTGGTGGGATATCCCACATTTTGAGGTTTCCCTGGCCTATCCTTCTTCTCCCATTCCTGCATCAAAGAACGAAATACTTTACCCTAAGCCTCCCGTTAGCTGGCTGGTATCAAACAGGCCCAGACAGGCTTTACCTGTTGCTTTCCCCGAAGCTCAATTTACTTTCTTACTATTCCCCTTTTCTCCACAGAGAAAGAAGGTACGAAAGAGGGCTGCGTTCCCCAGGAGGAGCCAAGCCCGAGCCCACCTCCCCTCTGGCATCTCCAGCCAAGGCCTTTGACGAAGGCTCCCACCTCCAAATACCACGCGGCAGCACAGGGGAGACCCATTGAGCTGCAACGCGAGCCCTTCATTGGGGTGATTATTGCAACAATTAAAGCAAATCGGAAACCATTAGGATGTTAGGAAACTGCTCACAATCTGTTTACTTCGAATCCGGACGACTACCGGGATAATTGGCTCTCCCTCCGCTCGGAAGAAAAGCACAGTGCCGGCCAAAGTGGGAGTCTGGCCGGGCTCGAGAAGAAAAAATAGCCAGCGCCATCGGGCTGCCAAAAAAGGGAGCCACCGGGCCGATGTGTAGGAACGATTTAAAGAACCCGGCGCATTTGTGCGCTGACGTGCGACCGGGTCAGTGGAAAAACCGACATCACTCCCTGTTCATCGGTTTTGGCACCGGAACCAGGCTGCTTGGTGTGCTCCGCTGACCCTTTTTCAGTGAAAAGGTGGGGCGATTTTCTGGGTTCTGGTTAGTCTAGAACCCAGACTAGTCTAGCTTGCGTATCAGTGAGGAAGACGGGCATTGTAGCGCCACAACCGAGTTTGACTGACTGGTACAGAATAAGCAGCTATAAAACGCTAGCGAAGAAACCGCCTTAGCAAGGGATCCCTCGGTTTCTTTCCATCATCCAAACGCAGCCCCCTCTTCCCGCGGAAATAATTCGCGCTGTGGCAGGTTAACGAATTTAAAGAGACGCCTCTCTCTCCCTCTTCCTCTCTTCCTCAGAAGAGAAGAAAGGTAGAGGAAGAATCCCAGGCAATTGATCAAAAGGAGAAGAGCGAGTAAACTGCTGACTTGTCAGATGGAGAATTTAATTTCTTCGCACCCGGGAAAATTGCTTACGAACTTGGTAAGAGTAAGAGCTCCTCCGGCAAAGAATCCCACGCCTTTGGCAGTTCAGCACGAGTATATTTCCTCCCCCCCCCGGCTACGCTTTTAGGGAAGGGGCTGAGTTGGGTGAGCAGCGCCTACTTTTGCTTATCTTGTTGGCCATAGACTGGGAGCATTTGGGCTCCTGCAAAAATGAAGGAAGGCATTCCTAAAGAAAGGGCTGAATGCTTAAATGGATGGATATTATTAATTAAATAGTTATCATCATTTTGGAAGGGCTAATACAGGAATTGCTTGTTTTCTGATGAATTAAGCTCACCCCAAAGCAATTCTGAAGCTAAGGAAAGGCGAAGATTTTCTCTCTCAAGATGCAAACATTCAGGAAACCATTTTACTTTTGCGTGGAGGTTGGGACCTAAAGTTCCGCCCAGCGCTTCAGGAGAAGACCGGTAGTTCTCAGCTTGACCGGAGTTTCCTTTCTAAGTTGAGGAGCATCGAAAGAATAGCAACACTTTCTAATCCGTCTTTCCCCCCCCTCTATTTTTTCTCCATCTCCTGTTTTCCAGACCCCGTCCAGAAATTACTTCCGTCCGCGAGTAGGCAAGCCAGCCCTTGCAGACTCTGCCAAAATGCTCGGGCCGAACGCTGCCGCCTCGCTCCATATTTTTAGCCTTCGAAAGCGGAATACTTTGATCTTTTCCTATGTATATGTATGTGACTTCCATTGAGAGGGCAGCTTTCCAGCTTCAACGGAAAACTGTGAAACTGATACCTGACAGACTAGCCAGAGGATCAGGGCAAAAATAGATTGGAGTTTGGCAACGAGGTGGCCAAAAATTCGGCCACACCTGTCCTTGGCAGACTAGCTTAACGCCCGAAGTCCAGCGGAGAGCCGGGCACGCTAACTCATAAAGGCCGCTGAATCTAGGGAAAGGTGACTTCCCAAAGTACGGGAATAGCGGAAGGGAGAAGTGAAGCGGGGCACGAAAGTGAGTTTTGTGGAGGACGACCCGAAGAAGATCCAAGAAGACGCGCATCTCCTTTTCTTATCAAATCTCTTCCCTCTTTCCAGCCCTGCAGTACCCTTCCTTTATGCCTAGCTGTTTCCTCCTTCTTTCTGATCGTGCCGGTGCAAAACCCGAAACAAATATTTTAAAAACTTTCTCCCCAGCGGATTTTCTGCCCCATCGGTCCGTCTTTCCTGATCCTGCAGCTCTCTTTCCTCAACCCTAAGAGTTCTTTCCACGCTCCCTCCTGACCTAGAAACCCCTTCCCACCCTAGAGCCGCTGGGAGGCTAGCTTGTCTCAGCAGTTCATTCCCTACCTGGTGAAGACGTCTGGGTAGTGGGTCTTCTGGAAGGCCCTCTCGAGCTCCTCCAGCTGGTAGCTGGTGAAGGTGGTGCGGTAACGGCGTTGCTT
Organism: Bothrops alternatus; assembly: GCA_034064705.1. Taxonomy (NCBI): domain Eukaryota; kingdom Metazoa; phylum Chordata; class Lepidosauria; order Squamata; family Viperidae; genus Bothrops; species Bothrops alternatus. The sequence goes on along the minus strand of JARGCV010000027.1, from coordinate 13,385,204 downwards.
CCTCTTGAGCAGCCCCTCCTCGGAATCACTGCCCGCCGACAGACACACGCTGTCCTCGCCATCCTTGCCATCGGCCAGCTCGTCGGCAGGGAGCAGCAGCTCCTCCTTGGGCGAGCCGCCGGCACCTTCGCTTCCCATCGCCGCAGGCCCCACGCCAGTCCCACCCGCGGGCCCCGAGCTCCGTCGGGCGTCTTTGGCCTCTGTCAGCAGTTCGTCGTCCTCATCCAGCTCCTCGTCCAGCTCCTCGGCCTCCTCTTCCTCTTCTTCCTCCTCTTCCTCGTCCTCGTCCTCCTCCAGCAGTTCCTCCCCTCGGCCCGACCTGCCGTCGGGGGCGCCGCCACCTCCAGGACTGCTCAAGTCGTCGAGGGTAGGAGCGATTCGCGCAAAGGGCGCGTTCTCCCGGTAGGACTTGTTTCGACTGATGCTGACCTGTGGCGCCTGGCTGATCTTGAGGGAGTCCCACGACGAGGCGGTTGCCTCGGCCCGCGCCAGCAGTCGGCCCCCACCAGGCCCATAAAGGCGGCGCAGCTTGGGCGGCAGATGCAGCTCGCCCGTCTCGAACCCGGGCGGGCTGCCCTTGCCTGGTCCTGCCAGAGACAGAGACATGCATGCAGTAGCTACAAATGGGCTTCTTGGCGAGAGGGCCCCCTCCTGTAAAAAGTCCCGGCGCGAGTCATCCCAACCCGCCCATCTTCCTCCTCAGCTGTCTAGGTTGAGTCAATAGAGCCCAAAGGAATTCCGTTAGAATCCAGGCAATTTCCCCTTTCTGTAATAACATACAAAGTCTGTTTTGTTCGTTTACAGATTTCAGGCAGGTTTACACAATGTAGAACCAAGCTTATATTTGAAAGCAGCTGCAGCAAACGGCATTGCCGGAGAACATCTCCCAACCTCGTTTTGACTCCAAACATTATTACCTTCAAATATCAAGTAAAGGGAGTCTCTCTCCTCCAGCTGGCATCTGACACCTACGGGGCTCTGTCAAATTAATTTCCACATTTCTTTGGAGATAGCAAGACAGACCCGCCTTTGAAACCGACCTGAAACTCCAGACCGGAGAGAAAGTGGCTTAGAAGAAGCCGAATTCTCTTCCTCTCTCCCCTCATGAAGAAAATCAGAACGGAACATCCAATTTCCTACAAGATTTGGACACTGAACTGGAGTGTGCTCCCCACCCCGGCACCCAGAGGGCTTCGTTTTTAATCTAGGCCGGGGGGGGGCAAAGGGACTGTCAAGTTGGAGAAAATACCCGCACAGAACTCTTGGCAGCGGTTGATATTTGCCACCATAACGCCATCCACACAAACCCGTAAAGTGAGGAGCGCAGAAAAAGAGACTCTCGGTTTTGCATCCAGGCTCCCCCCCCCGCTCCTTCTCCCTGAGTAGCGTAAACCCTGCCGGGATTCAGCCCGTTGCACCGGAGAGGGAGAGGGAGACAACGGAGTCTGTGGGGAGCGGAGTTCTTTGGAAAGTGATTCAGCCTTCAGCTGCCCGACAGCTCAACTTGGGAACGCCCGAGTTTGTGATCCGGCTACTTAGAAGCGCGCCCTCCCCACGCGGTCCCTGGGCCAAGGGTGGAGTGGAAGAGGTCAGTCGATATCCAGGACTGCGGGCAAGGCAGGGGTCTGCCTCTCATCTCTTCGAAGCTGTGTTGCCTCCCTTTTCCACCCTCCTTTCCTCACGATCTTAACCCCTTCTCACCTTGCCCGGCCTTGTCCGGCTCCGTCCGGTTGGCCTGAGGCGGCAGATTAGGAGCTGCTCCTAGCAGCCGCATCTTGCAAGGGCTCCTCCTGCCCAGGATGCTGTCGATGCAATAGGAGGAGAGCAAAGTTGGCGATTTACTTTTGCATTCGGGCCTCTCGGAGCAGCTCTCCTCTTGGTATTGGCTGCTCATGGCTTTGGCTTGCTTGTATTCTCCCGGGCCGTGCGGGGGTTGAAGTTTGGCCGGGGTTGGTACCCCTCCCCCCACTAAGCAGCAGCTGAGGCTCGCCCCTCTTCCTGCCCAGGACACGAGGAACCAGGGTAGTGACTGCACTGCAATCGCTTGGCTCTTGATTCCCTCTCCTCCACGTGCTGGAAGGCGCGCTCTGATTGGCTCTTGCCAGAGGCTGGGCAGCCTCTGGCTTCAGCCCAAGGCAAAATGCGGCCTGGATCGTGGAGGAGAAGGGGATTGGTTGGGTGGCTTTCCTGGACACCCTTCTTGCTGCAGCTGGCAAGAAGAACTGAATCACTTTTTCCATGAAAAGGAAAAGACCCCCCTCCCCGAATGCTACAAGGAATGGGTAGGATTATCCCGTGTAATTCAATACAACAAATCTCGACTGCATTGACTAAACGTAGAAACTTGTTTACTTCGATTATATTTTGCTTACAAGCTTAATTGCAATATTCAAGACATCTTCCCATTATTAATTTTAAGAAATAAATTGTTGAGACTTGGGTTTTTGAATGAATCAATGGATTAATCATTACTTTCAGTCGCTGATTTTCTTTACAAAGCAAAACTAATAGTAAGGGAAATATTTAGAGTGCAACCCGCGCGTACCCATTCAGAAATCGATCGTATTTATTTCTTGGGCACTTCGTTTAGAATTTCATCCTTTACACGAGAACGTACGTACACAGACCCTAAAGGCTCACATACCAATATTTATCTAGACAAAAACATTTACAATTAAGAGGATAAAGCAGCCGACAAGTTGATAGGGGAAAACTTGGCTCGTCATCCAAACCAGATCACATTACGGACTTTGTGGTGTGTTGGTAATATGTAATTTTAATCGCTATGGGTAGGAATTATGAAAAGCAGTTCTTCATAACCTCCCTCCCTCCATTCATTCCTTCCTTCCTTCCTTCCTTCCTTCCTTCCTTCCTTCCTTCCTTCCTTCCTTCCTTCCTTCCTTCCTTCCTTCCTTCCTTCCTTCCTTAGGAAAATCCAGATCTACCTAAGATTAAAAACGAACACCGTTGGTACAAAACGATGCCTTCGCTGAAATAATAAAAACGGGGGAATTTGGAAATCAGCTTTAGGGCTTATTCACCCCAGAGACAGAGAGCAAGCCTCCCTGCTTAAAGATTAAAGTTGGGCAGTTGGGAAAACCCTTTCACCTTTTCTAAAATGGGAACTCTTTCTTTTTGATTTACACGTTTTCGCTGCTGTTTCCCGGGGCGTGAATTCGACCCACCTCGCTAATCGAAGTTGGGCAAGAACCGAAACGAGCCGAGATCAGAAACAGTTTAGGCACTGCAAGGAACTGATGGATAATTCCAGCGATCTTCCTCGATGGCACAAGTTCATTTTTAAAGAAACACATTTTGATGGGGTCTATGACATCTTGTTTCAAAGCGACTGTCTGGGAAATATTAATGGATTAGGAACTGAAGGTCACTGAGTATTTTCCTTGGAGGGTCAGGATCAGTGCGAAAGACTGCAAATTTCTGCAGATTTTTTTAATCGGGCAAGTTTTCCCGCTACCTTCTAAAGAGAAAAGCAGGCTGAGAGGGTAGCAAGGAGCAAAGAAACTGTGGTTGAAATCCAGGTTTGGGACAGGGAAAAATTCCAGACCTGGTTTTCTTCTCACTGAACCTCCCTCCCCGAGCATGTCAAAATTTTTGCAAAGGCACCTACTCGAATCGCTTACCGTTCGTATTTAAAAATACAAGGATTTATAATTGAGATCTCTCCTGTGCCCTCGCCCTCTTTTACTGTAATAAACATCTGGAGGACTCTTTGAAATGCTAATGGAGAGCAGCGTTCCGGTGCCGCGGCGACCAAGAGAAGCAAAGGAAGGGGGTGGGGGGCACCGCGCCCGCTACCCTAATACTCTCCCAGGAGGCTCGTTCCCCCCAAGAGCTCTCCTCTCGATGCCTCCACCCCAGCTGCTCCATGCGCAGCCCGCCGTGATTCCCAGCTTTTCTCCGCGGGATACTTTCGCGCCGCGGTTTCGGCGGCGCTTGGTTTCATCTCCGAAGCGCCCTGCCTTCCTCTGCCCTGAAAAAGTCTTTTTTTTTTCCTTTATAGGCAACCTTTGGCCCCAACCCGTGCGGAGAAGGGTTTCCTAGGGACTGCCTATAAACCTCGGACTGCAAAGCCCAAAGCGCAACGGCCCCGACCCGGCTAAAAAAAGTGAAACTTGAACGCCGAAGTCCTTCTCGAGAGAACTCTTAAGGACGAGGCGACCCCACCGCGGCAGTTTCCTCCTCCAGAGGAGAGGCAGGGGGGGGGGAAAGGGGGAGACGTTCCCGAAGGAAGGGCGGGATCGGGCGGCAAAGCGTCAATTCCTCCCGAAGGGCGAACAAGTCGGGAGACCAATCGCTGCCCGCCGAGGGAATTTTATTTGCCAGAGGCAGCCCGGTTGCCCGTAGAAGGGCTCTCCGAGGCCTTCCGCCGAGGGCCCCGCGGAGGCGGCTTTGCTCTGCGCCTCTTCCTCTCCCTCGAGCCCCCCCCCCGGCAAGGGAGCGGCCGGAGGAGCCCTGAACCCCGCTCCCGCCTGGCCCGAGCGCCGAGGCCTGAAAGGAGGAGGAGGAGGCCGACGGAGGACGATCGGGGTCAGTAGAGCGTCAGCCCGGCCTGCCCTCAGGCGCCCTTTGCCCCGCCGGAAAGGCTCCAGTCCGAGGGCCGATTTCCTCCGCCGCGCATTCGCCTTTCTTTTCCCGCCTCCCCGGCGAATGGGCACTTGGCGGAAGCGGTTTGTTTTGCGGTATCCATTCCCCCGCCCCCCCCGCGCCTTTCCAAGCCACTCTTAACGTGGCCTCAGGGCAGGCGGCGGGCTTTCGGTCCCCGGCGCTCTCTGGGCTCGGCAGGGCTCGATCTGGCTCTCCCCCACTCGGGTTGGTTGAGTAAATAACAGGCTCGTCTCCGAATAGCCAAAATGCTGGATCCCGGGGTTAGTACTCTGTCGCCCCTCATCCTGTTCCCACGGGATTCTCCAAACTCCCAAACGTCAATTTGACCTGCGGGAACGATCGGGGCAAGGCAAGAAAGGGACGTGAAAGTGAACCACTCGATAGTTTTCGGAAAAAACTCTTAACGTTCAGTCAGCCAAAGTGGATGAAACTCCTTTGAGTTGTCCGCATTTATTTCTTTGAGTTATTAGCTTGCTTGAGTCGGCGCAAAGCTGCCGCTTTTTTGCTTGGCATTTCCATCCAGCTTGGAACATTTTTCATTGGTTTTCCAGACCTGAAAAAAAAAAACCGCAATGTAAGATATTTTTATTCCCACATTGATGTATGAAGGAGTAAGCAGCATTCCAGCTTCGACAGTCTGCTCTCAGCTGAGAGAAGATCTCATCGCCTCCTGCTGGTTGTGCAAAAATGCTGTTACTTTTTGCTTTTGTCAGAAATACTGTTACTTTTCAAGAAAAAAAAAAAACCCTTGAAAAGCTTTGTTTTTGTTTTTAGAGAGATAAAATAAATGAATGAATAAGATTAAAAAAATAAAGTTGTTGTTATCCCTAATGGCCATTACACATTCATTTCTGTAGATGCAATCCTGCTCACATTTATTTGATTTGACTTCTATGCCTGCCCTATTCAGGAGAACACATGTAGATATACTGCGACCAGACTGACAAGTGTAGATATGAAAAAGAATTCAGGTTTGTAATTTCTACTTGAACATGAAGATTTAAAGAAATCATAACCTTTATTAAATTTCCTAGAAAGAAAAGACATGTACTTTTGAGTTTTTGTTGAAAAGGTGAGAAGCAAATGATACAGAGGATAAAATCAAGCTTAAGGGGAAAAAGTCAGTGTACTTATTGAAATAAGTGACTCTCATATTTGCTCTTTTGCCATGTTTATATTAACTATCAGATCTGCTTTATTCTTGCACTGCTATTCCAGAACAACGTGTCTGCATTCATTTTTCAAATACAGTTCTAAGGAAAACAACCTTTCCAACAGATTTTGCTGGTAATGGTAATTCCACTTCAGAGAACTTCCTGCCTCACTTTCTCATCCAATGGAGTCTTTGTGGATTGCCTTCTAGTGACTCAGGACAGGAGATATCCCTGAATGACAATTCTAGAACACAAACCCACACTGGATTACCTTCAATTATTATTTCTTTCCTTGCAGTTTCCATGTATTTTTTGGGAATTCATATACAGTACTATCTGTCTGGAGACGAAGGTTTCACGTCTTCTTTTCCCATTGTTTCAATACACCTTCCATTTCTTAGTTAACCCTGCTTAGATTAACACACGGAAGATAAACTATCTTCCTTGTCTGTGACATTTCCACAAAGAACATCTCCCACACTCCCTTCTTCAATACATTCGCTTCTGATGGCTCTCTTCGGGTGCATTATCTCCTCATCTGGCTAGTTTGTACCTTGGCACAGATGTATTGCTATAAACAACAGATATGTATTTTCTGGCTTTAAAAGAGTCCTTTCCTGTGGATTTTCCTTTCAATTATCACCTGAGATTCAAAGAGATGCAAATATGTCTTGCTATTTCTGTTCTGTAAATTTAAGCCATGGGTAATCATACTATTTGTATAGGAAAGGCACCACTCTTTTGTGGCTAGCAATGGCTAATTTGCTTCTGTGAGGGATCGGAAAGTATTCAAATATCAGTAGAAGCATTTCCTAAAGAAGGAAGTTGAGAAGATCAAGAAGAGAGAGAGAGAGAGAGAGAGAGAGAGAGAAAAGACCAGCATCAGTTTCTAAAGGACTAAATGAACTTTTAAATATGTGCCAGGACACAGATTGGAAAAGAATAGTGATAGAACTATTCGTAAAAAAATTCAATTTGTAAAAAGAAGTATTTGATAAGCCTTGCCATCCCCCTTGCAGAGTAATGTTTTAGAAGACAGATTGATTTCCATCTCTATGGTGAGCTAATTGTATAATGGGCTAAGTAATTGTATAATTTATTTCCTATTCCTGTTTGAAATATCTCAAGGAATTGGGAGGCTGCCTTTGGGGAGAGTGCAAAGAGTAAGCATAAAGGTTATAGCTAATGAGCTTGCTTTCCTATTAGTGTAATGAAACACCATGTTTGTGTGTGTATGTGTGTGCGGTTTCCAATATTAAACATGATTCCAAGTGCATGACACATAAAGAGCACTAGTAGATTTATTGTTTTGCCTTGTTCTCTTATCTTTCTAATTAAAGTGCTGGTATAAACAGAAAAGATGCCCCTAAAATCATCATAATTAAGATGTCAGTGAGAATGTAAATTGCGTGTGTATGAATTGCGAAATTCACAGACAATTCTCTACCTTGGCTGATTTGATTAAGCCATAATGTGATTTCTTTGTTTCTGGTTTAGTATAATGTACGAACCTATGTATTGTGATTTGGATTATTGCATGAACAAATAACACCACAGTGGTATCTTCAACAAACCATTATTTTAAAAAGCTCTGGTTTAAACCAAGACATCAGTGCAGGATTGCAGTCTTGACGGTGCAATCTTGTGACATAGACTGTTCAGTTCAAGAGGGATTTATTCCCAGATCAGTTTGTTTTGGACTGAAGTCTATAGTCTTAAATTATGATCCTTCAGTCTTTGTGGGAGCATAAAAGTTAATCTCAGTTCTAATAATTTTAAACATCTTAATGTGGAGCAGAAATGAATTGCACATAAGCACTATTTTCTCTCTATCTTTCATATAGTATATACCCTTCCTGTAAGGCTGACTGATTTATAGGCGTAACAGAATTGCGGGTTTTTGCATATGGGACAGAAAGCTGAATTAGTTAAAGCTATGCTATAAAACCTGGCAAATTTGCTGACTGGGAATTCCTGGGAATGGAATTCCAGGCATATCCTGAAGGCATCAGATTACAGAAGTAATAGGGTAATCAGATTTTTCCCCCTTATGCTTTAATTTTATTTATTTATTTATTTTATTTGGGTTTGTATGCAAGTAACTTTACATGGTCATCCAAAAAGGCTGGGGCAAGAGGGCACTTGCTCTTTTGGATGAACTATAAACCTAGATTGCCAGCTTTCATTAAAACAAACAAGTCTCTAGCTTTTTTTGGAATTGCCATATAAAGCAAAACCTGTAGTCCAGAGTGTCAAACTCAATTTCATTGAGGGCCGCATCAGCATTGTGGTTGCCCTCAGGGGGCAGATGGATGTGGCCTGGGTGGGTGTGGCCTACTGGGTGGGTGTGGATGGAGTGGGTGTGGCCTACTGAGTGGGCGTGGCCAGCTCTACATTGTTCACATCAAGGGTGCCTGTGGGGGCCTGGCCAGGAGTGGGACAGATCTGAGGGTCTCTGGCAGAAGGGGATGGGACTGGGGCAAGTGCCAAGGCATGGTCCACTGGAAGAGCCTCACTGCCCGCCGAAATCCCTCCCCCGGAGCCCATCAAGCTGGATATGTGAAGTAGGTGAGGCCCATTTGCTGGCCACTTCCAGGCGATGGTGCATTTCTTCATTCCTCACAAAGGGTGACACCACCCCAGCATGCACCCAGGAGGCGGTGCCAATGCGGCAGGGGCTGGTTCCTCGCTGTTCCCAGATGGCTTTGTGGAGCTAAGACTGAATGCGTTTCAGCATAGATGGCCACCACAAAATTGTACACTTGTCCACTATAGCTGTGTTTCCCTTTAAAACCTGAATAAGCACCCTAGTTTCTCTTCTTGGTTTGGAGGTTAGCATTAATATGTAAATTCTTATATAGCACCCCTCTATAAATGTGTCTACTGTTTCTCCCGCCCTGTGTGCTTTCTCTCCTCAAATTCTTTGCCCAGCTATCATGTTCTGTTAAGTGCTCATTTCACTCCTTAGAAAGTTGAAAACACTTTCACTCCCTTCAGTCAAATATAACCCATTCCGAACTAAATGCTTGGGCTTCTCAATAGCAAAAACTATTGCTACTCTTTGAAATGTGCAATCAAGAGAAAATGTCCCTCATTTTAAATACTGACAAATAGTAATAGTAAATGAGAGAAATAAAAAGCAATATACATAGTAGGTTGAGCTTTCATTTACAATTTTCTGCACTTCTACGTTTTTGCTGAAGCAAGGTCTTTTTTGTGTATTTATATGATGATTTTCATGCTCACTTTTATAAGCTAAAGAAATAAACCTGCTAGGAGGCAAGATTTGGTGTCATTAACAAGTGTTGAAATTGAAGAAACATTTTAAATCAAAATTGTGAAGGAATAATCAGATTACATGGTACTTTTCAAACAAGATTTTCCTTTTAGAAATGTATATATAAAAATTATATGAATACACATTAATTTACAAACCAATGTAATATCGTTGATACGAAAGAATGTTGAGATCTAATTTGCCCACTATGTTGCGAGTCAGTTATTAGGGCTGCTTTTGGGTCTTCCTAAGAGCTGGCGAGGAGGCTTCTATTCTTTGGTCTAGATAGGATTGCAGGGGGCTTTGTCTGGAGCAGGGAGGATCAATTTGGAACTATGGGATCAGGCAAAGAGAGGAAAACCCTAGGTATGGTCATATCCAGAAGATGGGGTGGAGTGGGGAAGAGTGCAGTCTCCATTTTGTTTATTAGGTTTATCTTTATCTAAAGATAATATAAGTTACATTGCAACATTGATAGATCAATATTTAACTCACTTAGGTACTAGTGCTCTCCACATTACTTCATAGGGGAAACAAGCTATTCTGTATCTAGTTAGGCTCCTTTTGTAAAGAGAATAGAGGTCTGTGATGGAGGAAAAGGAAGTAAATTAATTAAGAACAAAAAAAATGCAATTAATTCTAGGAGTGAATTCCTGTATTTCAATAATAATAATAATAATAATAATAATAATAATAATAATAATAATAATAATAATAATAATAATAATAATACTAATAATAATAATAATAATTGGTGGGCACTACCTTGACGTGGTTGTGGGGCTTGTGTGCTCTGAGGAAGATGAGAATTATGCCAGACTGGATGTCATGGTTCCGACAGATGAAACTCTTTAAAAGAACTTCGAGGCATTGTTTACCTTAAAGAATCTTTTATTCGAGAAACAGAGCATTGGCACTACATAGTTAAAGTCAAAAACTGAATTCCCCTCCTCAGAAAGTATCAAAGCACAATTCTCTCCTCCAATTAACAGTCATAAACCACATTCCCCAATTAGCTTGAAGCGTGGGCTTTCTCCCCAGCTCTCCAGCCCGTCAAATCTTTATCAGGTCTGGGCTCAATAATCTTGATCCAGGGCTGAGTACTTGTTGTTATGTCTAACTGGACTCTCATTCACATCCCCCCCTCCCAGCATCATCTAACTCTAAAAGCAAAAGAGAAAAGATTGCTACATTTCCATCTGTTGTCAAAGCAAGAACATCCGATGTTAGCAGCTTGACACTGGACAGATCTCATTAGACGAGTCAGACAAAGAGTGTCTGTCCCATAAAAAATACGGTGAGACATAAATTACAAAAATCCATGCTGGCTCAGTTGTCCCCCATGTTTACAAGGACTGCGCTAGATATTGGAGTTCCTGAACATCTGGTGAAAAATTGGCTACAGGACTCAGGACTGTAATGAGAACAGAATAGAATAGAACAGAATAGAATAGAATATTTTATTGGCCAAATATGATTGGACACACAAGGAGTCTCTGGTTGTCATGCCCCTAGGCTTGACATGAACCGGTGGGGGACGGGGAAGGAGCAGCCAGCGGCCAGCTGACGTCCGTATACTGACCCTGGGTGCCGCCTGACTTCCGAGGACCAGCTGGGAGTCAGCAAGGCCGCTGTGCACCCCCGGCTACTGAAGGTCAACTGGGAGTTGGCAAGGCCGCCATGCACTGGGGCCGTGCGCCGCCTGGCTCTCGTGTGTCGCGCGGCTCCCGAAGATCAGCTGGGAGTTGGCGGGACCGCCGTGCACCGCGGCCATCTCCCTCCATGTCAATGGATGCCGGGAAAGTCCCTACTGCTGGCTGGGCATCGGAGGCAAGCCAGCCGGACGTTGAAGGGACCGCCTCTCGCCTCAGCTACCTTTCCCTCTCGCCGGGCGCCAGGGGAATTTCTGGAAGCCAGCTGGGTGGCAAAGACGATCGGCTGCACGTCGGGGGGCCGTCTCTCGTTGCCGCTGCCCCTCCTGTGTTGCCGGCGGTCGGGGGAGGGCGCCACTTGCCGCGGGGAGCCACATCGCCATAGAAGAGCATGGAGCTGTCTGTGGAGCCATGCTGGCAGCGGAGAAGGAGCTGGACATTGCCTGGCTGCCGGATAGGACAGCTGGAACTGCGGAGGCTGCGCTGATGCGTCTGGAGGGGGGGAAGGCGGAAATTGAACTATGGCTTTTATCTATACGGACAGGATGCTGGCTTGCTGATTGAGGTGGGGTTGGAGGTAGGGCACATCTATGTAAGGCACTGGGAGCAATTGACTCCCAGTGCTGACTTTTTCTTTTGCATTAAAGTTTTGCTGGTCACTTGTTCCTGTGTGTCTGGAGTTTGTTGGCAGCAGGCAGAAAACAGTTGACAGTAAGTCAGCACTCCCTTATTTTCCTGTTCCCCCTCCTATTGCCTATCGCTTCTGTGCTTCTACGGTGATGGCAGAGGGTAAATAGGAGACTCCTCCAGTGGCAGACGAGGCCGACCCGGCTGGAGCAACAGGGCCTGAACCTGAGGCCCAGGAGGTGCAACCAGTAGTCAGGCCCAAGGTGGTGGAACCATGGCCTGCTGCCCCTGCAGGTGAGACCCAGGGGGCTGGGGCTCCTGCAGCGTCGGGGGAATGGTGGCACAGCCCTGCACTGGCCAATCTGGAGCCCGGATGGGCATATACACCAGGGCTCAGGGCCCCTTTGATGGACTGGAGGGAGAGATGGCTGACAGGAGACGATGAGGAGGAGTGGAGCTATTCCACTGCTCCCGGACAATACACAATGGACATCTTGAGGGACCGGTTTGGGGAGGTAGGGTACCAAGACACCTCCTCATGGCCAAGGTGGATGGCAACAGGAGAGGATGCCTCGTGGCATCGGACAGAGGCACCAGCTAGACATCCCGACTCGGGCCAGTTCTGTCTGGCTAGCCCGTGACTGTGAAGTCCTCCCATTCTAGATGTCTCCACAGTAGGAGGGTCTAGTCTGGGTTCTTTGCAGGCGCAGTCCCAGCCTACATGGACAGGCAGATTGGCACCCGATCCATGGGGGTTGCCTGCTGGGAGGAGCTCCGACCAGCAGGGTGTGGTTCCATCACCCAGGGCTCACTGCCTATGGCTGATGCAGTATGAGGACCGGGCCAACCTGTGGGACCCTGGGGTCAGGGGATGGTGTGGGGTCCACCACCTATACCTGTCATGTTCGATGGACACCCAGATTGCCTGGCGATGTTCTTGAGCCATGTAATAAGCCACCTGGATCGGTATGTTCGTCTCTACCTGTCCCAGTGGGCCATGGTGGTGGCGGTTACGGCAGGACTGCAGGGTGAAGCAGCAGCATGGGCAGCAGATCTGTATAGCGACCATGCCTGGGAGCTGGCTGTTCCTGGACGTGTTGCACTCCCGGTTTGAAGATGCCTCCAGGGTCTAGCGGGCTGAGGCAGAGATGCTGGTGCTGTGGCAGCGCAGCCGGCTTGCAACCGATTACGTCCGTGACTTTTGATGGGTGGTGGGGAGGCTGCGCTCCTGGCCAGAATGCCTCCTTGTCCACCATTTCCGGGCGGGTCTGGACTGGAAGTTGTGCCAGGCTTGTGTGTTTTGGGGGGTTCCCAGCCATCTTCAGGAGTGGTTCCGGGTGGTCATAGACCTGGATACCGGTCTACAGGAGTTCCAGAGGAAGGGAGAGGATCTGGCCATACCAAGAAGGTTGGTGGAGAAGCCGAGGGAAGAGGGGCGAAGGGTCCAGCCGGCCGGTCTGGACTCCTCTGGCCCTTTCACCAAAGTGCCCTTTCGCTGTTTTTGGTGTAACCAGCAGACTGTCCGGCCCCGAGCCCAAAGGTTCCTTCCTTGACCCCTGGAAAACCTACACTCTCAGTATATATACAAATGACAAAGTAATATAATAATTATAATAATGATACCAGTAAGAGAAGATAGTAAAAAAAGATGAGAAGGATAATAGTAATACAGCCATACTACATGGGTAAATATCCATAGACATAAGACAGTACTCTGGTAATTAGGTGTTCAGCAGAGTGATGGCACGAGGGAAAAAACAGTCTCAGCGTTTAGTTGCTTTGGCATGCAATGCGCTATAGTGGCATCCTGAAAGGAAGAATTGAAACAGTTTGTGTCCAGGATGTGAGGGCTCTTTCTGACCCATGCAGCATATAGGTCCTCAGTGGAAGGCAGGCTGGTTGCAATTGCTTTTTCTGCAGTCCTAACTATGCACTGAAGTCTGTATCTGTCCTGTTTGATTGCTGTACCAAACCAGACAGTTATAGATGTACAAATGACAGACTCAATAATTCCTATGTAGAACTGTATCAATAGCTCCCAGGGCACTCTGAACTTTTTGAGTTGACACAGGAATAACATTCTTTATTGTGCCTTTTTAATAATGGTTCTAATGTTAGATGTCCATTTAAAATTCTGGGAGATTATAGAACTCAGAAACGTGAAGGTCAGACCAGCAAGGCAAGACCTCACAAACCAAAATGAGCACCAATCCGGATATCGTGGGAACGAGACCAAAGGAGACAACAGGAGAAACAACAGAAATGGTCTCGCAAAAATATCCTGCAACATATGATGGCTACTAATTATTTGACTTGGAATGTGAACGGACTGAACTCCCCCCAGAAAAGAAGAAAAATTCTCCACTACCTAAACCAAGGTAAAAGCGATATAATCTGCCTACAAGAAACACACATCAGAGCAGCAGACCAGAAATATCTGATCAACTACAAACTAGGCGCGCACTTTGTGGCAGCGGCGCCAAGAAAAAAGAATGGGATTGTTATATACGTAAAGAAACATGTAATGGCTAAGCTAATAGAGTCCGACCCCCAAGGTAGATACCTGGCAATTGAAATAACACAAGAAGACAAGAAGATTCTAGTACTGGGCGTATATGCACCACATCAGCAACAAGGCAAATTCTACAAAAAGCTACACAAGAAAATAACACAACATCTCACATCATCATGGGCGACTGGAACGGGGTCATAGAGACTGCTCTAGACAAAAAAAGAACTGCACCGAACCCGCAAAAACACTCCAAGTTGCCTAAATCCTTCTTCGACATGAAGGAAGACCTCGAACTGACAGACGTATGGCGGAAAAGGCACGGCAAAGAACTAGAATTCACCTTCTTCTCCGGCAGACATCAATCATTCTCCAGAATCGACTTTATACTAACTTCTAGTGACTTGCTAACGTGTCTAAACGCGGTGAAAATCCTACCCAAGACACTGACAGACCACAACCCTGTGAGGATGGAATTAAGACATGGCCCGAAACAGAGGAGGTCCTGGAGAATTAATGAAAACTTGTTTAGACATGAAAACAATGTGGCGGAATGCAAAAAAGCTATGAAGGAATTCTTCGACACACATATGAACAACGGAACACCGATAGAACAGATCTGGGAAGGCAGCAAGGTGTACATGCGAGGGATCCTCATATCCATGAATAGCTGGCACCGTCGCCAACAAGAACAAAAAAGAAAAGAGTTAGAAAATGAGATAAGCAAAATGGAGCGGCTACTAATAAAAAGTCCAGAGGACAAAGTCACCAAAGAAGGACTCAAGATCTTAAGAAAGCAATTCGACATGTTGATGGCTGACCAAGTTGCAAGGAATATACAATATGCAAAACATAAGACATTCTGCAAGGCCAACAAACCGGGCCGCTGGCTAGCCTACACTATAAGAAAGAAACAGAAGTCCCGCATAATTGAAAAGATAGAATACAAAGGCAAGGAAGAATTCCGACAAAAAACCATCAAGAAAGCCTTCACGAAGTTCTACTCGAAACTATATACCGAGGATAAGATACAAGACAAAGAGATAGATGAGTTCCTACAAAACGAAAAGATACAGGCGGTTACCGACACACAAAGAGAAGCCCTGAATGCCTTAATCACAAAGGAGGAAATACACTCAGCGATCACACAGCTGAAAGCAGGAAAATCGCCCGGGACGGATGGGATAACAGCGACCTACTACAAACACCTCCAAGAGGAGATGCTAGAACCCCTCAGAAAACTATTTGCCAACATTCAAGAAGGAGGTCAGGTCCCACCATCCTGGAGAACAGCCTACATCTCATTAATCCCAAAGGAGGGGAAAGACAACACACAGCCCGCAAACTACAGGCCCATCTCACTACTAAACACAGACTACAAAATCTTCACAAAAATTTTGGCCAATAGACTAATGACTGTACTACAAAAAACAATACACCCGGACCAAAGGGGATTTATACAAGGACGCCAGATGAAAACCAACGTGAGACAGCTGCTGAACATAATAGAATACCTGCAAAAGCACAACCAGATACCCGCCGCTCTTATGTTTGTGGATGCAGAAAAAGCTTTTGACAGACTGCACTGGCCGTTCCTGACGAACTTGGTCCGGAAGATGAAAATGGGAGTACAGTTTCTCAACTCCATAACGGCAATTTACCAGAAACAAACAGGTCAGATCATTGTCAATGGAGACTTAACGGACTCATTTAATATAGAGAGAGGCACGAGACAGGGCTGCCCGCTGTCCCCCCTGCTATTTGTCCTAACACTGGAAATTTTACTGAACAGAATAAGAGCGGCAGAGGATGTACAGGGCATACAGATTAAACAGCAAGAATACAAACTATGTGCCTTTGCGGATGACCTGCTGGTGACAATGTCGCAACCAGCACAATCAGCAAGGAAATTGATGGAGATAATGGAGGACTATGGTAGGGTGTCAGGCTTCAAAGTAAATATATCAAAAACAAAGATGCTAGTCAAAAACCTCGACAACAAAGCAAAACGGAACCTGGAAAGAATAACGGGGTGTGAAATAGTCAAGAAAGTCAAATACTTAGGAGTGGAGATAGAATCAACAAATGCGAAATTATACAAGAATAACTACGAGGTCCTGTGGAATAAGATACAAGCAGACCTGGAAAGGTGGAAATCACTACGTCTGTCCCTGCTCGGCAGGATAGCGACAGTAAAGATGAATGTATTACCCAGATTTCTATTTCTCTTTCAAATACTACCCATACTCAAGAAGGATGCGGACTTAGACAATTGGCAGAAAGGCATCAACAGATTTATTTGGGACGACAAGAGACCGAGGGTGAAACTAAAAATCATCCAAGACGCAAGGGAGAGAGGGGGACTCAAAATGCCTAATCTAAAGCTATATTACTATGCAGCAACGTTGGTGGCGGTTAGTGACTGGATCAACATGACAAATGATAGAGTTCTGAATGTTGAGGGGCATGGTCTACGATTCGGCTGGCACGCATACCTAGTATACGACAAAAAGGCAGATAGGAACTTCAAGGAGAACCCATTACGAATCCCATTGCTATGGGTCTGGAAGAAATATAAGCACCTCCTACACGACAAGATTCCCATCTGGACGATCCCTGGACACGCAACAGGGGATATGAACACATCCCAAGGGCAAGAAGTGGTGCCCTACAGTGAACTTGTACTGGGAGAAGAAAACGGGTTCCTCTTGAAATCTCAAGCAACGCTAGCAAACAGAGGAATAGGAAGTAACTGGCTATCATATATACAACTACAATCAAGGTGGCGTAAAGACAAGAAGAAGGGCTTCTCCCAGACAGACGAGAATCTAATTAAACAGATTAGAGAACAGGGGATTATGCACATCAAACGAGTGTACAGCATTCTGATAGAAATGGACTCTGAAACCGAGCTAGTCAAGAACTGTATGATAAAGTGGGCACAAGACTTCAGACACCCTATCACCATGGACACGTGGGAGAAAATCTGGGTGAGGAATGTAGAATTCACGAAATCGCAACACTTAAGGGAAAACTTCTACAAGATGTTCTATAGATGGCACCTAGACCCAAAAAAAATATCACTCATCTACCCGGGCTCCCAGCCCAAATGCTGGAGGTGCGGGGACGGGGAGGCTACTTACTTTCATATATGGTGGACATGCAGAAAAATCAAAGCATTCTGGAGGAAGATATGGTGGACACTCCAGACTATTTTCAAAAAGCGTATAGAATTTCTACCTCAGGCTTTTCTGTTAGGGATCACAAAGGATATCACTACCTCAGAGACAAATTTATTTTTGAACTTAATTACAGCAGCAAGATTGTTGGTGGGACAGTACTGGAAGAATCCGGAAATCCCGCCTATTGAAGAATGGACTGTGAAAGTAACAAATTTGGCGGAAATGGCAAAAATATCAGCATACTTGAAAAACCGCTCCAATGAACAATTTGTGAATGACTGGAAACAGTGGATAGACTTTATCCAAGAGAGACACCAATCAAACAGAATGCAGCTGGCGTCCAGCTAAGGATCGATGGGAGGAGGGATGAAGGGCTAACAAATCAGATGTTTACAAAAACTAACACCCAACGTTGAATGTATATGTTCTATAACTAATGCCTCTTAACATAACCTTATGATTAACGTTGTTTGCTTTAATATTGTTAAAGTAGACTGAATCTCTACCTCAGGATATGAAACTTTTACCTCAGGATCTCGGGTTGGGGACCATAAATGATTGCACTAGTAATGGGATGAAGTCAACTTAGAAACGCAAACGCACAATATGCGATAGACTAGATACAGTAGATAGACCATATATAGGAGAAACACCAATCAAACAAAATGTATTCGGAGTATACTTGAAGATGTAAGGGAGGAGGGAAGAACGTTTACTAAAACAGATGTTTACAAAGATTAATACCTAATGTTGTATGCTATGTTCTAGGATGATTGCTTAGCAATAGGATCTTATGTTTAATGTTGATCACATTAATATTGAAACGGATAGGGGAAACACCAATCAAAATAAAATGTAACAGGAGTATAGTTGAGGCTAGACACGGGGAGTGGGGGGAAAAAGGCTTACTAACTCAGACGTTTTCAAGGACTAATACTTAGTATTGTATACCAGGAGTCATGATGATTGCTGCATAATATGTTTTTATGTTCAATGTTAATGGTTTTAATAAAAGAATTTTTATAATAATAAAAAAAAAGATCAAAAAAAAAAAAAGAACTCAGAAACGTGAAGGTCTCTACTGTTGATATTGTGTTGTCTAATATAGTAAGAAATGGTAGAATAGAAAGGCCTCTCCTAAAATCCACTTTTATTTCTACAGTTTTAAGTGTGTTCAGCTCCAGCAGATCATCTCCATCTTGAATGAGACCAACGACTATTGTATCATCTGTAAACTTCAGTACTTTAACAGAGGGATCGTCAGAGATCAACTTGAATATAGCATGGATTGACTACAAAAAGTCAGTCAACCAAAAGGTTCTTAAGAGAAATGAAGATAAATGGTCGCAAATACAGACATGCATGGACATTCTGAAGATTGATAGTAATATCTGGTTTTAAGCTGTTTGAAATTCTTAGTAGTGGTACTGTATGTGTACTTTGGAATAGTTGGGGCTAAAATAGTTGGGGCTCCTTCTGCTTTTGATGAGATCTCAGCTATAAATGAGCTTTCATGAACCAAAAGAACACAAGATAAAAATCCCAAAGGTGCTTTTCAAAAGGCAACTAAACTTTCTTGTTTTTTTCCCCCTTGAAAATGTTTAATTTGTTCACCAAAAAGCTTCTCCAGTTTTTCAGTTTAGAACTGAAGAAAGTCAAATTAACTTTTGAAAGCATCTTTGGTATGACCATGGCCTGAATGGTTGAGAATCTCCATAGATAAGTTAAAAATCTGTACTGTTTTTGGTTATAGTGAGTACAATTTTCAAATGAATGATGTGCAGTACATCTGGTAGTAGCTAATGTAACTGGGGATTATTTTAGTTAAGAAGATTTATAATAGGTTTTATTATGCAAATAGAAACTCATTTCTAAACTCTCTTCTATTATGTAAAGTTGAACTTACTTCCAGGTGAATTATATAATAATTTCTATTAAAATAAATAAGATTTATATCTAGAATAGAATAGAATAAGAATAGAATAGAGCAGGAAGGGACCTTGGAGGTCTTCTAGTCCAGCCCCTGCTTTAGCAGGAGAACCTATACCATCTCAGACAAGTGATTGTCTAGTCTCTTCTTAAAAATTTCCAGCGATGGAGTGCACACGATTTCTGGGGGTAAGCTGTTCCACTGGTTGATTGTCCTCACTGTCAGGAAGTTTCTCCTTAATTCCAGGTTGCTTCTCTCCTCAACCAGTTTCCAACCATTGTTTCTTGTCCTTCTCTCTGGTGCTCTGGTGAACAACCTGAACCCCTCTGCCTTGTGGCAGCCCCTCAGATACTGGAACACTGCTATCATGTCTCCCCTATTTCTTCTTTTCTTTAGACTAGCCAAACCCAAGTCCCACCGCCATTCTTCGTATATTTTAGCCTCCAGACCTTCGATCATCTTAGTTGCTCTTCTCTGAATTTTTTCCAAACTCTCAACATCTTTTTTGTGATATGGTGACCAAAATTGGCTGCAGTATTCCAGGTGAGGTCTTACTAGGGTCTTGTAAAGCAGTACTAGTATTTTGTGTGATCTTGATTCTATACCTCTGTTTATACAGCCCAGGATTGTGTTAGCTTTTTTGGTTGGTGTTGCACACTGCTGGCTCATAGTCAAGTGATCGTCCACTAGGACTCCAAGGTCCCTCTCACAGTTACTGTTTTTAAGCCAGGTCTTGCCCAATCTGTATTTGTGCCTTTGGTTTTTCCTGCCCAAGTGCAAAACCTTGCTTTTCTCCACATTGAAACTCATTTTGTTGGATAGGGCTCTTTGTTCCAGTTTGTCAAGATCTTTTTGGATCCTGAGTTTGTCTTCTGGAGTGTTGGCTGCTCCTGACAGTTTGGTGTCATCTGCAAATTTGATAAGTTCCCCTTCAATTCCCTTACCTAAGTCATTTATAAAGATATTGAAGAGTACTGGGCCTAAAATAGAACTTTGGTAACCCACTGCTAAATTCTCTTCATGTGGATGTAGTGCTGTTGAGGACTACTCGTTGAGTACTGTTTGTCAGCCAGCTACAGATCCATTTGGTCTATTGTCTATTCCACCTTTTTCTAGCTTGCCAAGGAGTAGGTTGTAGTCTACTTTGTCAAATGCCTTACTGAAGTCTAAGTATACTACATTCACTGGGTTTCACTGGTCTACTAGTTTAATCGCTTTATCGAAGAATGAGATAAGATTGGTTTGGCATGATCTGTTTTTAACAAGCCCGTGTTGGTTATTAGTTATGACTTTGTTTGCTTCTAGTTGTTCGCAGATCTATTTTCTGATTATCTTTTCTAGGATCTTTCCAGGTATTGATGTTAAATTGATTGGTCTGTAGTTTCCTGGGTCCGTTTTCTTTTCTTTTCTTGAAGATGGGGACCACATCAGCCCTTTTCCAATCCTCAGGTGCTCCAAATTTATGAAAGATGTGGTGCAACGGTTCTGAGATAATAACTACCAGCTCCTTCAGAACTCTGAGATGTAGTCTGTCGGGTCCTGGTGATTTATATTCATCAAGGTTGGATAGGTGTTCCCTTACCATTTTCTTGCTTATTTTAATTTTTAATTTTAATCTAAGTAAATAAGTCAGTAGTTCAGCTGATTTCAGTCACTCAATAAGCCCAGCAAGTTATTTGTTTGAAACCTTGTGGTACTCCCAGTCCCATCAATGGCATCTTTGTTGCTTCATCAGGTAATAAGATAATATTTTGCATGTTCTTTCATGCCTTTTATAACTCTCTCCACCTTGAAATGTCTAGTACATTTTACCTCTTTATGGGTAGAACATGATTATATCACCTATTCAGTATGAAATGGGTTTTAATGAACCAAATACTTCCTTGTAATCAAGCAAATAGGTGAAAAGGGGGCTGTTCTCTGAATAATTTGAACTCAGCTTCTTTTTTTCTCCTTACAAATGTGGAGTACAATGCATGAAAAAGAATATCTTTGCAGCATGAAAAATATTGCTTCTTTTCTGCAGAATATAGAAAAACCGTGGGAAGGGACAGAGGGGACGGATGTCCAATGAATGTGCTTGCATGGTTGCAGGGACTCCAGGTTTTCGCAATGGAATGGGACATGCACAAAGAGCAACCCACCCTTTGCCCAGGCAAGAGGCAGAGCCTGAATGCTGAATTGAGCTCTTGTATTGCTTTTGTGTAGTTGTAGTAAAAGTCTCTGATTCTTGAGTACATAATTGCAGCTTAGAATTAAGGGAAAGGAGTGGAGCTGTTCCATTTCAGACCAGCTGAGATTCTGTCCCAATATAAATAGGCTTGTGCTTTGAAAGAAAAGGGAATAGAATGAAACAAGATTAGGTTTATATACAAAACTGAGCACAAAACCAATGCCAGTATTTAGCTGTATTTTATAGAAGCTGGAAAACCCTGCACAAGATGGGCATAAATGTGCTTAAAGTGTGGAAAGCAACAGAGCTGGTCTACTGGTCTTTGACATTTCAAGAATCTGAATCTTTTTTTTTAATCTCTCACTCTCTAAAGAAAACCTCTTTGGAGTATATTGACAATTCATTGAACAAACAAACCCACCAATGATCCTTATTATCAGGAAGTTTGCAGCTCAGTTTTTATTACAAAATCAGATTGTTTACACTATCTGCTCTGAAGAGCACATTGGGGATGAGAGCAGGTAGATCCACCCTTGAGCCTTCCTGCATTGCAGCAGCTCCCAAATTGGTGCCTGCCTTCCAATATAGAGCCACGAGACCTCCACTGTGTAAGAAGGCCAAGTGGTGCTGTGGCTGCTTCCAGAAGGAGATCTACAATAAAAATTAAATCACTGATCTGTGATGAGAAGATGATATCTGTAGACTGTGGAGACCTGGCAGGGCAAAATGGGGGGGGGGGCAGATGAGCAGGGGGGCTGCTACAGTGTCCCTGCAACTGATTGTAAGGATGGGTGGATTACCAAGTGCCCAAATTTTGCTCATGTGTCCATAGGGATGCTGCAGTTGCTGTAACTTTGAAACCAGGTTTTAACTAGTTTTTGGGGAGATAGTTGTAACTTTGAACTATTGCTAAGCAACCAGTCATAAGTTGAGGACTACCTGTAATTATCACTAGCCTATGGATTCCTAATTTCATATAGAGCCACAGTAACCTAACTGATGCCAGTTTACATATTGTCTGGCATAGATTTTAGCCCTTTTATTGTACCGTAGTTAAATCTAAACCCTCACTTCTGTGGATATAGCCATCAACTTCATCTCATGGTCAGATCATCTTCATCCATATCTACTACATCATTTCTCTTTCTCTTAGTTTCACAAATGTGCAATATATTGTGTTCTTTCGTTAATTCAGATTGTTTACTCTTAAATTCTGAGTCACAATCTTCCATATTCAAAGACCACAGATATTGATTTTTGCTATTTGACAAATTCAGCCTTGCTTATAATGTTTTTTATAAAGTAGGAAAGGTTACTGTCTTAAACGTATTTGTGGAAAATGACCAGGATGAGCCCAAGGGAGGGGTTAGGCACATCATCAGTCTTGAGTCCCTGCATGCCTACAAGAGATCAAAGTCCAGCCACCTTGAATTCTCTTGACTCTTATCTATCACTAATTTGTTTTGACTATTAGTACAGACTCTTGTAGAGAGTGTTAGCATGCAATAAATGTATATTTATTTGAACTGCCATGGCTCCTAATTTCCTGCACTTGACAGTATTCATGCCACGTGCATAGTGGTCCATAGAGATTTATCATCACTATTTGTAATGGAGGATTTTTTTTTTACCTATATAGAAACAACAGACTCAAACATTTGGCTAAATTTTGACCCAAAGTTATATTACACCCTGTATCCACTTCCTGAAGTATTTTTTTCTTTATTAAAAATAGGTTTAGAAGGTTTAAGTTAGGGATAGATTCTTCTGGAGAAAATGTGTTTATGTGGTTACTAAGGTTGACATCAGTTTGATGGCACATAATCAATCAATTATAAAAAGAATTACATTCTACATTTTCAATTAAAAGTAAATTCCTGTGGTGGTTAATAATATAGAATTAGAACCCAAGAAACATAACTACAATAAATCAAGCATATATCAAGAGTTGATTTTTAAATTACTTGTGCAACCACTGTGATTTACTGTAATATTTCTCTATAGCAGGGAAACATAATTCAAAATAACAGTCATCATGTTCATCAATTTTACTATAGATAATAAAACAAACAAAAAGATTTGCCCCTACTTTACATGTCAAGGCCATATAGTACTGTGTTAGAAGTTACGTTAACTTAGGATGGGTGTGAGATCCTGTGAGATGCCTCCTTGGGTATGGACAAACTAAACACCAGCAGCGCCATCTTGTTATGATGATAGAGGTAGGGGGAAAAATAGCACTGTTTTGGTTCACAATATTGTGGTTTATTTCCCTATTAGACTTAAGAAAAGAGCAAACTGATTTTATTCTGAAGAAAATTGATGGATTAGCATACTAATATTTCCCCTTGGAAACAAGTATATTTTGCATTAGTCAAACTGTTCACTATTCACTGTTTATTTTTTTTAAATTCCTAAATAATATTCATATAACATTTAGAAATTATTGTACAAATTATTATCTGAAAAGGTTTACTGGAGGACTGATTATAGTAAAGGTATTCATTTAGAGAGTGGGTGATGGATACCTCCCACTTCCCCCTGACACTTTCTTAGAGCTTGCTACTCTTTAGTTTGAGAATATAAAATTTAGGTTTTCTTGCTACTGATATTGGCTGAAGCAGAAGCTTACAGTATGTCCCTACATATTATTCTAGTATTTGGGCCTCATTAAATTCCATGGGTTTTACTTCCAGATAAGTGGGCATAAGATTAAAGCCATGATCACACAGAATAGTCTGCATGTTTTTGTGTAGCAATCCTAAGAATTAGATTATGAACCACACTGAGTTTCAGTCCCTCAGTGAGGATCAGAGATACGGTACCAAACTGGATTCTGGAAAGGGGTTCCAGCACCAACCCCTGGGGAACCTTGCTAAGGAAAGCAGAAGCTGGCTTATGGTCTGCTAGGGCCATTGCTTGAGGATTTCCAAAGGATTTTCCAAAGACTGAAGCTATGGCCTCTATGAGCAATATTGGGTTCTTTTTGTTTCCTCAATTTGAACAGTTATTGTACTGAGACAGATTAAGAAGTTATTGTGCTCTCCACTTTTTCTGACTGACTGACCAGCTTGATACCTGCTTGCTTTAGTGTCTCTCTATTTTCCTGTCTAATCATATGCCTAGTTTACATGTACCTGTTTCACTACATTGTCATTCCTGACTGTCTTCCATCAGTTTTATTACATACATTGAAAAAAAAAATCAAAACTCTTTCTGAGGGAGAAAAAAAAATCTGCGCTGTTTGAAGTGTGTGGAGACCATTACTTTGAGAACTGACACATTTAAACTGACTTTGGAGGTACAGTGATATTGTTCTATTGATGTACAAGTTGTCTTGTGAAAGGAGCTACCACGGAAAAACACTTCATATTCTAATTTGCCTCACCTTTCCCCCTGCATCCTTAACTCCATGGCTCTAGGTCACAAAACATAAGTTGGAAGGATACTGAAGTAGCATTCTTCTGCCTGAATTCCAAGTTCATTGGCTTTTTTCCAAGCTCTTGTGAATTTCATTTGTGTTTCAGTATGAGAGCACTATTCACAGCTTTCCCCCCACCCTTCCTTCTGCCATAAATTTTAATTGCTGAGTATCATAGATACTATGAGCTACTAACACTGCTTCAACTACCAATATTTCTGTTTTTCAACAAAGTAGATGACTTTAAATCTTTGTATGAAGGAGTTCATTAAAACTGTAACTTTCCTGGGTTCCCTAAGTGGCTGCAATCTTATAAAACATGTTCAGTTCAGAACGCGATGTGTGGCCACACATTATTTGGTTTATTATTGATTCTTCTATGTCAGCTGAACAGATCTACAGGCAGATTTTTCACATTTTGTTTAGTTTAAACATTTTTATATCCATGATCATATGCTGGTTATTTTAAGTAGAAGCTATGTTGCTATTTATATTTTTGAAAAATATTTATTTTGTAATATGGATCAACATTTTTGTGATTAATAATGAATGAGTTCAAAGTTTAGGGTTTTGTTTTTGCAAATGTGATTGTGAGCAGAATTACAGTTTTTTTTGTATGTGGAAGTAATCTGAAATTGTCTACAAAAATATTGGAAATAAAAAGTTACTTATAATGTTTCCCATATTTTTTAGACGGTTTCCAATTAATTACTCATAAATGGTATAATTCCGAACCTACTTCTGAACATAGGCACTCTAATAGCTTAGGCTTCCTAAATCTGGCATCTCTTGATATATTGACACTACAAATACCATATTTCTCAGCCAACATGAAGAAAGGTTTTGACAAAAGTGATAGGCAAAGTCGATGGTCTCTCAAAAGTTTACCAAATGTAATTTGTTTTAATTTTGTGCCATACAGAAATTATAATTTGATCCAATGACTAGGATTTTCAGAATGTGTGTCTTTTGCTATGAAAGAGTTAAGTGAAGCATTTATACTGTATAAACTTTGCTCTTTTGCATTAAAATGTTTTTATTCATGTTGAAGATTTTTTTTCACGCATGGCTATTGTTTGTCAGTAGCAGCTAGCTTTTGTGAAGTTAATAAATGTGCATAATAAGGACATAAAGGTATGGAGAAGTAATACTGTAATCCTTTTGTTTGGATAATCAGTCTAATGTATGCAAATTAAACCTTATTAGTACTAGGGTTTTGTGTCTGCTTATCAAAATGTGCCATTTTCATGAAAATTGGAAGTCCATTATATAAAGTTATTATTAACAATCATTTAGGAATTATATATGGTATGCAAATTAAAGTTGATTACAACTAATTAAGGGCTTTCTTTGTTATTTGACCTTGTCTGCTTTTTATGTAAATATGTTTCTTTTGGTCTGGCATATTTTTAGACTCAGAAAAGTATATTAAGACAAGTTATATTATGTATTTCAATATATTTTTTGTGGAGTCCTTGGTGCTCTCTAAGCTCTCTGAACACCAAGGACTCCATAGTTCAACCCTGAACTACATATTTTCTCTTCTGTTGGAATATTTTTCTTCATGTGGTATAAAAAGCCCTATTCCCCTTTAGAAATTAGTACTGGCAGAGGAAGGAATATTTGAGGCTATGATACTGTTGATTTTCATAGGAATGGGAGAATCCCAGTGTCAAGGACTTTCAGCAGTCAAGAAGATCTTAAATTCACTCTGAAACATTAACAGCCTTCATTCCAGAACACGGTTTTCTTCCACTGTTTATTGAATGGCATGAGATACTGATATATAGGTGTAACTAAACAAGAAGCCATTATTCATCTTATTTACATTCCAGTTCAATATCTCATTTGCTGAAACCAGATTACTATTAAAATTTAGAATATCGGTTTAAAAAAATGATTTTTAGGAAGATTTGTTAGAAAAATCAAACAGAAGTAGGAAAGCGTAATTGAAGATCTACAGTACAGAGAACAAAATAATTTTATGGATTGTACAATGTATTTTTTATAGGTCAAATAAGAAATGAATTGCTGGACAGTCAGCCAGATAATCTTGGACAAAAGGAATGCAATGCTTAGCAACTTAGGCTGCTTATTAGGAAAAAAAAATCAGTCTTAATTCTTCCCGCTGCCTGGAAATTTCAGCATTTGAATAAGCAAGAGGAAGAACAGCCTATGTCCCTCTATTTTGCTCCTATATAGCCCCCAAGAGTTTGTTTTAGGCACTGGGTTATTCTGCCTGGGAATGAGCAGTCTCTGAAAAGAAAACCCTTGAAGCAAACCCTTCATTGGGTTTGGTTTATCTCTTCATATGTTTTGATGTAACAAACACAGAGATGGAGGAAGCTACCAGTTTCTTCTGTATCTGAACGTCTTAAATCTGAATGCCTTTCACCTATAAAACAATTTTCAAATTCTCCCAAATTCTGGTGAATTAAACAAAATTCTTACAGCTCTGTACTTGTTAAATTCAGTAGCATTAGCTATTCCTGGAAGGCACTGTGTTGTGACTTCCTGTCTGACATATTATTTTTTTAAAATTAGAAATCAGAATAAAAGACCTTGGAAACATCCAATCCTGGAAACATAGCTGAGTACATAAGAATTCAAATTCTTAAAAAGTAAACACTGTAAAAATATGTTGATGATGATTCTCAGTCATCCAGGCATTGTTGTCTGAAAATCCAATTGCTATGACTCAGTTTTTTTGATAAATACTGTAAATTATTGAGATGGATTAATTTGGCAGATTTTCCCTATATTCATTTAGAAAAAATAATTCGAAATGCTTGCTAGCTCATGTGAAGAAATCTGTAAATTTGTTGAATAAACATACTGTAAAGAAACTTTCACCTTTCTCTGTCAATGTCTGTAAGCAGTTATGATCCTTTCTATCTTATCCAAAACTGAAGCATCCCCCTTTCAACTGGGAATGGAATGCAGGGGATGATATAGAAAGAAATATGCAAAAGACTTTACACCACAAACCTGGTCTTTTGATCATTTAAACATATGCTCAAGTTCATTCTAGACTGTTAATGTGTTATGTACAGTACAAATGTATTTACTTTGTCAGCAAAAAGTATTCTTTGTTGATTGCCCTTGTTAATCACTGCATGTTCTACATGACAGTATTTTCTGACTCCAGTATTTACTATTCATTTTCTCCAATATATATATGTGTGCGTAAATGTGTGTGTGTGTAAACCCTCTCCCCATTGTAATTTTCAGGATATCATTTTATTCTTTGGATGAAGGAGACTATTGTCCATGGAAGATAGATATGCTATAAATATTTATGTTTTTCAGATGATATGAAATCTCTTCTTCTATTTCCTTAGTAACAGTTCAATAATACTACTTCTCTGGGAATTGAGAGGGAAGTGACAATTGTTTTGCACTGTTGTCAAAGGAATCCTGGATACTTCTATTCCACCCTTGATCACCAGAAAAGTAAGCAAATGGAGAAAAGTAAAGATGTTTAAACAATAGTTTTTAAAAATATACAGATTACTTTCCCTTTTGTATAGCATACTTTGCAATTTGTAAATGCAGTTTCATCATTCATGTTGTCTAGGAAAAGGCATTTGGGCAAGTGTCTTTGTATTAAAAAAGAGAAAAGTTCCAAGTTGTAGCAAGTTCTACAAATAAGGCTCCATATAAAAAGTAAATGCAACCCAGTGAATGTCGAATAGAGATGGAATTAATTTTATGTATTAATATAACTGTGCATGTATTAGCAACAGTCAAGAATGTTGTACTGTATCTTCAGAAATTTGATAGAAAGAATAATGCAATAATTGTTCTACAGAGAATATTTTATTTAGTTGTACTAGTTCTTGTATCAAATCTATCATAAAAAATGAAAATGTTCTTTTTCATCAATTTACAAAACTATAATTAACAAACATGAATTTAGTTATCATGATTGGAAAGGGCTGAAGTAGGGGTGGAATTTGAAATGTGAATGTCAGACAGCTGTGCTTTGGTTGAGTGACTTGAGTTTTTATTTTCCATGTACATATTCACTTGGCTACTGAAACAGTGAGTGTGATATTTAGATTTTGGATGCAACTGTAGGCACACTTCCTGTTGTTCAGAGCTGCTGTATAGCCTTATTAAAGAATTAAAATGTTTGATTTAAACAGTGTTAAAAAAAATCACCGGGCCTTGAGAGCCAAGGAGTCGAGTTTATGCAGAGAAGGTGAGAGACATCTACTTTCTTCTAGAATGGTTGGCTGGTTCAAAATTGGGTAAGGATTTTGAAGCCTATCAAGCAAATTAAAAGCAAAGAAACAAAACTAAATCCCTCAGCTTCTTCTAATTGAATAAGAATTTAATATGCAATTAAAACTAATTATCTCACCAGAACTGTAAAGATACATGATTATTGTATCCTTTCTATAGGAGGCCCACATATTACTTTCTATAATTTCTGGTTTTGCCAAGGAGGTAGAAGGTTAGATGATTTTAGTCTCTTAAACTCCTGGCTTGCTTCTTGTGAACATGTTCATTGAAGTTATGGTACTGCTGCTAAGGCATTCAAATGAATTTAGACAGCTGTGGAATGAAAAGTGGGTGTCTTAGAAGAGAAATATACTTTTAAACATTGCTTTCGTTTGTAGATTTCAATAAGCAAAATCAGGAGGATGGGTAAACCCAGCTGTTTAAAAGCTTTAAAAAGATGTAAGTAATTTGAAGAACAACCAAGAGATAAGTAGATGCATATTAAACACATTGTATCTCTTAGTAGTGATGAAAAGTGTTTGGGGATAACATGGGAAGACATGAAAGAGGGCCATACAGATATCCGAACAGCCTCCCACAATCCTTATGTGGGAGTCTTTTAGTGCTTTGAATGAAAACTGAGGAGGTATTTGGCAATGCAAAGCAGGAGCCAGTATCTGAGGTTATTGCTGGGTCTCATTGAAAAAAATCCTTTCTTTTCTTCTGAGAAGATTTCATTTTGGAACCCTAACTAAAACAAGCAAATAAAAAAACTATCCTTCCTCATTAATCTGTTAATTTTGCGCTTGGAGTCATATGATAAATTGTGCACACTGTAGTAATATTATTTTAAAAAACTACTACAGGTAGTCCTTGACTTACAACAGTTCATTTAGTGCAGGGGTTCTCAACCTTGGCAACTTTAAGACTTGTGGACTTCAATTCCCAGAATTCCTCAGCCAGCAAAGCTGGCTGAGGAATTCTGGGAGTTGAAGTCCACAAGTCTTAAAGTTGCCAAGGTTGAAAAACCCTGATTTAGTGACTGTTCAACGTTACAACTGCACTGAAAAAAAGCAACATATAACCATTTCCCACACTTTGGACCATTGCAGCATACGCATGGTCTCGTGATAAAAATTCAGACGCTTAGCAACCATCTCATTATTTATGACGGTTTCCATGTCCCGGGGTCATGTGATCACCTTTTGCATCCTTCCAACAAGCAAAGTCAACAGGGAAGCCAGATTCACTTAACAACCACATTAGTCACTTAACAATTGTAGTGATTCACTCAACAACTGTGGAAAGAAAGGTTGTAAAATGGAGCAACACTCACTTAACAATTGTCTCACTTAGCAACAGAAATTTTGGGCTCAACTGTGGTTATAAGTTGAAGACTACCTGCACTACAAATGATAATATACATTTTTAAAAGGCCACCATCTTACCCATCTTTCCCTCTTTTTAAATAAGGTACTTTGCTAAGAAGATAATGTGGAAGAACTGCTGGAAAAAAATTGAAAGGGGAACAATGGATGATGGCAAGATCTATCTTCCTATCAAACACTGTAAATAACGCAGAATGGTCACTTAAAAAATAATCCAAAAATATCCTGTGTGCATTGTTTAGATTATCCTGACTATATATGTCTTAAGCTGCTCATGAAAAGGAAAAGAACATAATTTTCTTTACTATTCCCTTCCCCCCCTCATCCTCCATGCAAACCTCTTGCTTTTTGCTATTTTGGCAACATCCAGCTGGATACCATAATTCCCACAATTCCTACAACATAGCCATGGAAATTCAAGCTTCGTTCCAATTTATCAAATACACCCAAGGTCCCTTAGCTAAGGGGGAGGCAATCCATTCTGCAGAGACACATTTTGATGACATTTCCGCACCACCACCACTCCTACTCTCATCCCCATCAATGATGCCATCATACAGAAAAGACTACACCAGCTATGCAGGTGTAAGTTCTATTTTTTCCCCCTCTCCATTTAATCATGTCCAATTATCTGAGACTGCCTGGATGAACCCCTGCATTTTTCATGGCAAGGTTTTTCAGAAGTGGTTTGCCCTTGCCTCCTTCCTAGGGCTGAGAGAAGTGACTACTTCAAGGTCACCCAGCTGGATTTGTGCGAAGACAGGGCAAGAACTCATGGTCTCCTGGTTTCTAATCTGATTCCTTAATCACTAAACCAGATTGGTTTTCTTAGTATTAGCATCAGTGAAGTTGCTAGGAAGTTATTTTGTTAGCCTGAAGGTCACTGTGTGGTGGCGCAGTGAGTAGAGTGCAGTACTGCAGGCTACCTCTGCTGACTGCTGGCACTTTGGCAGTTCGATTCCCGTTCAAGGTTGACTCAGCTTTCCATCCTTCTGAGGGTTGGTAATATGATGATTCTGTAAACTGCTTAGAGACGGCTGTAAAGCACAATGAAGCAGTATATAAGTCTAACTGCTATTGCTATTAATAATCAAAGGAGAGAATTGGAAAAGTTGAAAGTCCAGATGAGAAACTTGAAGGATAAAAGCCCAAACAGAAGGAAGCTGTAAGAATAGGGGGGAAAGAAAAACAAGAAATTTGGAATAAAAAAACTGGGGAAAGATGGGATTGATTGAAAAAAGGGCTTGGGGAGGGAGAGCGATACTATAGCTTACCCTCCTTTTTTACACACACACACACATATATCTACAAGTATTGGTTAAGATATTTGAACATGTCTGTGGGAATGTCAGTGCAGATAACCTGAGTGGTAGGGAAATATATGTTTTGTTCTGATAAGGTAAGCTAATGTAGGCAAACAGATATTTTCAGATCTTTTTGACTAAAGTTTTATAATTTCTAGCACTGGAGCAAAACATATAGTTAACATTAATCAGCAAGAACTATAGCCAAAAGGAGATTTCTGAAATGCACTAGCATTTAAAATTGCACACAAAAAATATTTTTAGATACTTTGTTATTTTCTCATGTTTACATTTTTAGCTGCACCTTCCCTAATATTTTTGTTAAATCTTTTTGAAACATAAACAGGAGAGGCTAATGCAGTCAGTTAAACCAATGCACTGTGGCTTTGTTCTTCAAAACAGACATTTGAAATTAGGGGGAGCATATGTAGATATATTATTCATTCTTGATAAATAAAATCACTTTGGAACTTGGGACACAGATGAAAATAAGGTAGTCATTATTATACTAATGTACTGATTACTTTTCTTTTTCCTCATCCTGCAACAGAGAAAATCTACTCTTACGGTGTGCATTAAAGGGTGAAATGTCAGTTGTTCTCTGATTAGATTGTCAGGCTTGGATCTTATGCTTTTTATCAAGCCCCTTCCCTCCTCCATCGTCTTGGAATGTAATAATTGCTCAGGCAGAAATGCCTACTTGCTCAATTTTAGGGATAGCCATAATTTAATTTGCGGGCCTTGTTGAGTGGGAAGCACTGGATTTTAATGTTTGGATAGGCTAGTTCTATTATTGGACATTCATTGTCCCCCTGAAAGTATTTTGCCACTAGTATTGTATTTATTGTGATTACAATGATTAAACCTAAGCTTGTTAAAGGAATAAGAATACATATTAAAAGAGTATTTAATCCTTGTGTGGGAAGATGTCTTGAATGATCCAGTAGAGCTAATCTTTTTATGGCCATCAAGGAATTCATTAACTAGTCATTGATAGTCTTGCTAGTTGAATCCCTTAGTTCATGTTAGAAGACAATATGAACTGAAGCTCTAAAGTTCAGCATAATTAAACAGATAGATCTCACCTCAAAAATGGGCATGGTCAAAAGTAAGTTTTAAATCATGAGTTAATGGGTGATTTATATAGGTATTATAAAGTAAAAGCTGTATTAGCTTCCTGACTTACATATATCCACATCATAGTTTTTAATATAAATAAACTTGTTACTTCCTTTACCCAAATCCTCATGAGTTGCAGTCAGAATGAAATAGTAAGAAATGTTAAGTAGAATTCCCAATCAGTGGTGTTTTATGAATCATAAAGTGCTCAGTTTTATAACATGAATCTTTATGGGTTTCTTAAGATATTCAGATGCCTGCATCACAAAATAGACATAGATAACAGGCAACAAAACTATAAAGGTGCTCTACTAAATGTTGTCTGTGGCGTATTTCTAAAGGGCAGAAGCTAACTTGATGAAGTCCACCACTTCAATATCTTCACTGTAATTTCTAAGATTACCTGTTGTCATTAATTTGGTCTCAGCCAGTTGGGTCACCTTGGACTAATCAATTTCTTTCAGCCCTAGGAAGGAGGCAGTGGCAAACCACTTCTGTCATGGCAATCTCCATAAATGGGACACAACGAATGGAAGAAAAAAAAAACCCAATAATTTTAGTCCCATTTTATTCACTATATTCTTTGACTTTTAGCCCTAGGACTTGAGATATTTTGCATTTTTGGCTATCTAGATCATGGCTTTTCAACCTTTGTACCACTTTTAGGACATGACAATATTTGAGTACCATCATTGCTTAGCAAGATGTCAAAAACTTGATGACTAAAAAAAAGGATTTTGGGTTTTACTGATTAGATTGATTTCTTGTTATAGAAATGGCTAGTTTATATTATTATAGAAAAGTAAAAAGTTGAGGTTTAATGTTAATGCTTCATTCTACTACAGGGGTGTCAAACTCAATTTCACTGAGGGCCGCATCAGCATTGTGGTTGCCCTGGGGCGGGTGGGTGTGGTCAGAGTGGGTGCAGCCTACTGGGTGGGTGTGGATGGAGTGGGTGTGGCCAGTTCTACATCGTTCGCGTCAAGGGTGCCTATGGGGGCTTGGGCAGGAGTGGGACAGATCTGAGGGTCTCTGGCAGAAGGGGGTAGGACTGGGGCAAGTGCCAAGGCATGGTCCACCGGGGCAAGTGCTAAGATGGCCACCACAAAATTGTACATTGGCTCCCGGCTGGCCTGGGCCAGGGCCAAGGCAGCGGGGGCCGTTCCCTCACTGTTTCCAGGATGGCTTTGCAGGCCACATGAAACCACTTTGCGGGCTGCATCCTGCCCCCGGGCCTTGTGTTTGACATGTCTGTTCTACTGCAACAGAGGAAGTCGGAAGTCCATGCCTTTTCTTTCCTTTTTCCCTTCTTCTCCCCCTCACTTTTCTTTCCCTTTTTCTCCCCACTGTGTCTGACTATTTGCTTTTGTATTTTTGTATTTTATTCTATAATCTAATAAAACCATACAAAAAGAAAAAAGTACTGTTTTTAATTTTTTCAGTGGCGATTCCTTTGCTGGATCACTTTTCCTTTGCATTGATGGACGTATGATGAATTTATCTATATTTATTAATATGCACCACTACCTTGGTAGTCAGCTGGCTGGTCGGCCCTTCTTCCTCTCTCCCTCTCCTTTCTCTTTATCCTCGCTGTTTGTCTCACAGAAGCCACTTCTCCCTCTCTCTTTATCCTCACTGCCTGCTGAGCTCTCCTTCCACAACCTCGTCTTCCTTTCTCTTTCTCCTCACTGCTTGTCTCACAAAAACCTCTCTCCTCTCTTCTTCTTCTCTCTTTTGCCGTCCCCTTCTCTTTCCCCATCATCTTTTTTTCTCTTCCTCTCCTGCCAAAACCTCCTCTTTTTATATTCTCTCCTCTCCCCTTCCTTCTCATTTTCTCTTCTGAATGCGCTGGAAGTGCTGATCACAATGTAGGCCAATCCTGGGACCTCTGCCTCACTCTGGCAGCTTCAGTTGACTCTCTCTCTCCAAGGCCTGTCTGCTGCTCTCGGTGGTAGCAGAGGCTGCCGAAAGCAGCAATCAGCTGGAGCTGTGCGCACTGGTCCTGGGCCCTTAGGAGAGCCCCAGCATCACTGCCGCTCCAGCTGAGTGCTGTGCAGCCATACTTCAACTCATTGGCACTGCTGCCACTTCAGCTCATCCCTCCAGCTACACTTGTTTAGGTCGTGCACCACCTGCCAGGTGCCAAAATACCATCAGTGACACGCATACCGTGGGTTGAAAAGGTTTGATCTAGTGTGCATTGATAATCCAGCTTGAACATCTGGCATCTCCTTTTCCTAGTAGGACTCTAATCTGCATTTGATAATACTAAGCATTATTTTGCTAGCATGTGAAATTAAGGATATGATAGTTTTCATACTCTATTAAGTCTCCATTTTTTTGGTACTGGAATATAGATTGACACAGTTGCCACTGTGTGATTCTCCAGGTTTGCTGGCATAGCTCAGTTAGAACCCTGACTGTTTTTTCTTCGATTGTTTGCTATATTTCAGGGGCTATTCCATCAGTTCCTTTCTGACTTGGTAATGACTGGAGTGCTAAACTAACTTCATCTTCTAGTACCAATTATTGTAAGTAAGGAATTGTCAGAGAGAAACTGGCCAAGCCAGGGTAAGGAAGCAAATGGGGAATGAGTCTGGAATCCCTACGTGGGCCTAGTGAAGTCTGACCTCCCTTGAATGCTGTTGAACCTTATCTAGTCTGTCTCAGGTGCAAACTGCCAGTCCGAGAAGATTCCTGTTTATTAGGCTTCAGCAATAAAACTAATTGAATTCTTCATGTATGGATCTGATTGTTCACACTTAAGAATATTTTCTAAGATAGCCTGGATATTGACATCTCTACTGTAGAATGTTACAGTATACTCCTTCCATCTTAGTTTTATATCCTTTGAATCAATTACTATCTATCCATTGGCATCCTTTAGCAATATTAATATGAGGCTGGGACCATCTTCTGAGTTCAGAGATCTTTTGACCAACTTTCCTGTTTGTTTCCTTCTTCACCATTGTCTTTAGAGCTGTTGTTGTAATATTGCTTTTTTTAACAGCTCCCTGGAACTCTTCGTACGTTTCTGAGATTTATTTTTATCTTTGTCTTCTCTTCTTGGCAAGTTCCACAGTTTGTTTTGATACCCAGTTTGCTTTCTTCTCTTTCTTCATTTTTTTTCTTCATTTCTTCACATTCATCCTTAACAACTTCTTTGTTCATTCCATAGTTCTTCTGTTTTACTATCAATGACGTTGAGGACTTCAAAGAGATTTCTGATGTTTCCCTTGAAAATGGTGGGTTCAGGATCAGATTGTGGAAACTGACTGACTTTCTTTTTCTTCTTTAGCTTAAATGGAACTTGCCCATGAGTAGCTCATGAGCTGTTCCACAGCAGCACTTGGCCATATCTTTGATGCTGTACTTGAGCTCCTCCACTTTCACTTAATAATAATGCAGTCAATTTGATTTCTGTATACATCATCTGGTGATGTTCGTGTATATTGGTGTCATTTTGATTGTTTGAAGACAGTGTTAGCTACAAAGAAATAATTGGAGAAGCAGAAATTGGCAAATTGGTCTCCTGTTTCATTTCAGTTTGCTAAACCATTCAATCCACTACATTTTCCTCTTTCATGATTGCAACTTTGGCATTCCAGTCTCCATCACAAGCAACACATTTAGCTTGAATATTCTGTCAATTTCAAATTTAACTTGATCATAAAAGTCATCAACCTCCTTTTCTTCTGCATTAGTGATTGGAGCATAAATTTGTTTTGCTTTTTTAATATGATTACATTTTAAGACAAAAAGATAAAAACTAACAAGTACTAATAATCAGGTAAAAGAGTAGAAGGAAATAAAAGTAAAGGGTAAAGAGAAAGAGAGACAAAGGACAGAGGTGCAAAAAAAAATAAAGAAAAAAATACAAAAACAGAAATACAAAAAGGACAAAGAAGAAAAAAAGAATAACTTCTGATTTCTTTTACAGCAGATATAAATGAAACTTATATTGAGCTCTTACTCTACAGTTACAACATGACATCCACTTTTAAAACAATCTATTCAGATTACTAATCATTAAATCCATATATCATAATTTTATTTTTTTCCATTTTGTGTAAAAAGTCCACAAAGTGTTTCCATAGCATCAAAGTTAATAAGGTCTTTCTCTAAGCAAGGCTGTCAATTTTGCTATCTCAGCCAACTCCATCAAGTTTATCAATCATTCTTCCATTGTACAGTAATAAGTATTATTGAGTCTTTCTACCATTGGGCATATAAGAGTCTTGCCTTTGTAATAATATAATATAATATAATATAATATAATATAATATAATATAATTAATCTAATCTAATCTAATCATATAGGATAGGATAGGATCAGATAAGGTAAGACTGAAGAATAAAGACTTGTGAGCTGATGATAATATTTGTTTTCTTCTTTCAGTTACTACACATAATAGTGTCTCTATCACTTAGGACTGTTTTTCTCCCATGGTTTGAATATTTATAAAAAATAAAAAGTATTTCTGAATCTGGTATCACATTATTTTTCTAACGATATCAATTCATAAAAAGGTAAAAAAATCAAACCATTCAATATCATTCAAGAATAATATTTCAATGGAGTGAAGATGATTCTGAGCAAAACAGCTGCCTGTGGTTGTTACAATAATCTTCATTTTTAGTTTTATGCCACAATCTCTTTGAATTGTCAAGATTTTCTGTATATCATCTCTTTCATTGCTAGTTATTTCATTGTGCTTTCTTTTCCTTTTTCTTTTAATTCCAGGTGCTAGGGACACCTCTGAACAAAGGTGTACCCTAACTCTTATTCTGCTATCCCTACCAATGTCAAAGTGATGGTGATTGCAGGATGCAGATTTCACAGTATGATCCTTAGAAGGCTGTGGCATGAGCCATTTTGTATGTATTCTACCTGTTACTGAAAATTGAAAGAGTTTTTAGAAGCAGAAACTGGCAAATACAGTTTCATGAATGGTGTTCATCTGGAATACCATACTGTATTTCAGTGGTGGTGAATCTTTTAGAGACCGAGTGCCCAAACCGCCACCCAAAGCCCATTTATTTATTACTGGGTAAGGGTGGGCATGACTGGTCAGCCCTGCAGGGAAGCAGAAGGGGCAGCTGGTGCACGAATCTGCTGCCTCGGGCTGCTAGTGAGCAGCTGAGGCAGGTCCAGGCCCCCGGCTGCCCCTCCACCTCCTCTGCATGGTTGACTGGTTGGAACAGCAACAGAAGCCACCCCCATCAGATCCATCAAGTGGATGCACCCAGGCCAGGCAAAGGCTTCCTTCTGGCTATCCTGGAGCCGTTTCCACCCGCACTGATGGGGCTCTGTGGCCAGTCCACCATTATGCAGGAGAGCCAGCATGCTGTGGATGCTGACAGACACCATCAGCCCCCATGTGCTTGCTGGCTTCTGTGTGCAGGGGCCAATAGTGTCAGGCAGCAGATCTGGAAGCGAAGCTCTGCTGGTGGCGGCAGTGGGGGAAGGCAGGATCTGGCATGTGGGCACCCTTTGCCGCTGCTGCTGCACATTGTCCCGTGTGCGCCTCCAGGCAGGGAGGGGAGGGCGTGTGCCACACCTCACCTTCCCCCACCACTGCCCCCACCAGCGTGAGGATGGTCAACACAGCTTTGCTTCCAGATCTGCAGCTGGCCAGGCTTGGCAATGCAGGGATCACCGCCGCCCCTGTCAGCCACTGTATAGACAGGACCCGCACCAGGTGAGGGCTCCTTCCCGGCCGTTCCGGGGCCATCTCTGCTCACACTGATGGGGATGCACTGCGGAAGGGAGATTGGCGGCTCTGATTTTCCCCGTGCCAGCCCCCAGCCCCCTGCCCAGTGCCCCTTCTATGCAATCCTACATGACTGCAGAATGGATGAGAGGCTCAGTCGGTGGGGGCCGGCTTTCCTCGGCGGAGGCATTCTTGCCCTCCTGCCCCCCCACCAGACCCCCTCGCTTTCCCCTAGCTGGGACCTTATGGCCCCTGCTGCCCCCACCCCAGCTGACCTCCAAGCAGCCCAGCCTGACCAAGACGGAGGGAAGGCGAGGCAGAGAACCAGTTGTTAAAATGATTTTAAACCCACCACTGATCGCTTCCAAAGGCCGCTCACTCTCCCGCCAAAACTGCTCCTTTTATAGGTTCCCTCACCCCACCCAGCTCTTGCAGCTGTTCCCAGACTGCGCATGTGTGGAGAGGGGGAGAGGAGGAGCCCAGCAATGGCGTGCGTGCCCACAGGGACGGCTCTGTGTGCCGCCTGTGGCACACGTGTCATAGGTTCGCCACCACTGCCATATATAGTGCCTGTTGGGCCCTTTGGGTCCAGCAAGATCTCTCTTAGCATGGTCCAACTTCCTTTCTTAACTCTAATTTTAATGTTTAAGAAGCTATTTATTTTGTAAGCTAATTAAAAATAAAATTAATGCCCTGTAAAACAAACATTGGGATAATTTTACTTTCCCAGAATAACCTTGGATTATGTAGAAGTTCTCAATGTATTCTTAGAAAATAATGAAGTCAGGAAAGCAATGTAGAGCATGAGTTTGTAAACTTTCCAATCTCTTTAACTGTGGTGGCCTTGGAGACATCTGTATTTGCTTCTGTGTGATGAAGTAATGTGTTGCAACTTTCTGTGTGTTTCTACTTTCCCCTCATGTTCTGTCTCTGTATATGACCACTGGGAACTACAGAGTAGGCTGTATAGAATCTGCTCAGGTCGTGGGAGAAAAGGAAGCTTAGAATGAAGCAATTGCTAACATTCAGAGCCACTGACCAATTCCGTTTCTTAGAGACATGCAGTGGGGATTTTTTTCTGGGCTCCCAGACTCATCATTTTAAAATTTCTTCTGCTGGATTCTCCACCTATGCCAAATGTGGCCCTATTCAGTTTTGGGAGAGTTCTCCTGCTGACTAAGAGAGTCTCAAAGTTGAAAGAATTAAACATGAAGAACGTCTTCAGCTATTATTTTATTCTTAAATGTGATCACTTGTGCAGAAACAAAATAAAACAAAATGGTGTTTTGAAGTCTGGCAATTTGTAAGAGGAAAATTGTGCTATTACGGCTATTTTTCATATGTATTTTTCTCATTCTATTTTTATTGTATACCAGTGAGAGTCCCATTTGTCAGAAGGGTGGTTATATAAATTTGATAAATAAATACATAAATAAATATCCCCTAAAGCAGCCAGTTTGTGAATGGGTAATCCACCCCATGACAACCCTTTTCTGTAAGCACTTACAATGTACTGTCAAAATGTCAATGTGTTTAGGATTAAAGAAAAAAGAGGAGGGAACACATAATCATCACCATCATTTTATGAAGACTCAGAAAAGGAAAGGCTTTTGTTGATGGGAAGTAATATAACTTGTAGATGAACCTGATGCTATATGTTTTGGGAAAGCATATAAAGACAAGAGCTGTATGCTCTGACACTTCACATTAGAAATGATCTTATAAATGACAAAGCAATTATATAAGTAGTAGTACATTGAGATGCAGAGTCCTCATTTCTGTTCAGTTCTTTTTAAATCTTTTCTCTTTCTTTTTTGTTTCATAAGTTTTTCATTCTTGTCTTTCTTTCTTAACCGATGCCTTATTCTGACAACTTGATTACTTAATATTTACCTGCCAAATTAACTGACTTATTTCACCAACTGAGTAGATGTGCAGTACCTTGACACTTGCTATTTGATGAGCTAACAGCTTTTGTGTGTGTCCATGATGTATAAATAACAATAAAACTACATAGTAATGATTTGCTTCTTTCTCTTTTTTTCTTTCCACCCACCTCTATATATTGTCTATACTGAAGCAATGTATATTGCATCTTTTGGCCTATTTATTACAACTCTGATAAGGCAAATTATCAGCAATATATTATCAGAAATGTACCTGCTGCCAGTCCTATTCTCATATCAAAATAAGGGTTATAGTGTAATTAAAACGAATAGCCAGGTAGGCTAAGATTGCTGGGAACTGTAGTTGAAATACATCAGGAGAATACCAGTGTGGGGAACTTTTGCCTAATATATCTGTTTTCACTTACTAATTTCCTTCACGAACAACAGAACTGCCTCTATTGTGTTTCTACCATCAATGCCTTCAAGAGTTGGACAAGAGTGTGTTGTATTGTGAAATATGCTCTAATTTATTAAGATTCAATTCAAAACGAGTTTTAAAATGCTGAGAACATATTGCACACAATAATGCACATAATGCTTTAGACTGTTTTCATCTAGATCAGTGTTTCTGAACCTTGGCAACTATAAGATGACTGGACTTTAATATGGAATTCTGGGTTACTTTGGAAGAGAAAAACTTAGTATGTTCCAATGACAGCAAATTTTGGAAACTGGCAGCTGTGTTAGTCTACAGCAGAAAATCAAAAGAAATCTGATAGCAACTTTTCCAACTAATAGCCTTCATTCTCAAAGCTCATTATTTACTGAGATATACAGAAGTTTAGTTTCTTCTAGTTTTCAAACTAATTCTCTCAGTTATAAAATTTGTTGAACAGCAACTTCCAGAATTCCCAGCTAGTTGGGAATGGAGTCAACACATCTACAGAGATCC
This sequence comes from Bothrops alternatus, assembly GCA_034064705.1. Classification (NCBI taxonomy): domain Eukaryota; kingdom Metazoa; phylum Chordata; class Lepidosauria; order Squamata; family Viperidae; genus Bothrops; species Bothrops alternatus. The sequence goes on along the minus strand of JARGCV010000027.1, from coordinate 13,344,060 downwards.
TGGTTGGGGAAAGAGGAGTTTGTAAGTGAATGTATTTCATTTTAAGCAATTAAATAATATTACAAGAATTTGTTTTGGGGGGCAACTCATTTCACTGACTTGGCAGCCATAATATCTGGTAGAATTCTGGCTTTTACTGATAAAAAGAAGATGTTGATAATGGTATTCACAGTAACTGTACATGGGGCTACCCTTGAAGAGTGTTCGGAGACTACAATTAGTGTAAAATGCAGCTGTGCGAGCAGTTGTGGGCCTTCCTCGTTGTGCCCACATTTCATCAACTCTCCGCATGCTGCATTGGTTGCCTATTGGTCTCCGAGTGCAATTCAAAGTGTTGGTTATTACCTATAAAGCCCTTCATGGCACTGGACCAGGATACTTACGGGACCGTCTTCTGCCACATACTTCCCTTCGACCGGTGAGAGCGCACAGGGTTGGCCTCCTCCGGGTCCCATCAGTGAAACAATGCTGTCTGGTGGGTCCTAGGGGGAGGGCCTTCTCTGTTGTGGCGCCCGCCCTCTGGAACCAACTGCCTCCTGAAGTCCGCGTTTCTCCAACTCTCCAGGCCTTCCGGAAAAACCTAAAAACTCATCTTTGCCGGCAAGCCTGGGGATGATTGTAGTTGATTGTTGCATTGTTGTTTGGGTTTTTTATATTGTAATTCTCTGTTATATATATGTTGTTAGCCGCTCCGAGTCCCCGGAGAGGAGCGGCATACAAACCCAAATAAATAAACAAATAAACAAATAAACAAACAAACAAATAAATAAATAAATAAATAAATAAATAAATAAATAAACAAACAAACAAACTGTGGTTAAGCAGTGTTTCTCATATCCAGTTACTATGACAGCACCACACCAGGCAGGCTATTCCCCCCCCCATTTTTCTAGGCACAGTAGGTAATAAAGTCTGCCTGTTGAGCGATAAATGTTCCAAAAGTGAAAAGGAGCTCTGCCCCCTTAGGAGGTCACAGAAAACTAGTTGGTAAACAGTTATCTTTTCTCATTTGCCAATTGCTTTATCATCTCAAAAGAGGTTTTTTTTTGGCACTGAAACATCTTATTTGCAGCAGACAGATACTCTAGCAGGCAGGACTGTAATACAGATTACAATATAGTAGGGGTGGAAAATATTTGATGTCCCAAAGGTGCTTTTTCAAAAGGCAACTGGACGTTCTTGTTTTTTTTCTTTGAAAACGTTTCACTTGTCATCCAAGAAACTGAACTGAAGAAGTTCTGTGCAGAACTGAAGAAGCTTCTTAGATGAGAAGCGAAACATTTTCAAGGAAAAAAAAACCAAGAAAATCCAGTTGCCTTTTAAACCGCACCTTTGGGACAACCATGACCTGGATGATTGAGAATCTCCATAGAAATATTTAATGCTTCAGATATTGATGAATTGTAAACCCAGCAACTCCAGAGAGCAAGATCTAGAGAGTCACAGGTTCTTTAAGCAAAGAGCATAAACCTTTTTAAACTCTGAGATTTTTAGATATCATTTCTGGATTATCAAGCTCTCAAAGGATTTTCCCAGCTTCTACCACCACCACCAACACAATTGTCTGCCACCCTATATTTGTGATCTGTCACTTAGTTTTTAATCTGTACTTTTATTTAAAAGAAAAGTATGCTGGAAATGGATCTGATAAATAACTATGTGCCATATGTGGTCACTTTGGTATTAGGTTTAACTCTCAGAAGTGCACATATATTGGAGAACATTTGTGGTGATTGAATAACATTTTTGCAATTATATTTACAATGATTATACTTTGATATGCTTCTGAAATTATCATGCTAACAGCTTTTTTGCCTTCAAAACTGAATGCTTGTAAAGACTAAGAGCAAGATTTGTCTTATTTCTAGTTTACATGCTATGCTTTAAATGTTCAGTGTGTTTATTTATTTATTTATTTTATTCGGATTTGTATGCCGCTCCTCTCCGAGGACTCGGAGCGGCTCACAGCATATATATAAAACAATTTTGACTAAATCCGAACAAAAAACATTAAAAATAAAACCCCATACATACTCATCAGTCACACCACAATCAACAATCATCCCCAGGCCTGCCGGCAGAGGTAGGTTTTTAAATTCTTTCGGAAGGCCAGGAGAGTCGGGGAAACGCGGACTTCAGGAGGCAGTTGGTTCCAGAGGGTGGGCGCCACAACAGAGAAAGCCCTCCCCCTAGGGCCCGCCAGACGACATTGTTTCGCTGACGGGACCCGGAGGAGGCCGACCCTGTGCGCTCTCACCTGTCGTAGAGAAGTATGTGGCAGAAGGCGGTCCCGTAAGTATCCTGGTCCCATGCCATGAAGGGCTTTATAGGTAATAACCAACACCTTGAATTGGGCTCGGAGACCAATAGGCAACCAATGCAGCATGCGGAGAGTTGGTGAAATGTGGGCACAATGAGGAAGGCCCACAACTGCTCGCGCAGCTGCATTTTGCACTAGTTGTAGTCTCCGAACACCCTTCAAGGGTAGCCCCATGTAGAGAGCGTTGCAGTAGTCGATCCTCGAGGTGACAAGGGCATGTGTGACTGTAAGGAGAGACTCCCGATCCAAGTAAGGAAGCAACTGGTGCACCAGGCAAACCTGGGCAAATGCCCCCCTCGCCACTGCCGACAAATGATGATCCAATGTCAGCTGTGGATCGAGGAGGACTCCCAAATAAATAAATAAAAAAATAAAGTACTGTCTCGTTCCTGTACATTGTAACTGTATCAGAAAAAGTATTAAATCTGCTATCTAGATCTTGTGGCTGGTTTTGGGCCATTTACTAGAAAATATTTTCATTGACAGGAGGGGCTGTGCAGGTTGAGCATTTTTCTAAAATCTGACACAATCAATAGTTGCAATACTAAGAACATTAATAATCTAAGAGGATTGCGAGCCATGCGTGTCCTCCAAGAAACAATACTGATGAAGTTACAACAGCAGGAACAATGCTAAGAGGGAAAAAGATGAGGTCGTCACATTTAAAAATGCCTCTGTAAGTCAATATCAAAGGGTTCTGCAATCAAAGGTTCAACCAATGATGTAGTTTTGAAAGCTGCACCGTGATGAACATCATATAGCAAGTAGTTTTTCTTCCTGCTGTCAAAGAATATTGAGACAGCTGGCCCAGGAAAAGCCTTGTTGTGAGTTTTCAGCCCTTGCTTCCAACTCAGCAGCAAAATACTGGTTGGCCTGGAATGTGCTGCAGCAGGTGTAAAGGTCAGAAGTCTTCTTGCAAATGCATATGACCCAGTTCTTGTTATCTGAACCGCTTGGATGCTACAGCACAGCCAGAAGTGCTGAGGGAATGCATTAGGCAGGCGGATTTTCTCTTTATTCCTTTTGCCTTGCATAGAATAGTTGTAACTCTTTTGTTCTCACCCCTTTTTGTTTTGCATACCACCCCCTCCCCCCCCAAAAGACTCTGAGGTCTCAGTGCTATGAAGAGAATTGTAATGGAATAAGAACTCAGCATTGATTTGAACAACAAAAACAAAAATCAGATCTATGTACTTTATGAAACCCATTATTCCTTGCCAGGGAGATAAAATGGAAATTATCATCTAGGACAGTGGTTCTCAACCTTCCTAATGCCGCGACCCTTTAATACAGTTCCTCATGTTGTGGTGACCCCCAACCATAAAATTATTTTCGTTGCTTCTTCATAACTCTAATTTTGCTACTGTTATGAATCGTAATGTAAATATCTGATATGCAGGGTGTATTTTCATTGTTACGAATTGAACATAATTAAAGCATAGTGATTAATCACAAAAACAATATAGCAATGCTCACTCGAGAAGCTTACTCTTCCTTGCTCAAAAATGTTGGGAGGGGGGAAGGGGAAGGAAGGAAGATTGAAGGGGAAAGGAAGGAGATGGAGAAGGAAGGAGATTGAAGGGGAAAGGAAGGAAGGAAGGAAGGAAGGAAGGAAGGAAGGAAGGAAGGAAGGAAGGAAGGAGAAAGAGATTGAAGGGGAAGGGATGGAGATGGAGAAGGAAGGAGATTGAAGGGGAAAGGAAGGAGATGGAGAAGGAAGGAGATTGAAGGAGGAAGGAAGGAGATGGAGAAGGAAGGAGATTGAAGGGGAAGGAAGGAAGGAAGGAAGGAAGGAAGGAAGGAAGGAGAGAGAGATTGAAAGGGAAGGGATGGAGATGGAAGGAAGGAAGGAAGGAAGATTGAAGGGGAAAGGAAGGAGATGGAGAAGGAAGGAGATTGAAGGGAAAAGGAAGGATGATTGAAGGGGAAAGGAAGGCGATGGAGAAGGAAGGAGATTGAAGGGGGAAGGAAGGATGGAAGGAAGGAGAGAGAGATTGAAGGGGAAAGGATGGAGATGGAAGGGAGGAAGGAGAGATTGAAGTGGAAGGGAAGGAGATGGAGATGGAAGGAAGGAAGGAAGGAAGATTGAAGGAGAAAAGAAGGAGATGGAGAAGGAAGGAGATTGAAGGGGAAGGAAGGAAGGAAGGAGAAAGAGATTGAAGGTGAAGGGATAGAGATGGAAGGAAGGAAGATAGATTGAAGGGGAAAGGAAGGAAGAAAGGAAGGAAGGAAGGAAGGAGAGATTGAAGCGGAAGAGAAGGAGATGGATAGAAGGAAGGAAGGAAGGAAGGAAGGATTAATCTTTGGAGAGTCATGTTTTCCCAGATGGTGATGAACTGCAACTCCCAGCATTCCTCACTCTTCCACAGTGCTTTTTAGGGCTGCTGTCGATGGTAGTCCAGTAAGGTCTGGAGACACACACAGATGCTCTAGCAGGGAAAATTGGCTGGGTAATTGCTGCGGCTTTACTTGGAGGCATTCTGCAGCTCCTTAAAATCACTTTAACCAATTTTCTCTGGTTCAGCAAAGGCAACAAGTAATAAAACAAGCAACAGGTACCGGTAATAAAATAGCCCAAATTGTCCTTTCCAGCGCAGATGAAAAGAACCAGGGAAAGGGAAATTGCGTCTGCCTCTTTGACCAACGGGAGGAGAAGCGGTAGGAAAAGCGCGGCATTTCGGCTTGGGCACACAGCCTTGCCCGCAGGCACTGCCAAGGACACACAAGCAGCTCTGTACAATTGCCCGGGGAGGGGGAGAGGCTGTGGTGGAGACCCTGGTGGAGAGCCAAGCGGCGTCACCTCCGGGGCCTCGGAAACCGTGCAGAGGATCCGCGTGCCTCAGAGCTGCCGGCCACCCTCTCGCACCTGCCAACCTGGAGCCCTCCATCCTCATCCCAGCACCTCTTGCCCTCTCCCAGCTGCACCCCCGGGACCTGCCCGTCCCTCCAGCCTCCTAAGTGTCATCACAGCGGCGGGGTCACGGGAGCCCCTTTCCATGCCGCGCAGCCCTTCACTGCCAAACCCTTTTCCGACTCATTGCACATGAGAGGGGTGAGACTGGAGCACCAGCTCCCACTCAGAAGGCGCTGCTTCTGCTCTCCCGGCCTGGCCGGCTGGTCTCCGACGCACATGCGGGCATCGCCATGCCTTGCCCTCTCCCCCGCCTCCTGGCTGCTTCCGAGGCCCAGAGCCCGGCAAGCCGGGAAGGAGCTGCTTCTGCCTGCCAGCCCCAGGGCTGTGCCGGGCGCCAGAGGGCTGAAGCGGCCTCCGACGGTGAGGGAGGTGGGCCGGGTGGCACGGGGGAGGCTCCGGCATGGCACAGAGGGCGGCCAAGAGCGGAGCGCAGTCGGACAACCAGGAGGTGTGGGGACCGGCTCGTCGCCGCAGCTTATTTCAGTCAGCAGTGGTGGCAGAGGCGAAGCAGCCCAGCGGCAGTGCCAGTAGTGGCCCAGACTTGGCTTGGCTCGGCCTGGCTGCCCACGCAGCTGAGTTGGCCCAGGGTGGCATTGGGGGTGCACACGATGGCACTGCGGCGGCAGGAACAGGCGCTATTGGAGAAGGGTGCCCTGGAGGCGGAGGAATCAGCAGAGGAGGAAGAGGAGGGTGGTGGCGGTGGCTGGATAGAGGAGCGGTTTCTTGGTTCCTAAGGCCATCGGAAATATGTGTTTTCCAATGGTCTTAGGTGACCCCTGTGAAAGCGTTGTTCGACCCCCAAAAGGGTCGCGACCCACAGGTTGAGAACCGCTGATCTAGGAGAAGTATAGATGTGATCATGCAGTCATATATTCAGTTTAGGATAAGAAATATTAGCACACTTCCCAAAGTCACAGCTTGACAAATAGGCTGGAAAGTAAGATTACACTTGAAATATGTCCGAATGAAGAAAGCTTATTTAGATATAACCAGAAATGTAGTTCATGTGAAAGCTTAGCTGGTCAGTGGAAAGCCTTGGGAGCCATTGCAGAACAGCAAAATCTCAATTAGTTGAGATTAATTTCTCCTCCTCTGGAGATTTCCAGATGTGTTTGGCCTCAGTTCTACTCAACGTATCTGGAAGGCACCAGATTATTCAAGATATTAAATTAGAACATTCTGATAAAATAAAATATTCCACATCTAATGCCCAAGGCCTTATCAATCATCCTGGTGCCTTAATATTTATTAGTCAAAACAATGAAAATAGTTAGGCAGATGAATCCATTTTGTTGTTGTCACTGTTGTTCCTTTCTAGTTATAGAGCAAGATACTAGGGCATATTTTAGAAATGAAACCTGAAAAAAAATCAGGCTGCTGATGGTTTCCCTCAATGGTTCATTAAAATGAATTGGAATTCTGGAATTTGCAGTTCTAATTTTGTGGGTGCCAAATGATGAAATACTGAGGCAGACCTTAATATCCATAGTGGGTACTTGTTGGTTTCAAAATAAAAGTAGGGATTAGCACTAGTATAGATACATTTGTGTTTGATAATGATACTTGCTTGGAGGCAATGTTGCCAGTATTTTTTTTATCAATGAAAACCTTTACAAACATATAAGATTATATCAATAATGAGAACATAGGATATTATTGGCTAGCGTACATTGGAAAATAAAGCCAATTTGAAACCAATGAGTAAATACCAATTTTACATATTTTCTTTTAGTTGCTCTGAACTACTGCCATATATTGCTTTCTTTTGTAAATGAGATTGTCCTTATAATTCAATCAAAAATTACAAGTTAATTGATAATATATAAAAATATGACTAACTCATAAAGCTATGATGTTGCACATCAAAACTCCACAATTCTTTGTGATACTGTCAGCCAAGATATCGTTCAGAATGGCAAGGTGGGATAAGTTTTAAGAGTACTGCATTATGAGGGTTCAGTCAGTGGTGGGATTCAGCCAGTTTGCACCACTTCGGCAGAACCGGTAGCTAATTTTTTGTTGGCCAGGCCCAGAATGGACTTCCAGAAGCAGCATCCACACAGAGAACCAGTTCTTCACATATTTGAATCGCACCACTGGGTTCAGCCCAATTCACTTAGGATGTCCATTAGCACCAATAGGCTGTTTGAAGCCCACAGGGTGTTTTAAAATGTAAAAAATATGATTGAAACCTCTTGCAGTGCATAAAATAGGACAAAGCATCAGTTGAGTAGAAAATACTAGTAAAATTATTGGCACTTGAAGAATAAAAACAAATTAGGTCACATATTCTACATGGGGCTACCTTTGAAAAACGTTCGGAGACTTCAGGTAATGCAGAATGCGGCCGCGCGAGCAGTGTTGGGCCTGCCCAGAAATGCCCACATATCGGTATCACTCCGCGAGCTGCATTGGCTGCCAATTGGTCTCCGAACGCAATTCAAAGTGTTGGTTATGACCTATAAAGCCCTACATGGCATCGGACCAGGTTACTTACGGGACCGTCTGCTACCTCATGAAACCCAGCGACCGGTTAGGGCCCACAGAGTCGGCCTTCTCCAGGTCCCGTCAGCCAGACAGTGTCACCTGGCGGGGCCTAGGGGAAGAGCCTTCTCTGTTGCGGCCCCAGCCCTCTGTAATCAACTCCCCCCAGAGATCTGTATTGCCCCCACCCTCTCCGCCTTTCGTAAACTGCTCAAGACACATCTTTGCCAACAGGCCTGGGGCAGTTAACATCTTGCCCCTAGCCAATGTATGTTTGTGTGCATGTTTGTTGGATGATTGTTTTTTTTTAAATTCAGCGGTTCTTTTTTATATGTATTTTAATGTTGATTTCTATTTATGCTGTGAGCCGCCCTGAGTTCCCAGAATAGGGCGGCATAGAAATCCAATAAACAAACAAACAAACAAACAAATAAATAAATATTAAACTGAACTGAAACTAATGGTGCCCCAGTTATAAAAGAGATACAACCATCTGGCTTTATAAATTAGTAGGAGAGTTGAATATAATAAATGTCAGAGAATTAGGGAATCTGTGGGTTTCTCATCAATTCTAGTATGGAATAGAGCAGGGTAGAATTCCCAAGCCATTGACAAGAGTTCCTAAATTATCACATAGTGTGTTCTGGATCTCAACAAACCAATATGATATTATTAAATAATCTGGTTTTAGATCATGGATTACTCCAGCAAGGAAATCAAATGTAAATTAAATAGGAAGTGAAATCTGGTGGCAGTTTAGATTAATTCTTTAGTTAGTGTGTCTATAATCAATTAGCTTGTCAGATATAAATGCAACATCTGCCAGGTGCAGTTTTATTATGATTGGCAGATGAGATCAAATGAACAGTCTCCAACCCTTATCCTAGAAGGAGGAAAAGAATGCTTCCAGAGGTTCCTAATCCAAACTGAAACAAAATGTGGATGTGTATAAATAACTTCTTATCATTTAACATTTATTATTTTAGTGTTTTTTTAGATTGTCGTCTTATGATTAAACTTAGTTTCATTGATATCCATCCCCTTGTTTACATCTTAAGTGCAAAGTGCCTTCATTGCTCATACTACCTATCTATCTGTGAGGTGCAATGGGATTCAGGAGAAAAAGAATGCAGGTTGTTATCAATGGATGGCTGTCATCCTCTGGGACGTGTGTCTCAGTCTGCTGAATAGATGCATTAGTCTTGTTTGTTTATGTGTATGACTGCACAGCTAATAGGTTCCTACATTCTTTTTATTATGTTCATCTCAGTAAACAAATAAATAAAATAAAATAAATGGAGACATTTTAGTTTCCTGGAGGACAACGGAATATTGTACAGAGATCAATAATTTGAAGACCAACATGCAATGCTGGTGAGGTATCCTTTTCCCTTCATTGTAATCTTGCTGACATATGTGAACAACCTCAATGAGTGCATGCAATTATAATTTGGTTCCTGAAATGATCTCATGGGACTCCATTCAGTTATTATTTATGCATTGGTAATAAATTGCAGGATGGAGAAGACTAATACAATGGCATATCGCTAACCAACTGTTCAGAAACAGCCCAGGGCATCTCATGCCACAAATGCTTAATCCACAAATAGATCTGTAGAGCAAGTACAGTTAATGAATACATAGCAATGCTCCTGTGGGAACTCTGCCACTGTTAAATTTGTAACCAATTAGTAGTGTTGCACAATTCCAGCAGAGTAACCCCAGTCTCCATAGACCCAGTATACAGACTGAAATTAGTTTAAACAAATACCCCTTAATCCCTTGTTCTTGGCTGGTACAGGGCTCCAACTGCTAAGTGTTAATAGCACTGGGAAATTCCAATTCCCCATGTCAAGAGCTTACATGAACCCGTTTGTGAGAATTTTTATTCTGCGTTTATTTTAATCACCATGCCAAGGTAAATTTTTCCCCTAGAAAGTGTGGTGTACTCCTTTTGTAAGACTGTTATGGTATTTTTCTTTAGGCTTTCTTTGTTATATGGTACAGAGTTCGAAAGACCACAGTAATTTGGACTGGGAGGCTGGCAACAGTTATTAACTAATAGAGCCTGCATTTGAGTTTTAAATAACTTTCAGAGCATATTGTTTTCCATGATGGCAGAAGATTGTTTTGTTGTCATTCTTTTGCCACGAGAGATTAAACAGTTAAAAGGACCAGATCCCTTGTAAAACACTAAAATATTCATTTGTGTGATCTTTGCAGAATTTACATGTGTATGTTCTGCCCTCTGCTGACAAATATGTTTATTACAACATCTTATTTTTTTTAGGTTGGAGCTATCTAGCAATTCAAGTCAAATCAAATATTATTTGTGCTATAATTTTCTTATGCCACATATGGAAAAAAGGTTTTCCAGAATAAATATTTTATTAACTAGAGTGCTTTTAACTGAAATTTATATTTTTAGATTCTTTTCCAGTTTGTAACAAATCTGAACACACAAAAACCCCTTTGGTGGTTCATTAAAGAACAAATACTTATTAATATGGGTTGTGGGATGCCTGTTTATATTAGCTATAACAGTACTTTTGGAACTATCATTTCACTTAATATTATTTTTCATATTATTATTATTATTATTATTTATTTATTAAATTTCTATACTTATGTTTCTGTTGTTTGAGGTTTTAATTTGATTTTGCCATGAATCTTTGTGGAATGTGGTAGCATATCAGGATAGATGGATAGATGATTTTATCCATTTGCTTTTATTTCAAGCTGAATTTCTATCACATACATTTCTGGCTCAGATCTTTCCATTTTATTCATATCATCAGTTCAAAGTGAAGGTATGCTTAAGTTTTGCATACTGACAGTGGTGTATCAATTTCAGGTTTCAGCAAGAGATCCTCAATTAACCTTTCTCTTCCTTACTCTCAGCCTTTCTCAGCCTCTAGGTCATGGTGCCTACTTCTTGCCAGAAACAAGTCAGTAAGAGCAGAACTAATCCTCTGGATACATTTTCTTTTTCAGTGTTAGAAGACAAAATAAGAAGCAGATGAAAGGAGCAGCAACTTCATTAATTTCCTGTAAATCAGCCTTCCTTAGTTTGCAGTTTTACTGTTGCGTTGGTCTACAACTTCCAGAAGTCCCAGTGAGGAATTATGGTGAGGAATTCTGGGAGTTATAGTTTTCCTAGAGCTGTAGTCACAACACATATGGTAATCTCTAGGATATGGAAGGCAGATGTAAATTTTTGATGCAGCACAATGTGAGCTAATTCTTAATTACATGTAGCTCTTGGAGATTAAGCTAACTCATTAAAAAGGAAGCATTTTATCAGCAGTCAAATACATTTTGACACTACTCTGAATTCTTTTGCAATTTGTAAGACAGACAGAGTGAATCATACATAGACACATCAAATAATAAAAGAATCCAGCCGTGTTTTCTGATCATGCTGTGTGATGTATGAAGAAATAAGGTAAGATTAGACAAATGTGCTAATTAATTTAATGCCATTGCTTTTAGTTCATAAATATATGAATGTATGAAGAAATTTTACTAATTTGTGCATGAATGATGTAGCAATTTATATCTGCATAAATAGCTATATCTAAAAATTATAGGGCATTAACCTTCCATCTGCAGGCTGACCTTGCAAGTTTGGAACACCCAGGAGTGATGCACCTGCTGTGATGCAGAATGTGTTAGGTACTTCCTAATATTTCAGTGACTTCCAAAGAATGTTAATAGCATGAGAGCAGCTCCATTAAAGTTCATTTAGAATTGAAGAGGATGAGCGCTTATGGCTGAACTTAGAGACAATTTGCCATTGTCCAAAATAGTTTTCTAATGGAAAATTCATTCTCTTAAGTCAAAATATCAAGGTGACATAAATGAAATATGCCTTTGCAAATGATTGTCTTATGATCTTTAAATTTTTCTTACAACCAAAGACTGAAGTTAGATAAACACAGTATTTATTTTTGGAAAGTTTGTTTCTTCTGAGTTAGACTAATCATCTCACTGGCTTCTCTGATAGAATATACTCCCATAAACTAGATATGGTGAAGGTTGGAGATTTCCACCAACATCACATGATAATAGAAGGCAACGTAGGATGGTAGCCAGTGTGCTATAGTGGCAATGATATCAGACTAGGACAGGGAAAAGCCAGGTTCCTCAGCTCTGGAAGTTCACTTCATAATTTTGCCTGTCATTCTGTCTCAGTTCAACACATCTCAGGGAACTGTTGTTATAGGAGAAAAACTAGAGTGCTCTACATACTTCCTTCAATGAGTGGGGAAAAGTAGGATATATCTATAAAGGTAGGATATAAAATAAAGCGGTGTGATAGCTCAGTGGTTAAGGATGCTGGGTTTGAAAACTGACAGCCTGGGTTCGAGACCCAAGCGTCATTCAGAAGACGCTACATTACTTGCTCCAGCTCCTGCCCATCTAGCAGTTTGAAAGCATGCAAAAGCGAGTAGATGAATAGGAACCACTATGGTGGGAAAGTAACAGTGTTCTGTGCATTTCAGCATATAGTCATGCTGGCCACATGACCACAAAAAAGTCTTTGGACAACACTGGTCCCTTGTCTTGTATAGTGGCAGGAAAGGGCAATGTTATTCAAGTTTTGGCATTCTGGTATCCTTGGAGTTTCACAACCCTTCATTCTGAAGCATGTGTCGGGTCTAGTTACAATAACTGTGTAAAACAAAAACGCTTTTGTCTTTAAATTTTTTGTTGGGTCCCCAGTCAAGGATGGTGGAATATGAAGCTGTTAATGGAAATCTCTAAGTCTAATGCAATTTTGGATGTCCTGTGGGCATGTGGCTATACCTATGAGGCAGGTTGACAAAATCTCCTTAACCGACCTTCCTCTTTTAAGCAGAATTCTGTGGTATTTAACACTTCCTTTGCCAAATATTCCCCTTGTCAGGAAACAGATTTGTTTCCATATACCAGTTGATCAACTGCATCACAGAATACATCAGGTACAATGCTAGAACACATCCCCCCCCCAGGTCTTCCTCATGGCTCTAATCTCAAAATAGAGTCCTTAATGTTTACTCATCTGTCTCTGGGTCCTTCTGCAGTCTTAGGGGTGGCACCTTTGGCATCAGGGCTGGTTCAATGCTGTGGTCAAAAATTGCTGGCTTGACGTGGGTCCAGTGAATCCAGGCATCCTTCTCTGCTACCTTTATGGCTGTTTGAGTTGTTAGGAGGATCTGGAAGAGTCCTTTCCATCTGGGTGGCAGCAGGGATTTCTGGGACAATGACTTGATCCAGACCCAGTCTCTTGTCTCAAAGAAGTAGTGATTTCCTTTGAGTGGCAGTGTCAAGGCACTGTGTTTCCACAGTCTCTGGAGCTGCTAGTGCAGAGCTGAAAGATTGGATGATAAGACCACCTCCCTTCTTTCTAGGCTAAGGGAATGGGGATTTAAATCCTTCAAAGTGTCTGGGGGCAGCCAAAGAGTAATTCGAAAGGGGAGATGCCTAAGTCTTGCTTAGGTTTGGTTCTCAGATGGAATAGAGCAACAGGTAGCACCTGAGGCCAGACAGGTGTGTCTCCTGACAAAGTTTGGCTAGGAGGGCCTCTGGAGTTCTACCTCACCCAACAAATCCAGGTAGTAAGGTACATGAAGAGCTTGCAACACATGAGTAATCACCTGTGACACAAAGTGTTTCCCTTAGTCCATTTCTAAGATACTAGGCACCCTGAACCTTGGCACTATATCTTTTAGTAGGTGCCGGGCTTTTTCAAGTGTGGTGGGAAGGCCTCTACCCAGTGAGTCAGCTGGTCCCTGCATACAAACATGTATTGAAAACTATTACCCCTTGGTAACTATATAAAGGTCTAGTTGTAGCTTTTCGAAGGGGCATTATGCCCATGGTCTCCCTTCCTCATGAATTGCCTTTCATGATGAGTCATTATTGCCCTGTTTGACAGCTTTTTGCTACTTGCACTGCCTCACTATAAACTCCAGATGCATAACCCATCTGGTAGCTTCTACCATAGCCTGGACCCCACAATGTCCCTTTGAGTGTAACTGTTGGCATTTGAGTTGCAGAAGGTGGTTGGGGGCAATGGGCCTCCTGTCTGGGACTTGGCAAAACCCTGCCTGAAAGGTTGTTCCATATTTCTCAGCCCACGACTTTGTTTCCTCCTGTTCTAAGAAGTCCTGATAGGAAATTTTTGGGTAATCCTTTATTAATCTGCGTACAGGTTACCTAGGTGTCTTCCCTTCTGTGGGCATGGCAATGTATAATGGCTACAGCTGAGGGTAATTGGATGGCTTGCAATAATTTAGAGACCAAGGCTGCATGGGCAATCGGGTGTCCTGCTGAGGTTAGAAATCACCATTGTTTCCAAAGAGCCCCTGTGGCACAGCAGACATCAAATGCATATCTAGAATCTTTCGCCCTATTTTATTTAGTGCTTCTAATAGGTTCTCTTTTGCCCTGCCATTTCATCCCAATGGGTATCTCTATTATAATCCCAATCAGGGCAGCTCAGGGGCCAGGCAACTATCATTGGGGCTACCTGCTCTGGAGTGGTAATAATTGGCCACTTTATTTGGTTTTCTCAAATAATTTTAAGATCTCATCGTTAGAGAGAAAAATATGAAGCAGTTGGGTCATATCTCCCCACGAAAGATTGTGACTCTCAGTGATGGACTGGAGAGTTTTTATAATAGTGTGGGGATCCAATCAAAAGGACAGAGTGTCCTTCTTTCAGATAACTAAATTGGAGGGGGAGAACGGGGTATGGGTAAGGATATATTTGAGCTGGCTCCTATTTTACCTTGGGATGGGCTTTTGCAACAGGGGGCCATGATTTTGGCCTCAGGCTTGTTTTTTGGGAGTGAGTTATCTACACCCAGCTAGGACTTAGTATTTTCCCCAGCTCTAGGACCTTCCAGATTTGATAGTTCTGCCCAGCAGTGCAAATACGGTAGATGGGAAGACTTTAGTCTAGATCTGAGTGTTTTTAAAATTTTATAACCGAAAGTACCACCGTTTGGCCAAATTTGGTTGCCAGCTTTGTCACTGAGCAGAGTCCACTTTTTACACAATCTGCATGTATGCTTCTTTGTCATTCCTACTTGAATGGGCAATTTCTCCTGCTCCTAAGCCTCCCTTAACCTTCCTAAGGGAGATCTGGGTGGGATCCTTGATTCTGAACCTCCCATATTTGAGTTTCTCTTTCCATTGTCTGCAATGAGACTCCAAATTTCCTTTCCTTGGTCTCTCGCAATTCATGGGTTTCTCCACACCACAAGGCAAAGGTACATTTTTAGCCTGCGGTCTGCCACCTCTGGGTTTTCAGGCAAATGGCCTGAGAGGACTTTGTCCTCTGAAATTAATCAGATTTTTAAGAAATATTGGACTTCTCAAAGAATTTAACAGAAAGAGTATACTATAAACTTTTTTCTATAAATATAAAAAATCTCCATGGAATGGAACTTTGATGGGTGCTTGGAGGGAGCTGCATGTTTTCTGGTTTGGAAGAGGTCTGCCATTCTTCATTAATCTGAGATACCCTTGATTACAGTCACGTAATTATTCTTATGCTGCTTTGGACTAAAGTTTATGTACACATACTGTGTGGTAATTGCTTCCAGATCCAAAGGAACTATGATCCAATCCTGCTGAGCTGAAGATACAGCAATAAAGGTGGTTCTGAAGATATTGTAATGCCATGTCATATATATGAGGACTTTATAGGTCAAACCCAGAACTGTGAATTGCACTTGGAAACCTACAGGTAGTCAATGCAGGTTCTGCAGGATAAGTGTAATGTGCTAATAATGGAAATTGGAGATTCCCGCTGAGGAGGGTATGGTACCTCTAAAGCACAGTACCCCTAACTCAGAAAGATACCATGGCCAACAGTACTGAAGGTATCTGAGAGATGTACAGTAATAGAATCAGAAATAGGACACTCTCCCACTAATTTCTGATTAAAGTAATCAAGTAGTGTTCTTAGCACCATGAATTTGCTTCAGCCAAGTGTGTCTCTTTGTTTTAGTGGACACGACCACAGCAGGGGACAGATCTGTGAAGGGCTATTAGTCTAGATTCCAAAAACCAGTTCCAAGGGAACAAAGACAAGAAGTAGGTATATCTCAATATATCCCTGTGAGCACTCAGAGATATCTGGATGGCCATTGTGAGAAATAAAGTACTTAATTATGTTGGGCCTATTCTATCTACCTATTCTTATGTTCTAGCTCAAATTGGAAATGAATCTCCTAAAAGAAAAAACCAGAACATGCTAGCAACTACTACATACTTAATTGACAGAATACGTTCTTGATAATCAGATACTGGGATGGGTGATAGCAAGAAGCTCTACATTTAGAGCAGAATTGAAGGAGAACACTAGAATTCTGGAACTGATTGTTTTTTCACTTCTGCAATTAACACGATCCCAGGTATAAATATTGAGAAAGAAAAAGTCAAACATCTCTAACCACTATAAAGATAAAACATATCAAAACATTCTGAAATGTGTGTTTTCTTCAATTAATGTTGAAATGCCCATTTTTAAAAAAAGATGTTATTTTTTTTTTCATCAACATATGTTAATTTTTCCAATCAACAAGTTGTCTGGAGTTTGCTATGCTAATACATGTTCAATTCCTAATCCTTCCTTCTTTCCTCTAGCCAAGAATAAAATAGGTTCCAAATTTGATAGTAGTCTGTATCTTCTTTATTTTTCAACCTCATAGTTAATCTGTCCATCTCTGCACATTCCAATATTTTCCTGATATTTCTTCTTCTGATGGCAGTCCTTCATTCTTCCAGTATTGTGCAAAAATTATTCTCGCTGCTGTATAAGATTAAATATAATTTCTGCTTATTAGTCTTTTCAGGCATAATACCTAGTAAAAAAAGTTCAGGTTTAAAATCCACTTGTTCACCCAATATTTTTTCTAACCACATATGTATCTTTCTCCAATAGGCCTTTGCCTTACCACATGTCCACCAAATGTGATAATACATGCCTATGTTATGTTTACATTTCCAACATCTATCTGACATATTTTTAAACATTTTTGCTAATCTTGCTGGCGGCAGGTGCCATCTATAAAACATTTTATACAGATTTTCTTTGTATGAGGTTGACATTGTTAATTTATAGTTTCTCTCCCATAACATTTGCCATTTTTCTAATTCTATATTATAGCCAAATTTTTCCCCATCTTGTCATTGTTCCTTTCACTTGTTCACTTTCCATATCCAAAATTAACAAAAAGTTATACATTTTCTTGATTAATTTCTCATCTGAGGTTAACAAAATCTTATCAAACATAGTTTGATCCTTATAAAATCCATACATTTTTACATCTTTTTCATATCTACTTTGTATCTGTAAATGTGCCCACCAGGACAAGTTAATTCCCTGATTTTCCAGTTCTTATTAGATTTTAATTTCCCATCAATATCTAGAATATCTTTATATGTCCATATTTTTTCAAAGTCTACCAAGTTCGGATGTATAAATGCCTCCATCCTTGATAACCACCCTGGAATTTTTAAATATATTTTAGTTTTAATTTTTTCCCATATTGTTGACAAGGCATTTCTTATAAAATGATTTTGAAAGTACTTATGGACTTTATTTTTCCCGTACCATAAAAAAGCGTGCCACCCCAATTGTAAATCATGTCCCTCTAAATACAATAACCTTTTATTTGTAAGTGTTATCTACTCTTTCACCCATGTTAACACAGATGCTTGGTAATACAACGTCCATTCTGGCAACCCAAAACCTCCATTTTCCTTAGCATCTTGTAATGTTTTCATCATAATTCTAGCTTCCCCCCCTGCCAAATAAAGTTCAAAAGTTTAAATCTTGAAAGAATTTTCTCTCAAGTTTTATCGGAATCGTTTGAAATAGAAATAAAATCTTCGGCAACACATTCATTTTTAGTGTAGCAATTCTTCCTAATATTGACAGCTGCAGATTTTTCCATCTTTCCAAGTCTAGCTTTATTTGCTTCAATAATTTTATATAATTGTCTTCTTTTATTGATGAACACTTAGCTGAAAGATGAATACCTAAATATTTAACTTTTTTCACTATTTGTACCTCTGTTTTCTCTAATATTTGCCTTTTTTGTTTATCTGTGAGGTTCTTTACTATTACTTTAGTTTTTTCTTTATTTATTTTTAGTCCTGTCATTTCTCTATATTCTTCTATCTTTCCCCATAGTTTAGGAATCATCTCTAAAGGTTCTTCCAAGATAAACACTAAATCATCAGCAAATGCTTGTAACTTATATGTTTCATCTTTTATTTTCAATCCTTTAATTCCTGTGTCCTTTCTTATCCTTCTATTTAGTACTTCCAAAGTAAAGATAAACAATAATGGAGATAGTGAACACCCTTGTCTTGTACCTTTTCTTATCTCAAAGCTCTCAGTATAATCTCCATTCACTATCACTTTTGCTGTCTGGTTGCTATATATTGTTTTTATCATATTTATAAAATTCTTTCCAAAATCCATTATTTGTAATTGCTGAACCATAAATTGCCAGGAAACATTATCAAACGCTTTTTGGGCATCTAAAAACACTAATGCTAATTGTTTCCCTGGATATAATTCATAATATTCTAATACGTCCATTATCACCCTTAAATTGTTTTTAATTTGTCTCTTCGGTAAAAAGCCGTTTTGATCTGGGTGTATACATTCAACTACGTATTTTTTCAATCTCTCTGCCATTATTAAAGTAAAAATTTTGTAATCCACATTGAGTAATGAAATCTGTCTATAGTTCTTAATATATGTCAAGTCTGAATCTTCTTTTGGTATCAAAGTAATATTTGCTTCTATCCATGTATTTGGAAGTTTGTGAAATGCCTATTTTGATAAACTGTTGATAACTGTCTTGAAACATTTGGAAAAGTGTGAGCGTTGCTGGATAATGAAGTTTTATTCTGCATATTAGATACAAAGTTGCATATCAGAATATTTGAAATTTAAAGGACCAAAGTTCCTTTATTTGAAGTTTTTCTTCTAATTTTCAGTTTATGTGGAGTTTTTCAATTGTCATGAGACTACAGTAAGAAGTAAAACTTCAAAATATGCTGTAAGAATTAATTAAAAAAATATGCTACAAAATAAGGACTCAAGTCTACATTAATCTCTTTGAAAATTTAAAGTGCTAAAGCCAGTTCACTGGAGTGCTCAGATATACAGTATTAACAGAGCTATTTTGTAAATAGCTCTTTTCCCTGGTTTGATCTTATAATATTAAGATCCAATATAAAATCCATTATTTTAGGAATAGTGTACTTTAACATCCAATGACACAATCTAAATACAGCAGCTACAGTTTTCTGTATCAAGAATTTGTCTGACAGTAACACATATGGAATCAATTTTATGACAAAAATCAGGAATTATTCTAAATGTTTAAACATATTTCTTCATGTAAGCCAAATGATGCCTGCTGAAAGTAGAGGTAGATTTGGAATAACTAAAATAAACTGAAGTACAGAATAAAGTTTGATGATACCTATATGATACAGATGATATATATTATTACAGATGTGAAATTATCACCTAACAACAGTACTTGTCATCTAAATGAGGCTGTGTCAGCAGACAGGAAGGTAGTCAATGTCACATTTGTCCTGGGAAGTTATGAGAAATTACAGGCCAATAAGCTGAATTCCAGACAACTAGGTACAGTGATCAAAGAAACTAAATATGAAACATATAAAGGAACAAGCTTTGCTTAAGGGAAACACACATGGATTCTGCAAAGGAAATCTTGCTTTACTACTCTTTAACAGGTCTAGGATCACTTCCATCTATAGGCTTACAGAGAGAAGGACTCCATGGATGGAAATTACCCGAGGCCTGTTAATACTGTATACTTGGAATATCGAAAAGCTTTGGATCAAATATCTTATCAAAGAAATATTCTTGAATAAAATGCATATAGTTCTTTTATTGTCATGCCTGGAATAGGAGATAACAGAGTTGGAACAGTGTCAAAGAGGGCAATGAAAATATTCAGGGAGCTCTAACACTTTCACTATGAGAAAAGGCCAAAACGTTGAGATTTTTGTATGGAAAAAAATGGAAAAAGGATAAAGTCCCCCCCTAAACATTAGAATCAGAGACCAGTCAATGAGATTAAAAAAAATATTTACAACAGGCAAAGGGCACCCTTCTTCACAAACTGCATATTTAACCTGTAAGATTAATTACCACAAGATGCAATAATTGCAACTCACTTGGATGGGTTTAAAAGGGAATTAGACAAAATCATGGAGGATAAGGCTATTAAGTGCAGTTAGTGCTAAGCAGGCTTTCACATAAAAAATGCCAGGAAAATTGTGGTGGAAGAGAGATGCCTCTTATCTGTGTGGGAGCATCCCAACCATTGTGAAAAGACAATACTGGATTAAATGGGCCTCATCCAGCAGCCCTGTTTTTATGTTCTTAATTCATAATGGCCAGTGGTGGGATAATTTAATAACTGGTGGTCTCTGAAATCACAAAACCCTTTAAGAGGCGCATGTGTAAAAAACAGGCTAGGGCAAGGGTGACCCGCACCTGCTTACTTTAGGGCCCCTGCACCCAGGCCACTCCCCGTTCAGTGATCTCCCCCCGCTAGTTCAAAGACCCAGATGCCCACCCACCTCTTCCCTTTCACTCCCCTCCCGAGCTGGACTGCCATGCTATGGAGGATGGACCTTACTCAGTCCCCTCTCTGCTGTTTCGGAGATGGGGGGAGTGACAGTGAAAGGCTCTGACTTATGACCACAATTGAGTCCAAAATTTCCATTGCTAAGCAAGGCAGTTGTTAAGTGAATTTTGCCCTACTTTATGACCTTTCTTGCCACAGTTGTTAAGTGAATCACTGCATTGTTAATTTTGATCACATGACCATGGGAATGCTGCAATGGTGAAAAGTGTGAAAATAGTCATAAGTCACTTTTTCCAGTGGACTGTTGTACCTTTGAATGGTTACTAAATGAATGATTGTCAGTTGAGGACTACCTATATTTATTTATTTATTAAATGTATGTGCTATAGTTGAGTAAAGGAAGAAATCTGGAATTAAAAACAAGAATCTTAAAATAACCCCTTTAACATTAGCAGAAATGAGAAAAATAATGTGATTTCATTGTAGACTGGCAATCATTTTGGATAAAGGGATCATTAGCATGCTCAGAACAGGTAGTTAAGTACTGATGGCAGCCTAGAATGACTATTCAGAATTGCTTTGTGACAACAATTTTAGACATCCTTGATGGAACATACAGATGTGAACTTAGCATTTAGAGATTCCTTTCAAAAATAGAAAGCAAAGAGATGATGCAAACTGAAAATTAAGCTTCTTTCTGTTTTAAAAGGGCATATTTGAGCAACAACCTCTCAATCAATGTTGAAGCTTTCTCACTAATTTCATATTAGACCAATAGCTTAATAACCTTCCTGTGTCAGATCAACGATATGCTAAAATTTAGAGAGACAGTTTAATAATGGCTGTATGCTGGCCTCCATTCTTCTACAACTACAGATGATATTAGAATAACTATGTATTAAAATAATGTTAACTGATGGAGCAGCTTATATAAAACAAGGAACACAATGCTGCCTTTAAAAGCAATTGTGCTTGCCCTTTTTCAGAAAATTTCCCCAGCTCACAATGCATTAAAGTAACAAATAAAACAAATCCCCCCCCCCAAATCCTCTCTCTGCGGAGAGGAGCGGCATATAAATCCGAAAAATAAATAAATAGTAAAACCTCTTTTGTAATTAAGGTTTACACTCAAATATATGACTTCCATAAGGAGCCTTGATTTTCAAATTGTTCAGTCCGTCAATATATATTTTTGCATGCATAACTGATTAATTTTTTATTGGATGGAGCAGGAGACAAATGGAGGATTAATACTATAAAGTATATAAAATATGAATGCTTCACAAGATTGAGGTAGTTCAAACCAATGTAATTTTGTGAATGAGAGAAAAGAAATGAAATTACTTCTCTTCTAACTGCCTTTGTTACTCCTTGTTTGTTTTCATTGTTATTTAGCACTGCTTAGTTCTTTAGTATTTTCTGTCATTTGTACTGTACATTGAAGTCTAAGATGAAACTGAAGATACACTTATAGATGAGCGATCTTGTCTAGTACAACAGAGACTAAAGAATAATACTTATAATGATAAATCTCATTTGCCTTTGTTTGTCCCCCTTACTTGGATAATGACAACAAATTCCCTTTTGTTTGCAATATCAAGGCACTGCTAGCATCAACCATATAGAACTTAAAGTGATGATCTTTTTTTTCCTTTAAAAAAAGACTTACAAGATTGAGCTTTAACACAGGAAAACTGTCAGATACACACTTGGTTTATCTGAAATGAAATTAGAATTACAAGTATGATTAAAATGTCATGACTATTTATTTTAAAATCTCTTCTAATCTTCTAATTACAGTTTCTGAAGTTAAGATAAAAACAAACAACCTCTGAATTTGTCTCTCTGGTACAATAAATTTGTTGCCCCAAATAACTTTCCAGTCTCCCTAAGGCTGTGTAAATATTTTGCATGATGTGCGCTGAGATATGCAGGAGCACATATGAAGCACCCCTTGTCAAGATACCAAAGCAATCACGACTTTTTCAGGGCTCCTGTCACTCCCAATTCTGTCTGAACATGGCTGTTCAAGTTTGAAGAGATTATTCATTTATAATCCTGTGCATTCAAAGCATCTTGTTTCTATGAATTGTGCTACTATAATATCTATTCTACTAAAAGTGATGCATTATATCTTCATCTGGTTTGAAGCTGAACATTTTGATTAGACCTGCTATACTGCAAAGTATGTTAGGGATAGTGTTATATCTTTGGTTCGTTAGGCATTGAATGAGGCAGAGTGTTGAAACAAGAAGTTTATTAACTCAGAACAGAAGCAGCGCTAAAGGCTGCTGCACAGCTATTTATACAGTTAGCCTCTAGGTGGAAACCAATAGATTTAAAGTAACAATTTCCCTCCCCAAACCTCATTATCAGCTTGGAGACAGCCAGTCTGACTTTCAGTAACAGCAACTGTTAAACAATACAGCAATGTAGGCCAGACATTTAAGCAAGTGATTTAAAACAGTTGTGGTCAATACATTACAGATAGAATGGGCCTATCTTAGTCTGGTATCTCTATTGGAGAGATAGTTTAGACATGTCAAACTTGCAACATCACGTGACATCGCACAATGTATCAGGACTGTTTTGCCATTGCCGGCAAAGGAGTGGGTGCGGTTTCTGCGTGACGTGTCTGGCCTGTGGGCCGGCAGTTTGACACCCCTGTTCTAGTTGTAAGAGGTTTTAAAAGTCATTAGTTGTAAAACTTTGAATTCTGTACAGAATCAGACTGAAAGGCAGGAAAACTGTTTTTTAAAAAATAGCTCACGAGGAGCTTCAGTTAATTTGGCTGTGGCATTTGGGACCAATTAAAATTTAAGCACTTGGTAAAAGGAGTTCATGGAGTGCCTTGTACTAGCTTTGATGTGAAATAATTAATGCTGAAATTACACCTGCTTGCCGGGGAGTAAGACCTAATGAATTCAGTGGATTTGCTTTTGTGCAAATATCACATTCCAAATGACTTTCATTACACTCCTTGATTTATGACCATGATTGACCCCAACATTTCTTTTGCTAAATGACACAGTTGTTAAGTGAGTTTTGCCCCATTTTACAATCTTTCTTGCCACAGTTAAGTGAATCACTACAGTTGTTACTAACACAGTTGTTAAGTAAATCTGGCTTCCCCATTGACTTTGCTTGTCAGAAGGTTGCAAAAGCTGATCACATGACCCCGGGACACGGCAACCGTCATAGATACGAGTCAGTTGCCAGGCAGCTGAATTTTGATCATATGACCATGGTGAATGCTACAATGATTGTAAGTGTGAAAAACAGTCATAAGTCACTTTTTTTTATTGCCGTTGCAACTTTGAACGGTCACTAAACAACTGTTGTCAGTTGAGGACTACCTGTATTGTTGAAATATATTTTCTGATTTCATTGATTCCAATAGACCAGTGGTTCTCATTTGGGGTCGAACGACCGTTTCGCGGGGGTCGCTGGACATCGCGGTCCGCCATTTTTTTTTGAATTTTTTTTGAATTTTTTAAAAAAATTTTTATTATTATTTTTTTTGGCATGTGCGCGCCGCACATGTGCAAATTGGCCCATCACATGTGCATGCCGTGCATGCGCGGATCCGTGCATCGCGGTCTGCCATTTTGTTTTTGTTTTTTTGAATTTTTTTGAATTTTTTAAATTTTTTTTTATTTTTTTTCGGTGTGCGCGTGCTGCGCATGCACGTATCCGCCCATCACGTGTGCATGCCACGCATGCGCGGATCTGCCCGTCGCGGTCCGCCATTTTGGTTTTTTTTTTGTGAAATTTTTTTTGATTTTTTTGAATTTTTTTTTGGGCGCGCGCGCGCCGTGCATGCGCGGATTGGCCTGTCACGTGCGCGCTGCGCATGTGCAGATCCGCCTGTCACGGTCCGCCATTTTGTTTTTGTGTTTTTGATTTTTTTTGATTTTTTTAAAAAAATTTTTGGTGCGTGCGCCCCGCACATGCGTGGATCGGCCTGGTGCGTGCGCGCACACACCCGGGTCAGGGTCGCGGCACGCATGGGTGGGGCAAGTGGGGTCTCAACCTGAAAAAGGTTGAGAACCACTGCAATAGACTATATTGGAAGAAAAAAAATCAACTAGTCCAGGCCATTGCTCAATGCAAAAATTCACAGCACTTCCTCCATAGATGCCCATATAGTCATGTTGTTCAGGTAGACAATGAGATTTTTATTACCGTAGTTCTTTTTTTATATATAAATATGTTATTAATTTTCTAGTTTTACAATCATAAGTACTTATAAACAACGTGTTTTCCTGGGTCTACCAGTAATTAACTTCATATTAACTTCTTCAGTCTAGGCCCAATATTATACCATGCATTAGTTCTTATTGTCAGGAAATTCATTCTAAAATTCATTCAGAATCTCCTCACTTTTCTCTTTTGCAAAACGTATACAGCTTCTTTAACCATTTTATTTATTTATTTCATTTATACGCCACCCATCTCACTAGCCAAAGAGACCGTTCATCAAACCGTTCATTACAGGGTGTGGGTTTCTCAAGCTTTTATCATTCTGGTAACTCTTCTCTGAGCCAATTGCAGCTTCTTTGTGCCCGATTTAAACTGAAGAACTTCAAGTATAGTTTACCTGGTGCAAACTACAGTGGAACTATTTTCCTCTTGTAATTTTTTTTATGACAGCTGCTCTTAAGCATTTGGCTTTTTAAGCAGTTATCTCATGCTGCTTGTTTATTTTCACCTGATAAATATAGTACTGCTAGAGCCTTCTCATGCATATTGCTGCCAAGCAATGTCTCCCCATTTGAAAATCTTAAGCGCCCAAAGCCTGGACTAGCTTCTTACAACAGAAATCTATATTTATGAGCCCATCTAGTAATTTTCTTTCTGTGTAATTTGACTTACCTTACAGAGAACTAGTTTGATGGGTACATGTATATGATTTTTCCTAAGCAGATGCAAGGACTTGTATTTTTCACAGTTAACAGCAGCCTGTTGGAAGTTGTCCAATGTTCAAGCCTGAGGTCACTTTGAATTGTGATTGTGTCCTCTGAGGTTTGGTTTCATCTGCAGATGGCAGCTGCGGAGGTTTGTTGCTTTCATCAGAATGACAAAATCAGTGTTAAAGTGTTGTGCACAAACTCTGCTCCTTTTGCACATGGATGTAAGGTCAAGAGACATCTCTACCAAAGACTTGCATCTCACCACTGTGATGTTTTTTTTTTTTGTCATTCTGCCATCCATTCCTCCCTGCAGACAACACTAGATTGATAACATTTGATATAGTGCTGGGCTGATAACTGAGTCCTGTTGGGTATCATTGTTCAACCAGTTCCAAATTTATGTCATTGCAATTGAGGAGGATATCACAATAAAACCAGTCAAACACTTTACTAAGATCATCCACAATTTTCCCTTATCATAAAAAAGGTAAGGCTAATCTGATACATTTTGCTACTGAGAAATCTATCCTGGCTTCATTCTTTTCTAAACGTTTAGAGACATGCTGCTTGACAATTTCTTTTAGTGTCGTGCCCACGTAGATATTACCTTTTTTGGGTGCTTTTCTCTTTTTGAATATTGGGACTATGTTTCCTCTTCTCCAAACATCACTGGTTTTCCAGGAATTTTCAAAGAAACATAAAACTAGAAGTAGCTATTTAGGCTAAAAGGTTGAACAACTTGCTCAAAATTTCAAAATTAAAATACCAGATAAGCCTCTGTTTGAACACATAGAATCGAAAACTTTATTTGGCTGTGTGATTAGACACACAAGGAATTTGTATTTGGTGTATAAACTTCCAATGTTCATGTAAAACAACAGGTTAATAATAACAACAATAACAACAAAGTAATAATAATCATAATAATGATACTATTAAGAGAAGGTAATGGAACAGATGAAAAGGGTAATAGTAATACAGCCTACTACATGGGTAAAATATCCATAGACATAAGACAGTACTGTGATAATTAGGTATTTAGCAGAGCGATGGCATGGGGAAAAATGTCATTGTGTCTAGTTGTTTTGCCATGCAATGTTCTGTAGTGGCGTCCTGAGGGGAGGAGTTGAAACAGTTTATGTCTAGGATATGAGGGTCTGTAGATATTTTCTCAGCCCTCTTTCTGACCCATGCAGTATACAGGTCCTTGATGGAAGGCAATTCTTTTTTCTGCAGTCCTAGCTGTCTGTTAAAATCCATACCTGTCCTGTTTGGTTGTTATACCAAACCAGACAGTTATTGAGGTACAAATAACATACCCAGTAATTCCTCTGTAGAACTGTATCAGCAGTTCATGGGACAGTCTGAACTTTCTGAGTTGATGCAGGAAGAACATGCTAAATGATGGTTTTAATGCTAGGTGTCCATTTCAAGTTCTGGGAGATTATAGAACCCAGGAACTTGAAAAGGAATTAACTATCTTTTATAATAATTGGTTCCAGTTTCAAACTAATTTTACTATTAGGGATTTTTTTTAAACAGACAGTCAGAATCTGTCTTGCTGTAACTCAATTCTGTCATTCCATCATGTCTAGTATTCAGACAAAAAAAGAGAACAAGTCTTGACATCTTTTTAGGTATAGCTATATTTTTAGATAGTGCTAGCAAGATCATTTTGAACTTTAATTCTGCCTTCTAGGATATTGGACATTCCAACCAATATTGTGTCATCTGATAAGTACTTCCATAATCACTTGAAGTAATTAGTAAAAATATTGAAGAATATTGAAAACCCAGGACTGATCCTTATGGCACTCCACTCAATATTCTCCCTGAGGAACTATCGGTGAGCACTTTTTGAGAGATAAATCCACTTAATTATCATGCTATCTAGTTTATATATAATGAGCTTGCTAAGCAGCACGACATGTGCCAATTTATAAAAATACTTTGCTGCAGTCAAGATACATTATATCTATGCATTTCCGCTATCTATTAAAGAAGTAAACTTCTGGTTAATGTACAAGATTTTTTTGGTTGAATAAAATCTGACTTGTAGTTACTATTGCATTATCTATCATTATACTGTATAACTTATAAAGATCAACGTCTTTATGTTTGTAATAAATTGGGCTGCATCTTTCCTTCCTTTTCCTTAGTTATGATAAGAAAGGATTTTCACTGAGTTACCAGTTTATATATAGGTAATTCACAGTTTACAGCTATTAGTTTAGTAACTGATTGATGCTACAATGCCATTGAAAAAGTGACTTATGACCATTTTTCGCACATATGACTGTTGCAGTATCTCTATGGTCATGTGATCAAAATTCAGATGCTTGGCAACTGACATGTATTTATGACGGTTGCATTGTCCTGGGATCATGTGATCACCTTTTGCGACCTTCTGACAAGCCAAGTCTGGGGAAGTCAGATTCATTTAACAACTGTATTATTAACTTAGCAACTGCAGTGATTCACTTAACAACTGTGGCAAGGAAGGTCATAAAATGGGCAAAACTCACTTAACAACTTTGCTGCTTAGCAACCGAAATTTTGGGCTCAGTTGTGATCGTAAATTGAGGACCACCTATCAACCTTATTTATCATCTTCTATTTTTACTTCCTACACATCTATTTTTTGCTTTTTAATTTATCAGGAGTCTAGTTATTTGTCCATATAGGCTGCTTAAGACTTTTCATATTTTCCTTCTTAGTGGGAATTGTTTATTTCTGTGCTTTTGATATCGCATTTTCAGGATTTCTTTTGTCTTATTCATTCTTTAGTACTTTAAGCTATGTGTATTGTGCACCTTTTGTCTGAGTTCATTAAAATCTGCCTTCTTAAAGAACAAGAAACATGACTTGGTTTTGTGAGCTTTTGCTTCCATAATGGTCCGCCCCAATGACACTAATCTATAATAATAATAATGATAAAGTTGGAAGGGACCTTGGAGGGCATCTAGTCCAATCCCCTGCTCAGGCAGGAAACCCTATATCATTTCGGACAAACGGCTGTCCAGTTTCTTCTTAAAAACTTCCTATTCATTTGTCCATTGTTCCTTCACACATGCCTCAGTGTCTTCTGCCCCTGGATATTTCCTATGTTCTGGCTATCTATGAAATATTTGTGTGTTGTTCATTTTTCTTGAAGTGTTAAAGAAAAAAGGCTGGCCTCCAGTCAGCTCTCCAGTTCCTCTAGTACACAAAGTTGCATTTGCAATTGATGAAATTAGCATGGTAGAAAAACAAACATTGCATGTATCTGGCAGATTTCCACTGAAGTTCTTTTTCTGTCCATTCCTTTTGTAGAAACTGTATATTTATCCCTATGGTACAGTTTTTCTTAAATCCCTCTTATTCCTGTTTGCTCCCCTTTTTTCTCTCACTCCTGTACTGAGCTTCCACCTGACCTCTTTCTAAAAAGAACTGGCTGAGACTGAGAGTTATTCACAGTAAATTTATATTCTGATTTTTTGGGGGGACAGGGGGGATTTCATGAGCAATTGATAATACAAACACAGTGCCAGGTTTCTTTCATTTTAACATTAACTGAGTTAGAAGCACTTTAAAGCATGCTTTTTAACATGATTCCACAATTTTCTCCTATAGCTATGTAGTCATAAATAAGGAACAAAAGGTACAAAAGGACCCAATACTGCAACATGTCTTGTCACATTATACTTATCCTTACACCTGATTTCAGATGTAAATTGCACAGCATTTAGCTCTAATGAAAATACTCTAGTGAAGGAAATTGTTAAGATTTTCTGGTACTCCCCTAGGGGTAGTATTAAAATCTCCATTACTAACATCTCTGAAAAGACAAATTGTGCACTGAGAATACAAAAGCCCCATTGGCATCTAAATGTGTGCCAATTAATGCACAGTTACAGATCTGCAGATTTGTATGGAGATGTAAAAATAGGGCCTAGAAAAGCTATTTAGATCTATGAATAGTGGAGCTCCTTGACCCTGGATTTTTAATCTTCACTTAATCATGGCATTTTGCTTTCTATTTATTTATGCAGTTGCTTCAATGAACAAATTAATAATTATACAGCACATTGACAAACATGCCAAGTAATATTTGCGCTAGATTTTAAATTAATTTAATTCAAGGGCCACTTCATTTACAGGATTCATACACACATTGAGCAGTAGCTTCCACTTGATTGCAAGTCCTGAGACACCAAGTTTCTTTCATTGTTCTCCTCTTCTGGCGTGTGTGTGTGTGTGTGTGTGTGTGTGTGTGTGTGTGTGTGTGTGTGTGTGTTTGTGTGTGTGTGTGTGTGTGTGTGTGTGTGTGTGTGTTTCCCCTGAAGAAATAGGCAGCTGCCTAACTTACCCTCCAAATAAATAGATGCTTTGAGACAGGTGGAAGACAGGAAAATTATAGACAAATAGGAATATAGCTAACTGCATCAGTGACATATACTTAGAAACAGGAGTCGCTATTGTGAAGAGAGGAAACAATTAGCTGCTAACATCTCATATTTATTTTCCAGTTACTTCCATTTTTCAATTTGTAGTCTTCTGCTATTCCTCCTACATACCTGTTTAAAATAATTTTAATTACAGGTTTAATCTTGTAGCTCTTCAAACAATTCTCTTCGTCACAAATAGGACAAGCTTTCTGTATATGCAGGCGTTTCATTCCTTTTTAATGTGGATAGATGTAATTTTTTTTTAAATATAAAAATTCCTTTATTAAAAGTAAATTTTATTTTTTATGATTGAAAAGGTTACTCATCCTTGCTGGAGAATGTTAACGTGCTAGGCCAAGACTAAATTCCAAAGGTTATCTCTTTCCACCGTGTTATTATTATTTTGTGATTTCACTTTATATTTATGTATTTGTCTGAAATGTCTAAATTTTGCTTTCTGTCAGTCTCTTTGTTATGAATTGGGTTCCCCATTTCTTCTAACTCCATTTCACTAGCCATAATTTATTTGCCAAACAATTTAAGTATTATATGTTTAAAGTGAAAAAGGGGCACCATTGTTATAATTGTAAAACCACAGAATATTAAAGAAAATGATATATGTTAGTCTTTACACAAAATCAGGCAGAAAAAAGACTAGTAGGGTGCAGGATGCGATCCATATTTTATTGACTCTTAATGTACTGTGGGAAGTCAGCCCCCCAAGAGAAGGAAATATTTTGGGTAATATTAAAAAGACAGACTATTATATTTCCCCAAAGGATCTTAAAGACAGAACACACACCCCCAAGTCTCTCTGCCCCAAGCAGAAACCAGGTTTATAAGGTCCTCTAAGTAAAGCCCGGCTGTAGGAGGGGCCTGTACTCACTGCTTGGAAGAAGCAGCAGGTCCTCCCAGACTCTCCTAAGTCTGAAGACTGACAGGGGTTGAAGGAGGTGCTCGTACTTGCTGTGTTGGGGTGTGTGTGACAGGTCCTCCCGGACCTCTTTTTGGTCCACAAAGTGACAGGCAGTGTGTTCCCTAGTTAGGAGTATCCTGTACTCTGTGAGGGAATCTGAGTCCTCCTGGATGTTTTTTTTGTCCGAAAACTGACAGGTGCAGCGGCAGAGTTTGGCCGCAAAGGGAGACCTGGTTAAGCCAATTGAACCCCACATCAGAAGGGGAACATGGGAAACTGTAGCTCAAGGATCATGACAGGAATCTCCGAGGAGATTTGTTGGTGGCATGGGATGATAGGTGGGTGCCCGTCCTAGCCAATATGAAGAAAAAATGATAAAGGGAAATTTGTAAGGAATGGGCTTTGCGGGAAACCAATTTGACTAAATAAAGATACTTAAAATGAAAAGGAAATTAAAATATAGGAATAGTGATTTCTCTCTTTCTCTTTCTATGCAACCACGTGATATGTTTAAGATTTGTGTGGCTTCCGGTTCTGGATCGCTGTGACTCTAGCCATACAAAGAGACTTGTCTCCTCATTGGCTAGCTTCCCTCCGCCGGTAGACCCTTATGTGGGTTGAAAGTCGCCCTGGAAGGTGTGACGTCTGTCAAGGAGGCTTTGCTCGGCTGTGGAGGAGCGGTGGCTCCTGCAGCTGTCCGAGCTATCTCTGAGGGCTGACGGAGAAGATCGGCCAGTAAAATGGCCGATCACCCTGCCACTTCAAACCGCAAGTCAAAGAACATCTAAGCTGTAAGAACCCCCATGGTGAATCCGGGTGAGACTTTTCCTTGCTACTCTCTCTACTCTTTCTTGTTTTTTGTGCCTGTAAGAACCTTGTTGGAATTATTTCCCTGGCTTGAAAAAGCTGCTTCTACATGTTTGGAAAGAAAGGCGTTGTATGAAAATAGAACAAAATTTTAAAGACTATATTTTATTTCTATATTTTTTGGGGTACAGAATTTTTTTTTCTCTTTCTAAGACCTGTACTATCATCTTATGCTGGAAGATTATTTCTTTTTTCACATTAAACTTTAAAAGACAGAAAAAAAGGAAATGGTGTCTGGAAGAGATCTTTTTTTCACCTACTGAGGACATCTAGTGGCGGAAACTTAATACTGCAACTTCTGGCTACTCTTTGAAGATGGAACAGATCTGACCTTCAAATTATTTTTGAAGAGAAAAGATAAGCTGTGCAGCTGTGGGAATTGTGGGGGTGGATACTGCCTAACTTTTATTAAATATAGCCTCCACAAAAAAGAAAAAAGAGACTCTTTTTAATTACTATCAAAATGGAGAAACCTCAGTTACAATTGAACTGTATATTGGAAAAGATTTATGAGGCTACTGCAGAAATATGTGCTACAATGAAAGAGTTTACTACAGAATTAAGATCCAGAAATCTCACTTCAAACATTCAAACTGATGTCCAGACTACAGCTGACTATTCTATAAATCAAAACATACTAGAAGAGGAATCAACAGAGATAAAAGAGGAACTTATTCTATTTTATAAACTTTCCAGCTGTAACTTTGAGG
Source organism: Bothrops alternatus (assembly GCA_034064705.1). Lineage (NCBI taxonomy): Eukaryota > Metazoa > Chordata > Lepidosauria > Squamata > Viperidae > Bothrops > Bothrops alternatus. Next base: position 13,311,865 of record JARGCV010000027.1, on the reverse strand, counting down.
AACAGAAGAAGCAAAGATTGAGATTTGAAACTACAAAGCAACGATGCTTTAAAGATGAGAGAAATAGATGCCTAATGCAAAGGATGGGGCTCCTATCCTTTCAAAGGCCACTGCAAGCAACAAAAATAGATCTACTGGCTGAAAGGGAAGCTTGGTTATGGAAACCTGTCTGGCACAGAAAAAAGGCAGAATCAGACTGAAAAGAGAAATTTAAAATTGTGTAATGGATTAAAAGGCAATGTTGGATTTATAGACTGTTTTAAGGATTAAGATTTAGAGTTAGAAGTAAGAAAAAAAATAGGAGGGTGATTATTAGAATAGATATTTTAAATAGATTAAGAATGTACCTTTTGGAATAATAGGTTTATGTTGATGAAAATTATTATGTACTGGAATTGAAAAAATGTTGGCTTTTTAGATTTGCATGGTTTCAATAATTAAATTTTTGTTTTAAATTAGTAAGATGACCTTTCTGTATGATAACACAGATGTGAAAAGGCATGACAATCAATTGAATGAAATTTGAATTTTGTTTAATGAATTGAAATGATTTAAGGTTTAACATTATTTTGTTATCTTAAAGAGATGATCGATTGTGGGATTATATATGTATAGGGCAGATTAATATTTTAATTTAATTAGGATATCTATTGTGTAGTGGAAGAAGAAATAAATGAGATTGGTGATAAAATGAGAGATGTGAGAGATTAAGAATAAGAATATATTTGGAAGGGATACCTGAATTGATAACTTGTTGATTTAAAGTTAAATTTGATTATGGTAATTGTTAATTGATAAAGTTTTAAAACAGGTTTAGCAGTAATAGAAATTTAAATTAGAAATGGAATATTTTAAACATATTATGCTATTTGAGGGAAATAGAGAGGGGACAGTGAATGCTCTGAGTTGAGTTGTTTATATATGTTTTCACTTTTGAATGTTTGATTACCCAAGCACCACAGTGTGTCCTGAATACTTTTTCTTAAGAATTAAAAAACCAATAAAATGTGTTTACAAAAAAAAAAAAAGATTTGTGCCTTCCCTAATTTGAGCTAACTGAGATTTATGGTGGGAATGACCAGGGTGTGAAAACTGAGTGATCTGTTTTCCTCACCTTTACTCTTTGTCTTTGTGTTTGTGTTTGTGTGTCTGTGTCAAAGCCTTTGTATATCCTTGAGGTAAATGTTAACTGTTGAGTGTCTCTAACCCTAGAGACAAGAATTTTAAAATTCTGCTATAAATTCTACTTAAAATAAGCCACCAAAAGAAAATATCCTCACCCTACTTTGCCTGGCCAGCAAAAGAGGGTGAAGAGAACTGTATTCATTTTTTCTTTTCTCTCTCTCTCTCACCCATTTCGCTTCTCCATTTTTTTATCCTCTGTTCTTCATGCCTTTGTGTGACCAACACTGTGTCTTCTGGGAGAGTCACCCTGCACAGATGACCCCTGCAACCCTTGGAAGCAGAGCACACTGACCCAGATGTTACCTCCATTCATTTGAATCCAGCCATCCACTAGAAAGTCACCATGCAATCAGAGTGGAACAGATTTTCCCAAGTCCTAGATCACCCAGATGCCTGTGAAGTTGGCCCCCACATGAAACCTCAGAAGACAACTAGGAAGAGTATGGGGGGGAGGGCAGAAACTCATTGTAAGGTTTTCTTTCTTGCCTCATTTGTATTGTAGTAAGCCAGTTAAATGGATTCATGGAGGGATGCATTTGGAACAACAAGCCCTGAATACCTTGGACTTCTGTCTGGTGGGAGCCAAATTTGTCAAGGGTATTTGTATTGTATGTTTTGTATTAGTAGCTGCATCACACCCACCCACACACCATTCAGAATCACACTGAGGCTATCCCCTTCATCTACCTTCAGTAAAGTTCCCCAGGCTGGTTCTTGCTCTGTGGCATTAAGATCTTTGCATGCCTACCTTCTTGCAAATTCCATGGGGGAGAGAACCATGTCCCTTCAGGCGATTTACAATTCATATGCCCTCATTGAAGAGGTAGCAGGAAAGAGATCTCCAAACCCAAGCCCAGAATATGTTGCACTCATGGCCTCATAGTGGGAGTCCTAGGGCTCACTCTGTGCAATTTAATAGCTTGGCTTGCACACTGTCTAACCTTAATTGGACATCACAAAGTCTAAGAAATAAGGCAGGTTCAGTAAGCAACTGAAACTGAAACGGGGCAGCTAATGGTTATGTACTGAGGCAAAACATGGCTGTGAAGAATTTAATAATAATAATAATAATAATAATAATAATAATAATAATAATGATGATGATGATGATGATGATGATAAAGTTGGAAGGGACCTTGGAGGTCATCTAGTCCAACCCCCTGCTCAGGCAGGAAACCCTATACCATTTCAGACAAATGGCTGTCCAGTCTCTTCTTAAAAACTTCCAGCGTTGGAGCATTCACCGCTTCTGGAGGCAGGTTGTTCCACTGGTTAATTGTTCTAACTGTCAGGAGTTTCTCCTTAGTTCTAGGTTGCTTCTCTCTTTGGTTAGTTTCCACGTGTTACTTCTTGTCCTGCCTTCAGGCACTTTGGAAAATATCTTGACTCCCACTTCTTTGTGGCAGCCCCTGAGATATTGGAACACTGCTATCATGTCCCCCCTTATCCTTCTCTTCGTTAAACTAGACATACCCAATTCCAGCAACCGTTCCTTATATGTTTTAGCCTCCAGTCCCCTAATCATCTTTGTTGCTCTTCTCTGTACTCTTTCTAGAATCTCAGCATCTTTTTTACATCGTGGTGACCAAAACTGATGCAGTATTCCAAGTGTGGCCTTACCAAGGCATTGTAAAGTGGTATTAATACTTCACGTGCTCTTGATTCTATCCCTCTGTTAATGCAGCCTAGCACTGTGTTGGTTTTTTTGGCAACTGCAGTACACTGCTGGCTCATATTTAAATGATTGTCCACTAGGACTCCCGAGATCCCTCTCACAGTTACTACTATTGAGCAAGGTACCCCCTATACTATACCTGTACATTTGGTTTTTCTTGCCTAAATGTAGAACCTTACTTTTTTCACCATTGAATTTCATTTTGTTAGATAGTGCCCAGTGTTCAAGTCTGTCCAGATCTTCCTGTATCCTAAGCCTGTCTTCTGGAGTGTTGGCTATTCCTGCCAGCTTGGTGTCGTCTGCAAATTTGATGAGTTCCCCATCTATCCCCTCATCCAGATCGTTGATGAAGATGTTGAAGAGCACTGGGCCCAGAACAGAGCCCTGGGGCACCCCACTACACACTTCCCTCCCTGTAGATGCGGTTCCATTGAGGACCACACACTGAGTACAGCCGGTCAGCCAGCTACGGATCCATCTGGTGGTGATGCTGTCTAACCCACATTTTTCTATCTTATCAAGTAGTAGGTTGTGGTCTACTTTATCAAATGCCTTACTGAAGTCTAAGTAAATTATATCCACAGCATTCCTCTGGTCCACTAATTTTGTCACTTAGTCAAAGAATGCAATAAGATTTGTCTAGCATGATCTGTTTTTGACAAACCTGTGTTGGCTTTTAGTAATGGCTTTGTTTGCCTGTAGGTGTTTGCTGATTCGTTGTTTGATTATCTTTTCCAGAATCTTCCCAGGTACTGAGGTCAGGCTGATAGGTCTGTAATTTTCTGGGTCCTTTCCCCCCCTTTTTTTGAAGATGGGAACTACATCAGCTCTTTTCCAGTCCTCTGGTAGTTCCCCAGTGCTCCAGGAAAAATATAGTTCAGTGGTTCTGAGATCACATCTGCCAGTTCCTTAAGAACCTTGGGGTGTAATCCATCTGGTCCTGGTGATTTGAACTCGTCTAGGCTGGACAGGTGTTCACTTACCATTTTCTTGCGTATCTTAACTTGTATTTCTATTTTGTTTTTTATGGCACTATTTTTAATAGGTTGGTCTGTTTTTTCCCTTTGTGTAAAGACAGATGGAAAAAAAGAATTAAATAGTTCTGCTTTCTCCCTGTTGCTTGTCACCTTCTTGCCACTTTCACCCACTAATGGACCAATCATTTCCTTCACTTTTTTCTTGTTCTTTACATGTTGAAAGAAGCTTTTTTTTGGTTATTTTTGACTTTGGTTGCAAGCCTTAGTTCATTTTGAGCCTTAGCTTTCCTCACTTCATCTTTGCAGGCTCGGGCTATTTGCTGATATTCTGACTTAGTTATGTATCCCTCTTTCCACTTTCTATACTTGTCCTTTTTGCCTTTCAATTGATCAGAGAGTTCTTTATGCAGCCATGCTGGTTTCTTTTGAGAGCTGTTATTTTTCCTCCAAGGCCCAGCTGCTTTTAGAGCTGAATCCCCTCCCACTCACAGTTATAGCAAGCACTGAGAAGTTTAAATGCAATAGGCATGTGCTTCAATTTTGGAGGCATGTGCTTCAAAAAACCTGACTGGAAGCTCAAGGTGACATCCAACATCTGAAAAGAATTGGCACAGAATATTGGACACTATAATTTTTTCCCCCACCTAACAGAACTTTTGCCCTACTTTTAGACCTTCAAGGTTGAAAGGCTCCCCTTTTGGGAGCCACTGCAGGGATCTTTTTCTACTGCCTCTATGAGTGTCTTACCCTTTCTGCATTAACAGTTTACAAGCTTGTTTCCCCACATCCTGGAGCCCACATAGAAGGACCCATCAAGTCTCCCTGACCAGATCAATTTTTAATTTTGTGCCAATAAAAGTGTCTCACCCACACTTATACAGCAAAAGGGGGAAGGGGGAAGTCATCCTCCCCAGAGAAGGAAATATTTTGGGGAATATTAAATATTAAAAAGGCAGAATATTATATTTCCCCAAAGGATCTTAAAGGCAGAAACCACCCCTTCAAGTCTCTCTGCCCCAAGCAGAAACCATGTCTGTAGAAATGCAGATCTGATAATCCTTTCAGAAAGACTGTAGCCAGGAAGCTTAGGGATTAGAAAGACAAAGAACCGTAGAACCAACAACTCCTTACCCAAAAAAAATCCAACACAGAACATAGCCATCAGCCACAGCCCCAGGGAAGCAGGATATGACCTTTAGGACATACTAGGATTAACCCACCACCGTCAGAATACCAAAAAGACACACTGAAAAGCTCAGGTCAAAGTTCATGCCACAGGAACAGAAAACAACTCCAAACACAAAAGCCCAAGAAGATATAAAGACCCACCACTCCCAGGTATATCTGGTCAGCTTTCCCAGAGCCACATTTCTGTCTGGCTCTGCTCTTCAATAAACTACAACCTTCTTTCTAAAGCAGTCTCCATTTTGTTTATTCCTGGCTTGGACTAGACCCTGATCAAAATTTTTCTTTTGACAGTACTATAACAATCTCATTGGCATTAACATTCAGTCCTTGATGAGAACTTGATTAAATTTCCATAAAAATAGCTTGCTAATATGGAAAATAATTTCCATAAAGTCATATTTTGTTTAGAAGTCATTATATTTAATGACTATATAATGTTTATAGCTATTAGATTTATTTTTTTCCTGGAACTCAAGGCAATCCATATAGCACTTTACCTTCCATTTTATCCACACAATGACAACTTTGTGACGTAGATGGACTGAGAGAAAATAATTGGCCCCAAAGCACCCACTAAGCAACTTATTGGAAAGAAGAAAATATTTTAAGAATGTAAATGTTATATAATAATTAAATTAATAGAGATTGGAAGAAAAGGAGATGTTCAAAAATAAAGCAATCTTTCTACAAAGAGGTTTTGGTCAGGTAAACATTAGTTGTTGATTTGTAGAACAGTGTCTTTTTTTCTCTTTACATTGTTCTAAAAATTAAGAAACTCATGGTTTTATTAAATAAAGAAGACAAGAAATTAGGAAATCCAGACCTGAGAACTATTAGCCAGAAATGCGTCACTGTAATCTCAATACAGATGCTTGAAATTCTTGAAGTTGCATTAAATATAACTGGATAATTCCAACTTGTGGATGGCTGCTGATATTAAAAATGGAAGCATGATGTAAAAATTAATATCAGTAGGAAGCTCATATTCAAAAGCATTGTTTCTTCTTCTCTAGGGATTTTTTAAAATTTGCTGACGTTCAGACTAGAGCTCTAATGAAGTGGTAGTGTCAAGACTGAATTGCTACAATGCCTGTTAGCTTCATCATCTTGCCAAAGAAAAGGGGGGACGGAATGGAATGCCAAGAAGCCATACACAGACTGTGCCTGCATCGTGCCAAGGTCATTGCCGCAGGTGCTCAATGGAGAAGTGAACTGTTCCCATAATAAAAAGAAATATTTCTATTGGGCAGTGTGAACATGTGGTAGGAGGGGAGAGGGAATTCAATTTTTAACTAAGCAAGCTTTCGCGCAGGAAATTCAGTTCTGAGATGCTGCATTCAATAAAGTTATGCCTGCTGGGACTTAATTGCCTCGAGGATTCTTTTTGTTGGGTTCACTAGTTGGACTGTTGACAGATAGTTTGGTTGCAAATAATGTAGAAATATATTTGTCCCTTTGATATCTGGGATAAAAGTAAAGCAGATGGGACCATATTTTGCATACATGAAGGAATTTATATATGTCCATGAGGAGAGAGAAATGGCCACTTTTGTACTTTCAAAAGATTTCAGATGATATTTCAAATAATTTCTTACAATTTAAACAGAATTACAGAATTGGCTTCCTTCCCTATAATCAACAGCTAAGACAATATTAGAGCACTAGGAAAAGTAGATGGAGGCAGGGGCATTGACTGCTCTCTAAAAAGCATTTAAATTATACTGTCAAAAATTGTCACATTTATTTCTTCAGAAGGAGAAAGAATTTGGTTTCTCCAGACCTCAATTTTTGGCTTTATTTATTTATTTGTATTTATTTATTTTGTATTTAAATTTTAAAAGTGGATGCCCCTCTAAAGAACCTGACTGATTACTGCGATGCTAAAGTGGCAGAAGATGGAAAGGTGGGAATGTGATTTGAAAATGCTTAATCCAGTTTTAAACTGTGGTGTTGAGATGTTTAATCTTCATGGTTCTAAAATGGATGAAGCATTTTGGGATGCAGCAGTCTACTTTTTAATGTAGGAAATGTTACTGATTTAGTAGTCTGTCATGTATATAGACAAAGGGAATTGGAGTGCATGTTTATAAATTCCAGCACCATAAAGTATTTCATGGTTGTCAATTATACCATCAAAACAAATTCAATTGAAACACAATATCATTCAATTTTATATAAGTGCTATGGCATAGAAATTTGCATTTCAGTGGTCCTTCAGTGTAAAATAGGTAGAATGATTGGATTAAAAAAGACTTGGAGTAAGATACCCCAAATCACCTCTCATAAATGTTTCCCCTTCTGTGCATGTTTTTTGAAGACTAGAGGGGAAAAACAACAACATAAAGAAGTTCTAACTTGTGCTGAACCAGTTAAATGTTGATCTAGCTGTGAAATTACTGTGGGAAGAATCCAGAGAAGGAAATATTTTGGGAAATATTTAAAAGGCAGAATATATTTCTCCAAAGGAATAATGGAGAAAATCTTTAAAAGGCAGAAACTTCTTCCTCCCCCCAGCCAGAAATTCAGCAGAAACCAGCTTTTAGAAATGCAGATATAATAATCGATTCAGGAAGGTTGGAGCCTTCCAGCTAGAAGCTGAAGAGATTAGGAAGACAAAGACCCGTAAAATCTACATACCCCACCCAAACTGTAAAAGACATGACTTTTGGGGACATAATAGGATTAACCCACCAATACCAAAAGGGCACACTCAGACTCAGGTCAAAGTACATGACACAGGAAATACAAAGCCTCAAACAGAAACAAGAAACAACCTCAAGAACCCTGGAAGGTATAAAAACCCACCACTCCCAGCAACATGTGGTCAGCTTTCCCAGAGCCATGTTTCTGTCTGGCTCTGTTCTTCAATAAACTACAACCTTCTTTCTAAAGCAGTGTCCTTTTTGTTTATTTCCAGCTTGGACCGGACCCTGAGTTTTCTTTTAACATTACAAAACAAAAATAATCTTCCAGGTTTTTTTTGTAGTGGGAAGCCATTTTCTCCAGTCTTGAAGAAAATGGTGGCAGAAGGTAGAGGTACAAATGTGGTGGGATGGAGGCAACTGGAATGGAAATATTTATGTAAAGTGAAATAAAGCAAGCTGCTGGTTGGACTACTCAAAACTGGATTTGTATGGGATCTCTTTATTTGCTCATTTGCTTGCTTATCCATCTCTGAAACACTTGCCTGGCTTCATGACAGCAGCTTTTGAAAATAACAGGGAATGTTTTTTCTTACCCTGTTACCCTGAAGAGAGAATTTATCCTGGATATACATAAAAACTTCATAGAGAGAAATTTGAGAAATATTCAGGCCATAGACTCTGAAACAGCACAGTAGAGGCAAATATTTTGTTGCTGGGAATGGGCAGGGGATCCATTTGCTGGCTAATAAAGTTTGACAAGTTTTTTGAGTATGTGTTTCAAAAAGTTATTTTAGAATGGAATGAACTGAAATCCTTTTTTTTCTTACCACACCTATAGATTTTTGGATCTTAAAAGTCATATTGAACTATTCAGAACTAAAAATAACCCAGCTTTCCCTTAAAAAAAACTATAACGAAGCTCAAATCTTTTGACAACAAGCCTTAGTTGGTAATGGATTATAACAGAAGTAGCTTCCAGAGTAAAACTCTAATGTTGCTAATGCACCGCAGTTATCATACACACAGCATGTCTTGAAAGAGTTCAGCTCACACTTACCTGCTATGCATTAGAAAGTGTTGTCAAACAGATGAGCTGTCGCCTTATTTAGAATCAGCTTCTCATGTTGACTTTGTGGAACAATGAGATTTTAATCATTCTAGCACTTAGACTAGAAAGCAGTTTTGATAACTGAGGGTAAAGCTGTTCTAATGTTATGAGAAAGGCAGAAAGGCAGTAGTTATTCGCTAAACAGCATTTATTAGTCATTAGACATGAGTGAATAATGTGTGGGGTTTTTTTCCTCTCACTTTTGTAACAGCATCCTTTTTCTTCTTTGCTATAAATTATATTTTTGATTCTTGCACTAGTGCTTCCTTCTCTTTGTCTACCTTCCGTCAACTTCCTATTTTCAAAGTATATCTTAAATAAACCAATTGTCAGTTATTTTCTTGTCAGCAGATATGGAAAAAATGTAATCTGATTCTCACCCATTAGTCTAAAAATAATAAAGCAGTCAAACTTGATGCCACATTTGAAATCATTTCATTGGTCACATTTCAAGTGTCTAACCAGCAGGATGAGCTATCAGCAAAATGATATGCTTTTTCAGTCATTGAGTTTTCTGCTCCATTGAATATGAATCAGCTGGTAGAGACCTTGGGAAAGATTATGCTAGAATGATCAGTTAATATTGACTAACTAAAACTTGAATGTGTGAAAAGAATCCATAGCGAGACTTCCAGTTTTGCACGACAATCGCAGGCTTGTGGATTCTCTGCACCCCTGCCACTAATTTTGCCCCGCCTGGGGATCCTAAAGGGGTCTAAGTCACTCCGGAGAGGCGACGAAGAAAGAAGGGTGCTCTACCAATTCTGGAATGGTGGCGGCTATTCTGTTCAACTTGGGGAAAGCCTTCTAATCTGACAGGAGAAAGGCTGGCCATATTGCATCGACCAGCCCAAGCTACTACCGGTAGCAACTGAAGTCCAAAAGCACTAACCAGTACAACTGTGAATAGTGTGCTGGAAACTGGGTGAAGAATTTGATCTTCTCTTTTCTATTTTACATTTAATTTCCTGGAAAAGATCCCCAAGAAGCAAAATACCTCCGAAAGGGGAGGAGGGGGATTTCCACCCTACCCTTATACTAATGGAAGCAGTGAATTAATCTTTTTATGGAGGATCAAAATATATGGACGTGAAATAAATATAAAACCTGAAACTTAAAACTGAAATCTGGATAAATCTAAAATTGTTTTAATGGTTAAGACTCTCATTTCAAAGATAATTGTTTATTTTGGAAATTGAAAAACAAATAGTTGCTGACACATAGTGGCAGATGAAGACAGCTATGACTTTAACATAAGACTTGGCAAAATCTGGGAAAAGCTAATCTGTGCCTTCAAAGCTTTAACAATAATGAACAGCTGTGAAAAAAGACAATAATCTGGGTTGTAAACAAAGAGAGAATTATAAATTTTAGAAAAAAAATCTTTTTTGAACTATTTGGATTACAAATATCTATCTAATTGGGACTCTAAAGCTATTTACAGAGAAAAGAAAGGAAGAGGAAAACTCAAATTCTTGGCCATCATGGATCAGAGACATGTAGAAAGAACATATCAAGAAAACATAAATATGTCACAGGAGGAGATATATAGTATACTGCAACTAATTCAAACAACAATAACTTTAAATCACAAAGAAATCCAAAATAACTTTGAAAATATAAATCGATCTATTTCCAAGTTAACTCTACAACAAAAAAATTCCAAGAAAACAATAACAGAGAAGGAGCAGATAAAACAGATAAATGGATATAGAATTGAGAATAGAGACTTAAAGATGGAACTTAACAAAACAACGAAACATCATTTAATCCTAGTGGAAAAAAATCACAAGAATTGGAAAAAGCAACTTATCCCTTAAAACTACAAAATAAATCTGAGGACAAGAAAACAGACCAGATAAAATGGACTGTAGAGATGTCAAGAACATTGGAGAGAAAGGAAACGATAAGAGAAGCGGACAGAAAGAAAAAGAAAAAGAAAAAGATTTTCAACAAACAAAGACAGAAGCCCGTACAAAGACACTTCTCCTGATTTACTTTTTATATCTACAGCAACATGTATGAACATACGGAAAAACTTTTTGATTCAGCAAAATACATTGATTAAGAAAGACACTGGGCAAAAGAAAAAGACTAAAGTGGAAACTAAGAAAATAGATGATGGGGCTTACCAGAGAGAATACTTAAACAAGAAACATTTGTTTGAATATGGTTAAAGAAATAGAAAAGTTTTGGAATATATATGTCACTCTAAGAGGGACGAATTCTCTAAATATAATATAGTATGCCTTTTTCCCTTTTTTGTTCTCTTTCTTGATATGAGTAATGTAAAAAAGTTGAAATTACTTAGATAAAGGAAATGTTTTAGATATTTAAATGTGATTGAATTTAAGAAAATTATAATGCATAAAAATGTTTTGAATAAGAGTTAAAGGACTAGATGACTAGATGTATTAAATGGAATGTTTAAAGGTTAAACATATTTTTAATTATGGTTAAAAAGAATAAGAAATTTAGGAAATAAATACATATTAGCTTAGGAGGGATATATATTTTAAGTAGTATGTTATTTTTTATGCTTCTTTACTCTTGCTTTTCTTTCTTTCTTTCTTTCATTTTATCTATTTTTTAAGAAATGTAAAAATGTGAGACGGTTCATATGGAAAAATAGAGTTAAAGTCTTAAATATAATTAATTTTTGAGAAAATCTTAGCCAGTAAGTAAGTAAGTAAGTAAGTAAGTAAGTAAGTAAGTAAGTAAGTAAGTAAGTATTAAGGTGACCCTGAGGGCACAGATAAACCTCCACGTGGCCTCAACAACTATCAGAAAGAGTGCTAACAACCAAATGACTTCAAGGAATAGAAATCCTTCCATTTCCCCACCATTCAGTCAGAAATGCTTCTTGGATGAGAAGCACAATGTCTTCAAGGAAAAACAAAGAAAGTCCAAGTTGCCTCTTGAAAAAGCACCTTCAGGATGATGATGTGACAATGCCAGGAAACAGTAAAATAGAAAGCAAAGAATTGGAGAAGATCACAAAGTATCAAGATCTGAAAATCAAAATTGAAAGATTATAGCATAGACTGGCTGTGGTAGTCCCAGTACTTTTGACATACTAGGTGCCATGCCCCCCCCAAATCTTAGAAAATCTGTTTATTGACAAAATTTCCATCTGTCATCTGCCATACTGTTTGGATGTACATATATAGTATATTGATATATTATGACATCTTATGTTCTTGGGAAGAATTTGATGTCTATGAAGACCAACATCAGGAAATAACTGGTAGCTGTGATTTTACATTGCTGTGAATAGATAATTATTAATAATATCAATAATAAAAACAACAATATGACAAAATAGCTACAATGGTATGTTGGAATATCTGCAAGAAATACCACTTGCCTCCAAGCAAGAACTGACAGGACAACAAAATTGACAAAGTAATAGAAAATGAAAATTAAGAAGCTAAAGTGATATTTGTAGCTGGAGACAGCAGAATAGAAAGAACTGCAGAAAATTATAAAATATAAAAACCTATAAATAGAATGATTGTGGCAAAAGAAAGCAAAGGTAGAATCTAAATAATAAGTGCCTTGAGTACAATTCCAAAACATCCAGACCATCACTTTAATTAGTTTTGATATATTTATAATTATTTGGTATTAGTGTTGGGCTTTGCTATATAAGTACAGGAAAAGGATATATGCTAAAAAAATCTGTACATACTTATTTAGAAGTAGTAGAACTGTACATGATTTGTTTGGTTTCCAATCCAAAGTGCTTTATATGAATTCAGGGCAGTTTGATATCTAGTACAGATTCTAAAAATTATATTATTAGACTTCTTTGAGCAAGGTTTCATTCCTATATTAGATAATATCGTCTATGCAGGAGATACTGGAAAGTGCTGCTTATTGGTTAGCACGTATTATATATTTCTTTCTACATTGTCAGTAATATACAGGCTTAGGTATGATACCTTTGGGATCAACATGACATTTGACTAATCAGCATAGTGTTAACAAGTAGGGATATGTACCAGATATGGTTTCTATCTTCCATAGTGCTTTTCAAAAACTATTTGGGATACAGTTCTCTAAACAGCATGACATTTTGACATCATTTAAAATTGCTTGTGAGAAAAACAGGCTATCTTCAGAAGCCAAATGATGTGTAAATAGCTGAACCTGATGACACTAAAGATGAAGTCATTTTTAAGTATGGTGTGTGTCTTTGTCAAATGGAAAAAAATCAAAACAAATGAATATAAGCTATTGATGCCATTTAATGCAGCAAATGCTGTATCAAAGATCAGTCTGAAGCCTATTATTTCAGCAAGACAATTTTGTTAAAAATAATTTGTTATCATTTGGCAATCACACTAAAAAGTATTAATTTGGAGACAGGGCCATTAGGGAGATTTGCTGGTTTGATTTTGTTTGTTTCATTTTGTTGGAAAAAAAATCTTCAGATATGACAACAAGAGGAAAAATACACAGTGAAAATCTCATTTCTCAGACTCAGGTATCATCACCGTGTCATCCTTGAATCCAAATTGCATCGCTTATCACAAAATGATCCACAAATGAGGCCAACAAGTTGAAAACAACAGGGTCTACAATTCCTAGGTAACTATTATTTTTAAAAAAATATGAGAATCTATTGGATGAGAATTTTCTACATTCAAATAGATAAAATATTCCCTTATTTTATATCATGTTAGACTATTACTCAGCTATTGTAGCTTTATTAATTGTTTACAATTGTTTTTGAAGGAAACATCAAACATTTGTAGGGTAGATGGTCAGTAGATGGCAGCAAGTCATTTAATCTGACTGTGATGCTACTTGGACATGGAAACATCAGAGACACCCAGTTCTAATTTTAAGGACTGAATCCATGTGTTTTCTCAAGTTATGCATTAGAGCACTTTGCAAGCAGGCATATCAGTTTGCAACAATGGCTTGGCTAATTTCTTTCACTATGATTTACAAACCAATTAAGAAACATCTTAAGCAGGCTTCAGATCACATTGAAGTAAATCAGCATGAACAATTAACCTCTCAAAGTGGCTTAGAGTTCTGAAGTAAATGACATGTGACTGGCTTAAAGGCAGTTTCAGTAGTTAAAATGAGTTTTGGGTGGCAACATCAAATAATTTCAAACAAACTATCCTCATACGCTGATTGAGATATTCAGCCAGTAATGTAATTTATCTAATATACATTCCACTGATCATATGTATTATGAGTGGCAATGTCCACTAGAGTCTTTCAAAAAAAATATTGTAAGCTATCCTTCAAAACCAAGCATTAAAAACCTACTAGCATTATAAGGATAGAACTTGTGGCTGGACCTAGTTCCAGTTCAGAAGCAGCTAAAGTTTTATAGATTGCTCATTATGCCTTATTATGATGAGGTGTGCAATTCCCCCATATCCTCTGGAAAGTTATATTCATAGATCAAACTATCATTTTGTTTTATGTGAATGTTTTGGCCATTAACCCCCATAGCCTCAACAAAAAAATATCAATGGTACTTCTAGAAGGAATTAGGAGGCTTGCAGTTCTGATCCTGCTAAAAACCAATCTATTTTTGGGTTCGGCAATAAGTAGTGAGATGCTTTCTCTTGGCATCTACCAGATACTTTGTCCCATCTAATTTAATTTCAAAACTTAAACATAAACATATAAATCAGGGGTAGTCAACCTTTTTATACCTACTGCCCACTTTTGTATCTCTGTTAGTATTAAATTTTCTAACCGCCCACCGGTTCCACAGTAATGGTGATTTATAAAGTAGGGAAGTAACTTTACTTTATAAAATTTATAAAGCAGAGTTACAGCAAGTTAAAGCATATAATAATTGCTTACCAAATACTTTATGTCGGACTTTCGCTAAGTTTGGCAGAATAAATCTTTATAAAACAACTTACTGTAGTTAAATCTATCTTTTTATTTATACTTTGCATACATAGAAGCATGAAGTCTGATAAAATTACATTTAATTAATTAAATTATTAATGAGATCCCTGAGACTGATGCTGCAAAACTAAATACTGGATATCTGGCTCAATTTTTGTAAGGAACAAACAAAGATCTCCTCTTTCGGAAATATTCAGGCGGTTTCTTTCTTTGGTCATAATATGATTAAGAGCACTAAAGCCTGATTCCACAAGATATGAGGTAGGGAAAGGTATCAATAAACAGAATATCATTTTCCACATATTTGGATATAAGACAGGCATTTTTTTACTTTGCTATAGGTTTTCATATCGAATTTATGTTTACTTTCTTCATCATATCTAATTTCTAACAGTTCTTCTTGGCAAGTTGTATCAGTCTCTTCAATATTTGCGGTAAAAGGATTTTTCATCCAGTCATACACCTTCAATTTCAAAATATCTTCAAATCGTTTTTCCATGTCCAATTTAAGTTCGTTGAGGTGGCTACTGAATCTGTCAATATCCTCTGGAGTTACATCATCTTTTATAGATGATAATTCAGGAAACTGATGAAATTCTCTCTTCAATAGATTATAACGAAATAGTTCAAGTTTGTCAATAAATAATGACACAATAGTTTGGCAACCTATAAGAGTTTTATTAGCTCCTTGAAGCTGCAAATTGACATCATGAAATCTCTTGAAAATATTTGCCAAATAAAAGGCATCATTCTTTACTGTTTTTAACTGTTGACACAGATTGGTCTCATTATTACTTTCAAAAAATTGTATGACACTATCATATAGTGCTACAAAACGAGCCAAAGATGTACCCTTTGACAGTCACCAAACTTCTGTGTGCAAAAGTAATCTAATAAAATCTTCATTATTGTCCTAGCAAAGCTGTCGAAACATTCTATCATTTTTTGAATTGGATTTGATCTTGTTTATGGCTCGAATTATTATAGTTAATGATGAATGGAGACTTGTACTTAGATGTTTTCCTACAAGATGTTGTCTGTGCACCACACAATGAATACATAAAACATTTGGCACTTCTTCTTTCAAATAAGCAACAAATCCACAATAGCAACCTACCATTGATGGTGCTCCATCAGTAGCGCATATAACAATATTATTCAAAGGAATATTATTTTTTGTAAAGTATGATTTCACAGTATTAAATATAGATAATCCTCTTGTATCTGTAATGAGATTTATTGCGAATAGCATTTCTTCTCGTAAGGTATTGTTTTCTTCAAACTAATGTACATATGCCATCAATAAAGCATTATTATCTGCAATGGTAGACTTGTCCAATTGCATGGAAAATGAAGAGTTTTGGAGAATACTTATCAGTTTTTTTTCAACGTTAACTGCCATTTCTTTAATTTGTTGCTTTACTGTGCTATTGCTTAGGGGCAATGTTTTTAAAATTTCAGGTATATCCTGATGCATTACTGTTGAGATAAATTCTTTTATAGAGGGTATTATTACAGTTTCTCCAATATTATAGCTTTTACCACTTTTTGCAATTAATTGTGAAATGCGATAAGCGGCAACTAATCTATCTTCGTTCACTGCATGTTGTTTCTTAAATGATGCAACGATTGTTGAATGATTTTGAATTTTTTAATATATTTTCTGAAAATATTTTTTTTTTGAAAATATATTTTATTAGTGTTTTTAATTTTTACAGAAAAAAGAAACTACTCAAATCAAATCATAGTGTTAAAATAAACAATTATCCATAAACAAAACGTAAGTACATTTTTCAATACATCTAATACTAATAACTCAACTGAAAATAATCATACCAAGCAATTAACATTACTGCTCGGTACCCCCACCACCACATCCCCCCGACCCTAACCTTCCCCCCTCACTTACCAACTAACTACCTACTTTCCTCCCTCCTTCTCTACTACTCCACCCTCCTTACTCATCCCCCCTCTTACCAACTTTCTTTCTACTTTCTTTCTACTTTCCTCCCTCCTTCTCTATCTCCGTCCTACTCTTCCCCCTTCTTATCAACTTCCACTTACATCAGCCTTCACTCCTCCTTCCTCTTTCCATCAGATGTGGTGCCCAGAGGCCACCCGAGCAACCCCTTAATGACAGTAATTACATATTCTTACATCAACCCCAATTACAGTTGAGAAAACATCGTATATAAAATTATAAACCCTCCCTAACCCTCCCTCCCGACTTCCCAGAGTGAGTACAGGGTAAAACAAAAGAAAACCCACTACATCAAACAAAATTATTATATAATCCTAACAAGAATTTTAAACTATATACTATATACAATCTCTAAATCATTTCAATCCATTAAACAAAACAAACAAATCATCTTGTTAAGAATAATAATTTTCATTTACATATCTAAACCCTCAATCTAAGTCAAATCTTAAATCACTTCAATCCATTGAGAGGTTATATAAAATCACCCAAACAATCAAGTTTTATATACATCTTCCAGCAATCAACCTCTTTCAGACCATTGAACATCAAAAAAAATTCATCTTTTTAGAAAAATAAACAAATAATATCAATAAACCCCTCAATTCAAAAAAAATATGTTCTTAATCAATTTAATATATCTTCCATTAAACATCCTCTCTTACATCTTACTTATAAAATTGGTCTTTAATTCAGCCCATAATCTTAGATTAGCCTTAATTCCTTACATTTAATTTTAAATTTCACTTCTTCAATCGACTTCTGGGCTTTCTCATCTGTCAGATAAACCTCCATAACAAATACAATCTATTTATTCCATTTCTAACTTACATTCCTTCAACCTTGTCAAATCACATAATGCTTATCTATCCCATCAATCAATCAATCTAATGTCAAACCTAGATCATTTCAGAGCAAATACATTCTTCATCAATTTAATTATATCTTCCATTAATCATCTTCTCTTACATCTTACTCATAATCTTAGTCCATAAATCAGTCCATAATTTTGAATTACCCATACAATTTTAAATTTCACTCCTTCAGTCGAATTTTAGGTTTTTTCTTCAACCAGGTAAACCTCCATAACGAAGCCTCCCTTCCAAATAATAAGTCTCTCTTCTTTACTTGCAATATCATTTGAGTCCAAATAAACCGTCTTAACCTTTGCATTAGTCCTCTGTTACTCTTAGCCATAAACTTTTGTTGAGATAACAATTCAAATCTCTGTCTTTGCTTTTCCTGATCCTCAGCCCCATAAGTAAGTTGCTTCTTAAACTGAATCATTTTTTTCTCAATTAAATCCTCTTCTTGCTGCTTATCTAAAAGGAATAGCCATCCCCTCCTTTCTTGAAACAAATCCTCTTCCTCCACTCCATAGATGAACTGTTTATCAAGCAAGATCCATTTCCCTTTATTCTCTTTATTCTCAGTACTGTCTTCTTCTTGTTCTTGTTCTTCTTCTTGTTTAGATTGTATTATAAAATATTCAGCAGTCGGTTGTAAATCAGTTTCATTTGGAAGAAAGAATCTGGTTAATATTTCTGTAATAGTCTCTTTCAGTATTGCTTTAATCTCTTTCACTATTGCACGCCTTTCTTCTTGAAATTCATCAATACGATCCAAAATAAGTTTAACATTTGAATGTAAATTCCACTCCATTTTAAATTTAAAACAATCACTCTGGCTTTAATACAATTCCTACAGCCGTCTCTTTAGCTTCGCTTACGAGAACAAGGAGAGAGAAAAAAAATGGAGAATTCACTTTCACTTTCAAACACTTTCCTTTAACAGTGAAAGCAGTGAAAGCTATACGCCATTTTGAAAGCATTATGTTGATTGTAGAAGTTAGAAATATATAGCCAGAAAAACAATAAAAAAATACTTGCAATCCAATAAGAACTCCTGTATTCACTCAGTCTGCTTACAGTCTCTCTTGTGTTCTATTTTTAAAAGCAGAGGCGGTCGCGGCGTCTTTCTCTGTCTGATGACAGAAGCGTCTCTGGGCAGGAGCGTCTTCAGGAGCTTAGGGAGCTATCACTCTTGATCCCTGAAAACTTTTTCCAGGGATTTAAGAGGTGCTCAACCCTGCTCCTGATGCTCTACACCTCTTCTTTGCCCGAAGAGGGGATTTTTCACCGCAAAAAAACAGCTGATGTGCGCTGTTTTTTGCGGCTTTACAAACCCAGGGAACGGAGCCTCACAGAGGAGACTCTAGCGACGCCGGCGGAGCCACCGGAAGCCTATTTTCTGAAAATATTCAATGGGCTTGTCCTTATCATTTGAATGCTTTGTAGAAAGATGTTCTCGCAATCGACTTGGCTTCATTGCCTCATTGGATAATGTTTTATGACACAATAAACACATTGGATGTTGTTTATTTACAACAGATTCTATGAAACCCATCTTCAGATACTCTGGCAAATAGCCACGAGCGTATTTCTTTTTTTGAGACATGAACTCACAATATTTTGTTTGAAGCTGTAGGCATGTGCTCACTCTCACAAATCTAACTATGTACTGACCAGTGCGACCGCAAACAAAAGAGCTTGTGCTGTGTATTGTCGTCTGCGCATGCCTCTCGCGCATCGTGGATTGGGTTGGGGGGGCGCCGGCTACCAGCTCTGCTTGTCTGTTACAGCTGGGTGGTGTGGGGAGAGATGCGCGAACTATTCTGAGATGAGGCTCTTTTGTTTGCAGTCGCACTATAGCACCATTTAGTTTCATTTACATAACGTGAACTAAACTTATGTGCGGGCGATACAAATAGTATATTTTCAGAAATTTAAATTGTCACGGGGAATTTTATGAAAACCTAATGAAAATGTTTTAAAATAATTCTATGAAACTTTTTTAAAAAGTCAATTAAATTAAAAAAAAGAAAAGTGTTTCAGGATCGGACAAAACCCCTACCGCCCACCATGAAAGCTGGAATGCCCACTAGTGGGCGGTAGGGACCAGTTTGACTATCACTGATATAAATGGTAAATTAGCAATTTGCAAAATAGAGTGCTAAGCTTTAGCATCATTTGTATTTATCAGGAATGCCTCAGATTCCCTGAGTAATCCCACAATAATTTTTAGAAACTAAAAGGACAGTAGCAGCTGAAACACAGTTTTTATTTGGTTGCATGCTTCCCTTGCCAAAGGCTAGCTGGAGTGGTAGAAAGCATCTGGGAGACTATAAGAAGAAGTGAGTGGCTGCAACTTTCTGACAAATCTGTTTTGTGATGGGTAATTAGCCGATGACAGAAAATCTATGAATGCATAAAATAGCTACCATTTAGTAAGCATACTCAAAACATATTCTTACAAGTCCAGATGTGTCCTTTGCTCTAAGGACATAACTGTTCACCAAGAGAATAACAGAGTTGGAAGAGATCTTGGAGGTCTTCTAGTAGTCCAACCTGCTATTCTAGCAGGAAACACTATACTATTTCAGACAAATGGTTGTCCAAACTCTTGTTAAAAACCTCCAGTGTTGGAGCATCCACAAATTCCAGAGGCAAGTTGTTCCTCTGATTAACTATTAACTATAATCTACCTGATTAGTAGTTGATCTCCAGAAGATTTGGAGAAGACTTTGTTATGATCTGTGACCTCATCCATCCATTAATTTATTATATTTATCCTTGCTTTTTTACTTTGGACTCTTCTTTTTGTATAGCTCTTCTTTGCCCATAAAGAACTCATTTAGTGAACAGCCCAAGTAAAATTATTTGAAGAAACAAAATTGTGTATTTCTTGTGCAACTCTTGGCAAGGGATGGACTAAACTTGAACTGACTTTGAAACTAATTGCTACTGCTTGGGCAGGGAAAATACTGCGAGGAGGGGCCACTCACCAGCAGGGAATCTAAAACAGCTAATTTATGGAGATATTTTCAAAGAATGTTCTTATGAAGCAAAGATTTTACTAGACAAATACTTATACAGATAAAGCAATTAATAGTGGTTACTTTTTAATGTTTCTCAATGCAGCTGTTGTTGTGACAAGAAGCAAATCTGCCTACAATATTATGACAGTTTTCAGGTAAAGTTCCAGTCAGAAGTTTGCTGACTGAAAAATTTTTGAACTTAGCCCCAGTTTTGAAACTATGGTATACTCTTGTATCTTAATTGTTTTTAAAGGCTAGTAGTGTCTGCTTTTCCCCCCATGCTATCTAATATTCAGGAGAATCCTCAATTTTAAAAATCTATCTGATTTAACGCTGACATTGTAAGGTCTATTTTTGATTCATCATCAATACTACCGTGTTTCCCCGAAAGGAAGAAGTGTCTTACTTTCTTTTTATCCCCAAAAGCCCCACTATGTCTTACTTTCGGGGTACGGCTTATATTGATTGGAAAACAATTGTCAGTTTTATTTTAAGTATTTTAAGTATATTAAGTATTTTAAGTATTTTAAGTATTTAAGTATTTTAAGTATTTAAGTATTTTAAGCAGGAGGCGGAAGTGGGCAGGAGTAATATGTCTTACTTTCGAGGTACGGCTTATATTAGCCGACCCCCTGAAAACCCCGATACGTCTTACAATCGGGGGTGTCTTACTATCGGGGAAACACGGTATTTCTGTTATTTGATTCATCATCAATTGTAGAAAAAAGTATTACTTGAAAAATATCAGAGTTGCTTGTATTTTTTCATACACATGATTGAACTGTTTAATCTATCTTCTACTTTATAGAACCAATCTCCTTCATTAAAGTAGTGGTTTTATGCTTTTTGATTTTGGAAACATAAAACTGTTATCTTCAAATTTAAAAACTTACTATGCTTCAAGTATAATCAATTCTTTTTAAAAACTGTACTCATAATCAAAATCTATTTTCTAGAAGGAATAAACTTGTTTCAGTGTTGGAAAGTGATGTATGTATCACAGAGTTCGAGGATAACTATTTACTTTTTTGGGCTCCTGATGGTTCATAGTGACACATGATTCACTTTCATTGGCATTCTTGACTCTTTTGTATTTTTCTTTTTTTGGTGGCTTGTATTTTATTGTAATAGTCCATAAGTGCAACATAGGAAGGCAATCACTAGCAAAATTGAAGAGAAAGAAGATTTTGCCTGCAAAAAACAAAGATAAGAGTGCTCAGATCAATGAAGAACCATCTTTTTATTTCTGCTATTGCTATCAATGAACCTTAAAGATTATTTATGTATTTCTTTAATTCAATTTTTAGGCCACTTAACCCTCAACCTTTGCCCACCATACAGTTAAAACAAGCAATATACGTTCACAACACAGTCACAGATTTTTTTTTATTGTTCTGCCACTTAGCATCATGCCATTAATGTAATATTCTGAATTAAATTCTAGCTGTTCAAAACTTGGGAAAAATCTACCACTGAAATGGAATTAGGCTTTTGAAAGAGTAGAAAATCAGCCTTTGTTTTCTTGTAAAGGCTAATTAAGAAAAGTATACATAAGCGCACTGTATAGGATTTATGATTACTTCAGCATTTGTCATGTGAAACAGCCTATCAGCAGGGGATTGTAGTTCAACAGGTTAGCTTTGAGAAGTTCAATTACTTCCTTAACATACCAATAATATGGCTGTAAGAAAGAAGAAGCAATAAGTCAGTGCCTTTTCCAGATGTTTAGAGAGACTAGTTTCCAGCAGGAAAAAAAGCAGTAAGTATAAATTTGTCTCAGTGGAAAGACAAAAAAATACAACTCTTTATTTGGAGTTCTGCTAGAGCAGTGGTGGCGAACCTATGGCACGGGTGCCAGAGGCGGCACTCAGAGCCCTCTCTGTGGGCACGCGCGCCATCGCCCCAGTCCTAGGCCTTCAGCTGGGTTTTATAAAATCTTTTCGCTTTAGGCCTCTACCGCTGTGTGCAAAAAAAAAAAAAAAAGGTTCAAGCAGTCAATTTCAACTTCTCGTGGGAAAAAAAAAGATCTTGCAAAGTTGGAATTGATTGATTGAACTTTTTAGTCCCACCCAGTCTGCCGTTACCACTGCAGCCATACCCACCCAATGGGCCATGCCCACCCAATGGGCCACACCGACCTGGCACTCGATGATGCATAAGTGGGTTTTGGGTTGCAGTTTGGACACTCAGTCTCTAAAAGGTTTGCCATCACTGTGCTAGAGTGTGCGAAACTGAAACATTTTTAAATTTTTGTTGTCATCCATAGTGAATACCAGGTTGATGATCTAAAGGTCTCCCTCAGGACAAAGGGATCAGTTTTGTACATTACTTTTTATGGAAAACAGTTTTGTGTTGACCTCCAGTTGTCTCAATGTTCATGGCAGCCCTTAATATCTCAGACACATCTAAAAAGGTTAAATCATGGCAACTGGATCAAAGTATATTAAAACTGAGATGTTTCATTATTCATCAAAGTAACTTCTTCAGTCAAAATGAAAGTTTGGGGAGGCAGAGTCATTGGAATGAAACAACTCTTCATTCCAGCCTGGATGATTGACTCTTCATTTGCATACCCCAGGCACAGTTTTATTAAAAGAAGCACTGCTGGGAGAAAGAGTAAAGTAATGGTTATTTTGGAAATAATTGCCAGAATTCTTTTACTTTTATGTCACAATGATCTGTACAGTATACTCTTTAATTAAAATATAATTTTATCTTAGGAACTACTTCACTATTAATTTAGATATAAGTTAATTGTGATTGATTGATTGTTTAATGTTTTGAGGTATAATCCTGAACTAGAGAGTCTGATAGAAGTGAATTAAAAATCTTAGAGTGAGATCTGTCCCTTCAGATAACCAATGATTCAGAAACTGGAGAGTTGCCTTAAATATTTTCTACTATAGTAATTTTTTATTTATTGCATTGGTATTATGCTACTTTGGTTCTCTGGTAATCTCCTAGTCTTTTTTCCCTGAAGCACTCTATACATTTTATAAATAAATGAATTCTACTATATTAAATTAACTATGTTACGTATTGATATGATTGAGAAATACAGCATATAAAATGCACTTAGTGGTTGTTCCGTAAACTATCATGAGCAGCACTATATTAATTCCTTGTGGGTATTTTAAAATCTTGGCAAGTTTCAGTTTAACTGGTTCAGGCTTTTTTTTACTGTTTATTTGGATGCTTCATTTATACGGTATCCTGCCTTACATCCATCAGTAAAAGATAATGTAATGTACAAAAAGACTGTTCCCTAATTTTACTCCACAAAAACAATCCTGTATCATAGATGGGATAGAAAGATAGTGTCTAGTTCAAAGTAATGACCTTTCATGGCTGAAGGTGAATCTGAAACTGGTCCTCCCCAGCTGTTCACCAAACAGCTATCTAATTGTCTTCCTGTCTTCCTTCCCCTTATTGCTAAATGAGATTGAGCATACTGTAGTATCATTGTAAGAAACCTGCAGAATAGTAGGAGCCTAATAATTCTTCTAGGGCACAGGTGTCAAACTCGCGATGTCACGTGATGTGTTGCAACGTATTGTGACTTTTTCCCCCCATTGCAGGCAATGGAGTGGGCGCGGTTTTGGGGTGATGTATCTGGCCCATGGGCTGGCAGTTTGTCACCTCTGTTCTAGGGAAAGAAACATTTGCCTTTTTTACATACGGTAGCAGGGAAATAATTTGCTTCTATCCTGCTCAACTGATTTTTTTTTTCTGGCTATGAAAATGGGCTCCTCCACTGTGCAAAGTGTCCCTGACTCCTCTGTGGTTATTTTCCATCACCAGAACATCATATTTTTTTCATTTGCTACTTTTGCTAGTCTTCTTTTCCTTCTTGCTTGTCCTCTTTTCTTTCTTCTCTCTCTCCTCTGATCTCAAGAACAACCCCAGTGTCTCCTGAAACCTGCTTGGCCATTTCTGTTTTTTCAATGCACCTGAGAGATATTCTACTGGTGTGTGCAAGTATGTGCGTGCATGTGTATGTGTGTATTTGAAAAACCTCGTCTGTTTTCTCCCAGTTCTTTCATGAATCCAGATTCTTAGATGCAAAGTTCATCTGTAGGTCTGAGAGAACATGTGACAGAGTTTACTGATTGCATTTGGTCACAAACTGAAGGTGTCATCAAGTCCATATGTATACACATCATTACAACAGATGAGGTTTTTCAAATATTCTCCATTTGCACACTGTTGCTTCTGGATTTGTAGGTGGTAGCAGCAGAGTAGATGTGAATAATTGATTTTTACAGCTTGTTCCCCAGAGTTAGTCATTTCCATCAGCCAGCAGGCGAGTGAGCTTTTGTTGCTTCAGACCAGTTCCAGTTCAAAGCAAGTGACATCTGCTCACAATGGAGATTGTTACATTCTTGCTCTGGTAATTGCTGAAACATGTTCAAGTGGCTTTCTCTATATGGCTCTCCTACAGTTATTGTATTTTTTGTAAATCCAGTTTTGTGTTGACTCTTAGTTTTAATTGGATTATTATATTGAAGTTGTTCCTATTTGTACAATAAAACTGAGAAGCAGTATTACTATCATTATCATTGCAAGCTTCTTTGCTTAAATTGCTGTGCATGGAGTGAAGGGATAATATGTATATTTTCTGGAGGCTAGTTGAGAGGCAATGTTGGCTGACTGTATCTGGGCCATTACTTGAATTTCATGGACATAGGTTAGCAGGTTCTATAGATGTAGTAGAAGCAACTTTCTAAGATTAAAAACAGACATCTTTTATAACGGATAATATCAATATATGGAAAAGGAAGGTTGTGGAGGTTAGATGATAGGTGGATTATTCCTTTTCATGGGAGACAATGAAAACTACCCTAGTGGCCATGGAACTGAATAGTATAGGGATCCTGAACTTTGCAGAACTTCCATCAGATTTCTGGATTAAATGACCTGACACTATTTTAAAAAATAATAATAATGAAAGATCAATAAGCTTTTGTAATTAATGATCAGCTAAGAGAGTTTATAAAGATCTTTAGATTATGCAGATGACAAATGTACATACAGGAATACATCCAATGAAAAAAGGGTCATACCAGTAAGCTCCACATCCAGCCTACATGCTATCTGTATGATAATGCTTCCCTTTGTACAAATTGCATGTGTACATACATGCAAAGTTCAAATCCTATATCTGTGCAGACATTCTTGTAGGTATGTAGACACTATTGAGGTCAAGAATGAGGAATTTACTATATGGTCCTCCTGATGTTGTTGACTCCGACTATCTCTCATTTTGACTAAAAGACATTTTTGACAAAAAAAAAAGAGCATCACAGCTCCATTCTTCAGAATCTCACATTCTTTATTTTCAGTTCCTTTATTCACATTGGTATATCTGTTATACCAATTAGGAAAGCAGAAAATAATACACCTAAGAAGATTAAGATCAACCACCTAAGAGCTGTGGTTGAGTGGAATGAATGGGATGGACTGGCTAGCCTGCCTGGCGTGGCAGAGGTGGAGGGGGACGCTGGCTCTGGGGTGATAGAGGGCCAAAGTATACCGGTCTTGCTGGGGAGAGGCAGATATGGCAGGAGCCATAGGGTAGGCCATTCCCGGGAAACAAGAGCTCGCTGTCTAAAAGCGATCCCTTGCTCCTACCCTGTGAGTTCAGCCCGAAGTACTGGTAATGGGCGAAATCCAGACCCTGGGCTCAGGCTGTTGCTGCTCAATGCCAGGTCAGTTGTAAATAAAGCTCCCCTCATCCATGATCTTCTCCTGGATGAGGAGGCCGACCTTGCATGTGTGACCGAGACCTGGCTGGGCCCGGAGGGAGGAGTTCCTCTCTCTGAGATGTGCCCAGCCGGGTTTCAGGTATGGCATCAGCCACGACCCCAGGGAAGGGGGGGGAGAAGTGGCTATTATAGCCAAGAAGACCTTTAGCCTATGCAGGCTCGCTGTTTCTGAGATTGCAGGTTGTGAGTCGCTCCTTGTGAAGTTGGACCTAGGGGTACAGGTGGGCTTGTTGCTTGCGTACCTGCCTCCCAGCTGCGTGTCAACAGCCCTGCCTGCGCTACTTGAGGTGGTTGCTGGGCTGGCGGTTGAGTTCCCCAGGCTTGTTGTCTTGGGGGACTTGAATCTTCCGTTGCTCGGCGAATCCTCTGGGTTGGCACAGGAGTTCATGGCCACCATGGCTACCATGAACCTGACTCAAGTACTGGTAGTTCAGGGTCTGACTCACGAGAGGGGACACACTCCCGACATGGTATTCCTCTCAGAACAGTTGAGCAATGATCTAAATTTAAGGGGCTTAGATATTTTGCCTATGTCATGGTCAGATCATTTTCTGCTACGGCTTGTTTTTAAGGCTCCAATCCTACCCTGCAGGGAGGTGGAATCAATTAGGTGGTTCCGCCCCAGACATCTGATGGATCCAGAGAGTTTTCAGAGGACGCTTGGGGAAATACCAGATTCTCTCATTCACAGTTCGGCAGAGTCCCTGGTTATGGCCTGGAATATGGCTGCGAAGGGGGCTCTTGACCGGATTGCGCCGCTGCGACCTCTCTGTGGTAGCAGACCCAGGAGATCTCCTTGGTTTACTGAGGAACTCAGTAAAGCACCAGAAGAGACACCTAGAGAAGCGATGGAGGAAAAGTAAATCCGTATCTGACCGAACACTTTTAAGATCTTATATCAAGACTTATCAGGTGGCGCTCAAGGCAGCAAGATGCGCGTATCATTCCGCCTTGATTGCATCTGTGGAATCCCGCCCAGTCTCCCTGTTTAGGGTAACTCGCTCCCTCCTTAATCGGGGGGGGGGTTGATGCACCCTTGCAGGGTAGTGCTGAGGACTTTAATAAGTTTTTCGCGGATAAAATCGCCCAGATTCGGATGGACCTTGACTCCAATTGGAATGCAGTGTCGGCTGATAATGATTCAGTTGAGATGACAGGGACTCGTCTTGATCCTGTTGTGTGGACGGAGTTTGACCCTGTGGCACCCGATGAAGTGAACAAGGCCATTGGAGCTGTGAGCTCTGCCACCTGTTTATTGGACCTGTGCCCCTCCTGGCTGGTTTCGGCAAGCAGGGAGGTGACGCGGGGCTGGGTTCAGGAGATTGTCAACGCCTCTTTGAGGGAGGGGTCCTTTCTGGCTCCCTGCAAGGAGGCAATTTTGTGCCCCCTCCTCAAGAAGCCTTCCCTGGACCCAGCTGTATTAAACAACTACCGTCCTGTCTCCAATCTTCCCTTTATAGGGAAGGTTGTTGAGAAGGTGGTGTCACTCCAGCTCCAACGGTCCTTGGATGAGGCCGATTATCTGGGCCCTCAACAGTCAGGATTCAGGCTCGGCTACTCCATGGAAACTGCTTTGGTCGCGCTGACGGATGATCTCTGGCGGGCCCGGGATAGGGGATTTTCCACTATCCTGGTGCTACTTGACCTCTCAGCGGCTTTCGATACCATTGACCATGGTATCCTTCTGCACCGACTGGAGGGGTTGGGGGTTGGGGGCACTGTTTTGCAGTGGTTCACCTCCTACCTCACTGGTCGGTCGCAGTCGGTGTTGGCGGGGGGGCAGAGGTCAACCCCTAGGTTCCTCCCTTGTGGGGTCCCTCAGGGATCAGTCCTCTCCCCTCTGCTGTTTAATATCTACATGAAACCGCTGGGTGAGATCATCCGACAACACGGGGTGAGATATCATCAGTATGCTGATGATACCCAGCTTTACATCTCCACCCTGTGTCATTTCAGTGAAGCAGCGGAAGTGATGTGCCGATGTCTGGAGGCTGTTAGGGTTTGGATGGGTGCCAACAGGCTCAAACTCAACCCCGACAAGACAGAGTGGCTATGGGTTCTGCCTCCCAAAGATAATTCAATCTATCCGTCCATCAGCCTGGTGGGGAGCTTTTGACCCCCTTGGAGAAGGTCCGCAACTTGGGCATCCTCCTTGATCCACAGCTAAATTTGGAACATCATTTTTCGGCTGTGGCAAGGAGGACATTTGCCCAGGTTCGCCTGGTGCACCAGTTGCGGCCCTATTTGGACCGGGAGTCTCTTCTCACAGTCACTCATGCCCTTATCACCTCGAGGTTCGACTACTGCAATGCTCTCCACATGGGGCTACCTTTGAAAAACGTTCGGAGACTTCAGGTAATGCAGAATGCAGCCGCGCGAGCAATGTTGGGCCTGCCCAGAAATGCCCACATTTCGGCATCACTCTGCATTGGCTGCCTATTGGTCTCCGAACGCAATTCAAAGTGTTGGTTATGACCTATAAAGCCCTACATGGCATCAGACCAGGTTACTTATGGGACCGCCTGCTGCCTCACGAAACCCAGCGACCGGTTAGGGCCCACAGAGTTGGCCTTCTCCAGGTCCCGTCAGCCAGATAGTGTCGCCTGGCGGGGCCTAGGGGAAGGACCTTCTCTGTTGCGGCCCCGGCCCTCTGGAATCAACTCCCACTGGAGATCCATATCGCCCCCACCCTCTCCGCCTTTCGTAAACTCCTTAAGACACATCTCTGCCGACAGGCCTGGGGTGGTTGACATCTTGCCCCTAGCCAGTGCATGTTTGTGTGTACATTTGCTGAATGAATGGTTTCTTAATTTAGGGGTTCTCTTTTTTATATATGTATTTTTTATATATGTATTATGTAGTTTTTTATATTGGATTTCTATTTATGCTGTGAGCCGCCCTGAGTTCCCGGAATAGGGCGGCATAGAAATTTAATAAATAATAATAATAATAATAATAATAATAATAATAATAATAATAATAATAATAATAATTTACCTAAAGTCTCTCTCTTTTTTTCCTCTCTCCCCCTCCCTCCTTCCTTCCTTCCTTCCTTCCCTCCCTCCCTCTATTTCTCCATCTCTCCCATAGGTGCATAGGAGATTACTTTTGAGTACATGTTGTTTCCCTGATGGGGAATTACCACCTTGATGCAGAGGAATGACTCAGTAAATTCAGTGAGCCTGAGAGATGCTACTGGAATAGAAGGTCTTGGTAGAGTAATTATTGACAATAAGACCAAGAGAGGGACGAAGCACAGAGTAATCCACAATAACAGTTACAGCAATCAGGTTGTTCAGGTATGGAGAAGGGATAGTAGAATCGAATTTGCAAGAAGGCAACTACTTAATTATTGCCAAGAAGTCTTTATGAATATAACTGAAATATTTTGACAAACCCTAAACATGTGTTTATCTAGAACCCAATAATGACATATATATTGAAATTATGTGATATTCAGTGAACACCAATGTTATACAGGCAGATACATCTACTACAAATGCCATGGTAGGAGACTTTAAATAATTCTTCTGCAAGTTGCAAGCAGTGATGAATGTCAGACATTTCTAACTAATCAGGGCTGGAAACAATCAGTCCAAGAACAATTCTCTCTGAGGCCAGAATAGTAAAATAATGGGGAAAAAGGTTAGAATGACAATGCAAGAATTATGGAGAGTAATTTTACTTTCAAATGAGAAATGTATATATAGGCCAATCAAAGCAGCCAGAGTCTTGTTTTCTTTCTTACCCTCTTTCAGTGCAAGAGACCAAATTTTTATCTCTATAGAGAAACAGGTACAAGATATATCTGCAAATTGTTTTGGAAATAAATGAGCATTGTTATTATTCGATACTAATGATAATTAGTATATTTAACGTATCTGGAAGTTCTATTGAATAAAAGCAACTTATTACACATATTTAATATTAATTTTTAAAGAAAACAGTTGCTAACCTTCTTGCCATATATGAACCAGAACCCAGTAATCATCAGTAAGAAAGAATTTTTCAGCAAGAATATAGTAATAAGTGATTAAAACTTATAGAAATGGAGGGTTCTGGAATCAAAGGAAGATTTGAATTGGGTATGCACAAACTACAGAATATATATTAATAAAGTTTTATGAAGAAGGTGTTTTGTTTTTTTTGCAAAAACCTAACTCAAGAAACAGAAATGGAGTCTTTACATAAGGACAACACTGCAAGTACAACAAATCAACTACATGACAGAAAATGGACATGAAAAAAACTAGAACACTTCCAACCAAAGAATATAGAAGAAACTATGATTTATTAGCGTCAAGTCTTAATAGGTAATTAAATAGATATATCAACAAGACTTAATTTGGAGGACATGTATTCAGAATAAAAGATCAATGAAAGGAACAGATTTGGTACCATTAATGTATGTGAAATGGAATCCAAAGAATTGTGAGAATAGGCAAGATATATTTTCAAATTACCCCTTTTATAAAATCCATGTTATCCATCTTTCAGAAGTGGAAAGAATATTCTTAAAATTTCAAAGAGCTCCAAGATTTTGTGGTCTTCAGTCTTGAAAATATTTGGCAGCTTACAATTTTAAAAGCAAGACAATGCTAATAATGAAAATATGTGTGTCCAGAAGACAAAAGCTTAACATATAAAAAAATCTCCAGAGATTTGTTACCCACTCTACCCAAAGCCTTGGCAGAATAGCCAGATTTTCAATGACTGAACATGATCAGGGTGGGAGCCATACAGATGTTTGAAGGGAAGCTGTTTCAGTTGATAGGTGCTGTACTATTCTTGGGTTCGTTCGCAAAGATGACGACACATGGTGTATCCAACAATCTTTATTACTCTCTGTGTTCACACTACTCACAACCAAAAGCAACAGGAAAAGGCATGCAGGCCTTTTATATGACCAAAACCCCACACATCAACAACCAATAGGAATATAGCGTTTTCGTGACTTGCGCATGTGCACAAGGCTGGCGCCGCTCTGTCTGGTCCCGGGCAGCTTTTGGAATTGCCCGGGACCTTTTGCAACAATTCTGGGCCTGCTGAGTTTCCTCATCAGGCCCAGAACACAACACCCCTCCCCCCTAGATAGAACATCCACACTTCTTGTTTCTTTACAATCAACACAAATGAATAAAATAATATATATAAAAAATTACGTTAATAAAATAAGTATTCTGCCTACATACAGGTCACTCTTTAATGTGGATTCGCGTGTTCATCTTCTACCCTCATAGGTCCATCTCCTTACTGTAGACTTGTAGTGTTCTTATACCGACAAGAACCTCACATATTCGCCTAGGTGTTTAGGAGGGGCCTTAGCCCGTTGTGACCTATGCAAGGTTAGGGAGGGTGCCTGGCCTGACAGCTCACCTGCCCGGCTGGACAGACCAGGACTTGACCTTAAGGGCACCTGGCCTACCAGCCTGTCTGTTAGGCTCGCTAGACCAGGACTTTTATGCACACATTTTGCAGGTGACCCCTGATAGGGCGTACCGGCAGAATTGCCAGAGCTCCTCTCAGGCTCCGTAAGGGAAGCTGAATTTCCCCAACCTTCTGAAGGGGCTGAGGATTCCCCTACTATCCTGGGTAGCTCCAGGAAACTTAGTCCCTCAAACCCGTGACCAGTCTCGGACATGCCCTGCGTTCCAGGTGTTCCCCAATACTCCCAGTCCCCTGCGGCTGAGGTGCCAGAGTCAGGAGTCGCCTCCATGGCTAACCTCGCCTCTGTTGAAGTCCTGTTTGGAGCTCTTGCAGATACGCATGCCTCCCAGTTTGGCACAATAGCTGAACTCTGAGAATGTCCTTGCACCTCCCCGGGAGATCCCTTATGACCTGCAGTATGTCCTAGGACCAGACAGCTTGTACCCCATAAAGTTGACCTGAAGTGTGAGATTGTGTCTCAGGGTGTTGACCTGAAGTGCGACTTAATTCCTGATCCCCCTCCCCCCCGAGAGCAGAATCAGGGGCGGAAACCATAGGTGACAACTGCCAATGCAGTTGATCGATATGACGCTGTAGAACGCAGCCATTGTCTAAGGTCACTTCATATAAGAGAGGTCCAGAGATCGTAGAGATGAAAGCAAGAACCCACAGATGCCCAGGAGCATAGTTCCTAGCCCAGACCGGATCGCCCACTTGGAGTCTCCTAGGTGCCCATGGTTGTGACACCTGTGAAGCCACCCGGTCAGGGTGCAGCCTGTCCAGCTTCGTGATGAGGCGGCGACTTCCAGCGGAGCTCAGCAGGGCTCTTCCCTGTGGCAGTGCATGGTGTGGTGCAGTGTGCAAGAAGGAAATCTGCTAACCTGTGATGCCAGTTACCGTAAGTCAGTTTTTTGAGGGCATCTTTGGTGGTGTGCACCATTCTCTCAGCCAGTCCATTGGATGATGGGTTGAAGGGAGCTGAAGTTGCATGCCAGATCATATTGGCTTGAAGAAAAGCTTGGAACTCAGAAGAGGTAAATTGAGGACCATTGTCTGAAACCAGAACATCTGGAAGGCAGTGTGATGCAACACCTGGATGGTCCTGGCAGTAGTAATGGAGGAAACAGGAACAACTTCTTGCCACTTGGAATGGCTATCGACAACAACCAGGAAGAATTGCCCCTGAAAGGGCCCAGTATAATCTATATGCACCCTAGATCATGGTGACTGTGTTTCCTCCCACCTATGTACTGGTGCCTGCGGCATTTCAGGCCGTGACTGTTGGCACACTTGGCACCTGTGCACCTGGGCCTCGATGGCTTTATCGAGCCCAGGCCACCACAGATGGCTACGTGCAAGTGCTTTCATCCTGACTATACCAGGATGTCCCTTGTGTAGAGAGATCAAGATTCTAGATCTCAATGAGGCTGGAATCACTACCCTGCTTCCCCATAACAGGCAACCTTTAAAAGTGGACAACTCATGCTTCTTGTACCAGAAGCTTTGGAACTCCAGATCTGGGCACTTGTCAGGCCATCCTGACAAAACACATGTCAGCACGTATGTAAGCGTGTGATCAGTGGCGGTTTCTGCAGCCACATCCCTAGCATTGAGGGGAGACTCAGGCAACTCTTGGATAGACAGAATATTAATGGCTGGAGCAGGATCTGGCTCTACTTGGTTCAATGGTAGTCTGCTCAGGCCATCTGCATGGCCCATCTCCTTTCCTGGTTTGTGAACTAATGTATAGTCATATGCTGACAGGAAAATGGACCATTGCAGCATACGAGGAGAAATGATATGCAGGGTCTGTTTTGTTGGTGGTAAACAACCCCAGCAGAGGCTTATGGTCAGTATAGATCGTGAAATGGCAGCCATACAAGAAATCATGAAATTTCTTGATGCCAGTCACTATGGCCAGAGCTTCTCTGTCAATCTGAGCGTAATTACGCTCAGCAGAAGACAGAGTCCTTGAATAATATGCCACAGGAACCTGTGTTCCATCAGCCTGCAGATGGCTGAGTACAGCTCCAACCCCATAAGGGGATGCATCGCATGCGATGCAGACAGGCAGTTGCTCATTGAAATGCGCTAAAACAGCACTGGAAGTAAACAAGGCCTTAACCTCATTGAAACTCTTTTCATGGACCTTTGTCCACTGCCAAGGAGCTTGCTTGTCGAGGAGCCTATGTAATGGTTCTGCTACAGCAGCTTTGTGTGGGAGGAATGCATGGTAAAAGTTTAATAATCCTAAAAAGGCTTACAACTCACTCTTAGACTTAGGGTTTGGTGCCTGTTGGATAGCCTTTAGTTTCAGCAGGATGGATGCCTTGAGCATCAATCCTGAACCCTAAGAAATCAGTAGAAGTAATTCCTATCTTACATTTATCTCTCTTTAGTTTGAGGACTGCTTTCCGAAAACGAAGCAAGACAGCCCTTAATCTTTCAGCTAAGTTCTGAGATGACTCCCCTGCAATGAGGACATCATCAAAGTACAGACAGACCCCAGGAATACCTCAAAGTGTGCATTCCATGACACTTTGGAATATGCCAGAGGCTACATTTAGCCCAAATTGCAGCCTCTTTACCTTAAATGCCCCTCTATGGGTTACAATGGTCTGTGCCTCTGCAGCAGCCTCATCTACAAGCAACTGTTGATATGCTTGTGCCAAGTCAAGCTTTGCAAAAATATGCCCCCCGTTAAGGGAGGCCAGGATGTGACTTACCACAGGTATTGGGTAAGCATGCTGCTGTAATGCCTTGTTCAGTGTGCACTTGTAATCTGCACATATACGTATGTCCCCATTAGCCTTTAAAGGAGTTACTGTGGGGGTTTCCCATGGACTTGAATCCACGGGTTCCAGAATGCCTTGCTGGAGCAATTTGTCCAGCTCAGCATCAATCTTTCCTTTGAGGGCAAAAGGTACCCTCCTAGGCTTAACCCTGATGGGTGTGATGCTTGGATCTAAGTGCAGCAAAATGGGAGGCCCCTTATAGGATCCAAGCTCAGAACTAAACACATCTGCAAACTCCTTGCAAACTTCTGCAAGACTTAACGTTTGCACATGGTGCAGCCCAGTCACCTGAATTCCCAAGGCCTGAAACCAGTTGAGTCCAATAAGACTCGTACGTTCACCCCCAACAACCACCACATCTAGGGGACCTTCAAAATCCTTATACTATACTCTAAGGGTGGCCTCCCCCTTAACACACACCATAGAATTTTGAAAATCTATGAGTATTAAATTGGATGGCCTAAGTTTAACTTGAAGGCCGCTTCTACTACATATCTTTTAAAAAATGTCACTAGAAATAATGGAGAGAGTGGACCCAGTGTCCAACTCCATCGCTACTATAAC
Organism: Bothrops alternatus; assembly: GCA_034064705.1. NCBI lineage: Eukaryota > Metazoa > Chordata > Lepidosauria > Squamata > Viperidae > Bothrops > Bothrops alternatus. The sequence continues at coordinate 13,276,789 of JARGCV010000027.1, read as the reverse complement.
ATCCTGCAACCTTATGTTAAGAGACAGTTTCTTTTTAAGGGGTTTATGTGTTCCTGTCCTTAATATACTCCTGTGCGATGCACAGAAGCCCATCCTATGTTGGCTGGGGAGCCTGGTACCTTTCAAACGCAATTCGTCATGAGGGTGGACCTTCTGTCGACCCAAACAGATGGACACTATGTGGCCCTGCCTGCCACATGCTCTGCAGATGGCGGAACAAAACGTGCAGTCGGCTCGCTTGTGACGACCTCCGCACCCGATACATTGAAGAGATGCTGGAGCCTCGTCTGGATGTTCCTTCTGCCTTCTTTCAGCTGGCTGGGAAAGTCTATACACCTCATCTTCAGGATCTATGTCTGATCCTTCTTGAATGTCCTCTTGATGGACCGTGGCAGTTTCTAGAGCTTTTAGTGAGTCGCAAGGCTTTCACAGCCCTGCCTGCTGCTTCCTCTGCGGTAACCTCTCACAGCGCATCTTGGAATGAAATTTCTTCCTTAGCAAAAATCTTCTGCTGCAAGTCTATGTTCCTTAGCCCACACACAAATCTATCTTGCAGCCTCTCTTCTAAGTCTTTAAACTCACACGTCCTGGCTGCTCTTCTTAAGGCTGCAATGTAATCAGTAGCAGATTCTCCTTGCTTCTGATCCCTCTCCTTGCTTCTGATCCCTCTTGCTTCCAAGCAATGACAGACAGCTTTGGCTGGAAATGTTCCTTTAATAACTTTTTAAAGTCAGTATAAGCCACTGACTCTAGAGGTGCAGGAGCCACCAAGTTTTCTGCAATTTCAAAAGCTCAAACAAGGTTGTAGTCTTCAATCCATCTTCTCTGATTTGGTTCACTCTAAAATAATTCTCTACTCTAGCCACGTAAGAATTCCACCTCTCAGGGTGTGCGGTATCAAAGTCAGACAGCCGGCCAATCTTTGCCATTCTGAACTGCGAACTTCCCACTTGTTCTTCTGCAAACCTTCTTGAAAAAGGAAAGGGTCTGGTAGCTGAATTCACCCTCCAGCGACTCTATACTGGAAGGCTGGAATGCTAGTTTAGACGCTGTCTTCCCTCTGCAGACTTCTTCAGCAACTACTCAGACTCCTTCTTTTGTTTGCAGAAGAATCCCACCTTCATCGCCAGTGTTGTATTCTTGAGTTCGTTCGCAAAGATGACGACACATGGTGTATCCAACAATCTTTATTACTCTCTGTGTTCGTACTACTCACAACCAAAAGCAACAGGAAAAGGCACGCAGGCCTTTTATATGACCAAAACCCCAGACATTAACAACCAATAGGAATATAGCATTTTCGTGCCTTGCGCACGCGCACAAGGCTGGCGCCGCTCTGTCTGGTCCCGGGCAGCTTTTGGAATTGCCCGGGACATTTTGCAACAATTCTGGGCCTGCTGAGTTTCCTCATCAGGCCCAGGACACAACAGGTGCCATGACAGATATCTGACAAAATAGAGTCATATATGGAGAAGGAGAGGCCAAAAGAACAGCTAGATTTCAGAAAAGGCAGCAGAACATGTGATCACCTAGCTAACATAAAATGGATAATGAAGACAAGAAAATACATGAAGGAGATTTATCTTTTTGTGGTGAGCAGAAAAAAATAATTGTAAAAGCCATATCTGAATGCTGACTATATTAAAACTAACCAATATCTCCAATTATTTTTCTGAGAAATCTTTGCAATGAAAATGCTGCTGTTGTGGAAATTGAAGAACAGAGTATTTCAGAATTGGAAAGGGACTGAGTGAGAATACATATTGTTCTTGGGAAATATAAAAATGGAAAGACTGGATGATATAAGAACTAGAATGATGACAGGAAGTTGAAACACAACTTCAGACATGTAGATGACACGACTTTGTTAACTGAAAGTAAAGAAGATTTAAAAGATCTCACCATAAAAGTAAAAATGGAAAGAGAACAATCTGGGTTAATTTTAAATATTAGACAAAAGCATTTTTAAATTCACACTTCATGGCAAATAAGAGAAGGTGATAGTGTTCTTGAACTCGAGTATAGGTAAAGATGGACAGTATACTGAAGAATAAAAGATGAAATTAATTGTAGGAAGAAAGATTATTATAAACTTAGACCAGATTGTTGAAGACAATTTTATGATAAGATGAAATCAGAATAGTTAGAAACAAGGGTACTTTAAGTGATATAGCTGTGAATATTAAATACTGAGAAAGAGTAGGGGAGAGAAGATAGGGGCCTTGAAATTATGGATCTGGATATGATTATTAGGAGTAATATAGATTGCAAGAAGTTAATTAATTAATCCTGTAGCCAACAAAGACTGACTGCTTCCTTGAAATGATGATAAACAAGTCAAAACTTATATATTTTGGATGCATGATGTGAACAAATGATGGTATAAGAAAAATAACTGTGCTTAGCAGATTTGAGAGAAGGAGAAGAGAATGGATAAGATGCAAAGATGGCATTAAAGAAACTGTAATAGTTGTCTTGGAAAAGCTATACATTATTTCCAAAGACTGATGGGTCCAACAGTTGAGCCTTTTTTCCTCTAGTTACCAGGAAGTGAATCCAATGGTAATTAACTAATGAGATGATTTAATTGGACTTACTACTCAGTAGTATATATATATATATATATATATATATATATATATATATATATATATATATATATATATATATATATATATATATATATATATATATATATATATATATACACACACACACACACACACACACACACACACACACACACACACACACACACACACACACACACACACACACACACACACACACACACACACACACACACACACACACACACAGTTGTGCTGTAGATCAAAGTTTCTTAACCTCAGCAATGTTAGGATGTGTGGACTTCAATCCATATATTCTGGGAGTTGAAGTCACATATCTTAAACCTACTAGTGTAGATTTCTGAAATCAGTTAAAGTACACATTTATTTTTTTAAATTAAAATTAGATGCTTTCACATACCATCTATTCTTGTAGACTTTGATGCAATTGCACCTGACATAGTTACATATATAAAATCTTAAGTAAGAACTAGGAAAGCAAGTAGGTCCCATATGCCCATAGAAATGTGCTTCAGCTTGGTGTATCATTATTTTAAATGCTGTAATGTATTACTTTTCTCTTTGTTTTATTTCTCTACCATAATAAAAAATGGTAAATAAAGGTAAAATTATCAGAAGAATGTAACCCAATTCTTCTAATATTTGAAATTTTATTATTAGTCTTAAAGGAAAGAAACAGGTTTAACATTTCTGTTGTGCTAAAAGAAGTCTTTCTGATAGTACTTTTAAATCACTAGAGATCTATTTTCCTACGTCTGGTCAAAATAATTTGAAACTGACTGGGGATTGTCTTCACTGCTGCCACCTTCAAAAAAGAGAAAATATGAATCAATCAGTGCTCATTGTTTTCTGCTTGAGTTAACTGATATGACTGTGCAAAGAACACCATCTAATCAAGCTTCCTGCCCTCGGAGGTACCATTGGTAGAGGAATATTTAAAATCCTGCATTCCCACTCTACAGAAAACAAAGTGAAATAAATTACTAGCACTTCATCTTTCATGCATTTCAGTGATGGATTTGCATGCATTTATATATAAATTTTTTAAAAAAGGATCTGAGCTATAGTAGTTACAATACTGTAGTGGTGTAATAGTTAGGGTATAACTTTTCCCAATCATTTCTACTCATCCAATTTCATCTGGCAGGTTGGGCATGTTATAGGTCCCGTCAGCCAAAAAATGTTGGCTGGGGAATTGAGAGATTCTATGGCTTTCTCTGCTCTAGCCTCTGCCCTCTGGAACATTCTCCTTTCAGAGATCAAGTTGACCCTGACCCTGATGACTTTTTATATGGCCTGGTTGTGTGCCCAAGCATGAGGACCTAAGTGTGTCAAGGACCCCATTTCTTGAGTGTATTAACATCTACTGTAAGGCAGTAATTGTACTCATCAACCATACATATTGATTTTGTACTGTTATAATTGGTTTATTGTTTTTAATCGTTTTTAATGCTTTTTATGATGTAAAAATAAAAAATAAAGGGAAGGCATGCAAAAGAAAATTAAAAAAATATAAGCAGAAGTCCTGAACTCCTTCAGAAGGTTCTGATCCTCATTGTTACTAGGTCTTTGTTGTACTTAAAACACTCTGTGAGAAGAAGTTGTAGTGGGACAGATTCAACGGTGGGATTCAGCCAGTTTGCACCAGTTTGGCAGAACCAGTAGCTAATTTTTTGTTGCCCAGGCCCAGAACGGATTTCCAGAAGCAGCACCAACACAGAGAACCGGTTGTTCTCAGATTTGAATCCCACCACTGGACAGATTCATTCTGAATACTACATGCAAAAAAGAGAAAACATCTATTAACTGTTTGTTGAACTTTCATGGAGACGGAAATAATACTGGCTGGCTTGAGCCTGCAAGCAAGTAAATGGAGTGAAGCAAAAATCCCCATCAGTGGGAGAATAAGTGGCCCACTATATCTGCAGAATAGCAAAGATTCAGAGAAAATGTTATTATTTCTAGTAAACTGGAGCAGAATCAGAAATAAATATATGCAGCTTCCCCAAAGAGAAAATATTATGAGATCAGGTTCAAATGCAGCCAAACTGTGTGTACCTTAAAATAAAATGGCTCTCTTTATAAGCTCCCTTGTCCCAGCTGTTTTGGCCAAACAGTGCATTTTTCTTGTTGGTTTTGTACAACAGCTGCTGAAGAGAGGAAATTGCTACAATTTCACTATCTTTTACCTCTGTGGCAGCCCTTAGACCAATATCAAGATTAGTGTAAATGTAAAGATGACAGCCCCTATTAGGTCCAGTTTATGTGATCTGCAGCCAGATGTGGGTGAGATAAAAGGCAAATGTTATTGAATAGAAAACTCTAAGATTACTTCTATTATGAATTGCTTCTTTTTTTGAAAACATCTGTAATGAAAAGGATCAACAGAGTTTAGTAATAGCGTATTTATGATTTCCTTAAAAAAAGGAGGTTGAACAATGAAAACAAAATAGAAGGTTGGGGAGTTTATTTTATAGCTGTGGTTGAGGCTGTTAAGATGAGCATATGGATGATGAATGATGTGCTTAAAGTAATTTCCTCTGTTTTGGCTAAAATATGCCCTTTTATTCTGCTTCAGTTAGGTAATATTCAAGCCAGCTTCTCCTTGGTTTTCTGTGATAGCCTGCTGAGGAAATGGCCTGAAATTGTGGTGAATGAGATTTGGTAGAATACTGTTCATATTAATGCAACCACAGTGCCAGACAAAAGCTCCCCAATAGAAACAGTATTTTGCTTCTGACTGTCTTCAATATAGTCCCTGCCGAGGAACAATAGTAAAAGCTTTCTCCCCACCCCACTTCCAAGTCATTTAAAGATCTGGGACAGCTCAAAGTATGACTGTCTCTTTCCATCAGTTTGTTGATCAAAACACAACCGATCCATCCAGCATTGGATTTTACCCATACAAATGGGGGTGACATTTTACATCTCTTAGAAATAGTCCTTCTTGTCATTTTAAAAAGCATGAGTAAAAAAATGGCACTGGAATTCAAATGGGCACAACTAACTTTCATCCCTGGAAAGGGTCTGTCTGAATTAGGCATCTTCCTTGCACAGTATGTCAAAGCTCAGCTTGCAGCTATCTATGCTGCACTTCATTTCCAGTTTAATTGAACAATTCACATGTTCTGGATGTATAATATTCTCAATGACAATTTCTTCTTTTAAAAAAACCCAAATCATTAAGTATCTGCACACATGTATAGCAAATCCTTTCAATGTTGTATTCATATTCCTTTTGTCAAGTGTTAAAGTCATAATAATAAATTATCTGCATACATTTTCTGTGATACATTGGACTTAAATGAGGTTACAATACAATACATGATGAAAAGATATAACATCAGGGAATCAATAGAAGTCACCTTTAATTTCACTTCATTAGCATGAGAGTAAAATTGAATATATGTAATTTTTCTGCCTAGTGTTTTCTCACAGGTACAGGTACACTTTTCGGATCAACGAACACCATTTCACGTGACTGAATGCAGCAACTGGGTTAAATATAATTATTTTTTTATGTTGATGAAATTGTTAGCTGAATTGCATTAATCCCCTGATATTTAATTAATTATCCTCTGTATGCTGCCCACTTCTAGACTCTGGAATGCTCATTTTTTAGCATGTATTATTATTATTATTATTATTATTATTTAAAAAATAGTCAACATATCCTTCAGTTGAGTTTGACTCCTAATGACTATATCCTATATTTGAAACAAAAGCTAACTTGGACATAACCTTATTGAAAAGCAGCACGCAAATAAATTACAGCTTTAATGCTCTTTCAGATTGAGTTTGCATTGCAGATCTAGGATAACAAGAGGCTCACAGAAAATATTAGTATAGTTTTATGACTGAATTATAATTTGGGTTTCTATAATGACTCATGGATGCTTGAAAGAACTGTTCTAATATTTGAGGGGCTCCTACAAAGATGAGGAGGTCAAACTATTTTCCAAAGCACCAATATGCAAGACAAGAAACAATGGTTGGAAACTAACCAAAGGGAGAAGCAACCTCCTAGAACTAAAGAGGAATTTCTAATGGTGAGAGCAATTAACCAATGGAATAACTTGTCTTCAGAAGTTGTGGTTGCAATGAAGACTTTCAAAAAGAGACTGGACAACCATTTGTCTGAAATGATATAGAGCAGGGGTTCTCAACCTTGGCAACTTTAAGACTTATGGACTTCAACTCCCAGAATTCCTCAGCCAGCAAAGCTGGCTGAGGAATTCTGGGAGTTGAAGTCCACAAGTCTTAAAGTTGCCAAGGTTGAGAACCCCTGATATAGAGTCTCCTGTTCGAGCAGGGGGTTGGACTAGAACAGGGCTTTTCAATTTGTGGTACATTAAAAAGTGGCAGGTGGTACACAGCCCTGCCTAGCCAAGTGTAGTGGGGGAGGGAAAGAGCCAGCGCAGGCAACGACTTACTGTGAGAAAGTCCTCTGCAGCAGCAGAGTTGCAAAGGCCTCAGGCTCACTTCTTACTCACCCTCCCCTATGAGAGAGGAGGAGGAGGAGGGGGACAGAGACAGGAGAGGCTATAAAAGGAGGCAGTTTGGGTGGGAGAGGGAGAGAAAAAAAAGCAGCAGCCTTGGAAGGAGGCAGAGTCAGCTCTAGCTGCACTGAAGGGAAAGAAGGAGGAGGAGGGTGGGGGGAGAGTTGAGGAGATCAAGCAGACTGGCCATGAGCTGCTCTACAACTGCTGTGGCAGCCACCTGTGCTGGCAGCAGCAAACAGGCAAGAAATGCAATGGGGGAGGGGTCAAAAGGCAGCAATGGCTGGAGGTGAGGCAGGGAGATGGAGAGTGGAAGGATTCTTAAGTGCTTTTGGGACTTTGAAGTCCTGGGATTTGTGCAATGTGGGCTTTCTGTTCTTAAGGAGTGTTTGGCAATTTCTGTTTGGCTGATGGCTCCTGTTAGCTTCTATTGCTCTGCTATTGTTAGCTGTAAGTTTTGCTGCAAGGGATTTTGAAGTATTTTTGTCCTGAATGGATTTTACCTGTAGCATTCCTTTACTTAAGAATGGAGCCATTTGGCAAGGCTGCCTTAGCTGGCAGCCAGTACTTACTACATTTTTTTTCTTCCTTAAGTGCCCAGCTGCTTAACTTTCTTTTCTATCTAGTAGCTAATTCTTAAAGGGGAATGTGCCTTTTAAAGCTAGTTCACTCAGCAGCTTGTCTTTTCTGTCTCTGGAGGCTTTTCCTTGTTTGATGAATATATAGAAGAGAGAAAATATGGGGGGGGGGTTCCAAAGTCTTCCTTCAGAAGGAGATGGGAATGAGAAAGAGGGAGGGAGGGAAGTCCCGCCTTAGCACTTGGCCACCAGCAGCCCTGCAATTGACTTTGCTCGTCAAAAGGTTGCAAAAGGGGATCACATGACCCTGGGACACTGTGACCATCATAACTATGAATCAGTTGCCAAGCATCCAAATATAAATCACATGACCCTGGGCATGCTGCAATGGTCATAAGTGTGAAAAATAGTCATAAGTCATTTCAGTGCAATTGCAACTTTCAACAGGTTTTTGGTTTTTTTTGTCATCAAGTTTCTGACACCTTGCTAGGTGGTACTCGAATATTGCCATATCCTAAAAGTGGTACAATTGGTGAAAAGGTTGAAAAGCCCTGGGCTAGAAAACCTCCACGGTCCCTTCCAACTCTGTTGTTCTATGTTCTATGAAAGGCAGTAAGTATCCTGTTGCCAATATGACATTCTGAAACCCTCATCATCGATAAATATTGTTTTCAGCTATAGTAAATTAAACTTTATCATATTGTATTTTAAGAGAAAGGCAATAATTTGCCATGGAATATTCTGTGCTGATAAACAGAGAGCAATTGTGTGACCCCTTGCTTTTGGAGGTCTGTGTTCTCCAATATAATTTACAACATTTAGCTTTTGGTCAACCTGATTGGGCTGAATTTTAGGGACCTCTTATGATAGTTCCAATCCCTGTTGGAAAATCAGTCTTAATGATAAAGGACAGATATTTAACATCTTGTCCATTGCCTTCTAATATCAGTCAGAATTCTACCATTTTTTCCTCTCATCCCAATTCTACTTCTCAAAATCCACAGGTTTCTGTGCAAGGTTTTTACATATTTCTGGTATAATTACTTTTGCTTCTGTACTAGAAGATAATACAATGGTTTAAGTAGAATTATTTGATGTGTATGAGTTTGTATGAACATATAGGAAATAAGTTTTATACAAGTAAATTTAATACACTGCAATTGTCCTTTAATAATTATGTTTGATTATTAATTCCAATAAATATTACATTTTACTATTAAATGCCCTGAATGCCATTTCATGAAAAAATAAGTTACAATTTAATAATATGTCCGAACACCATTACTTCCACAATATAATTCTTTGGTTTTTGTGTGGTCTTTTCTTCCAATTTTTCTTGCTTCTCCAGCTTCTGTTATCTTTTTTGTTTCAGGAATGAAGAAGCAGCTGCCAAAAAAGCCAACACAGTGTTAGGCTGCATTAACAGAGGGATAGAATCAAGATCATGTGAAGTGTTAATACCACTCTACAATGCCTTGGTAAGGCCACACTTGGAATACTGCATTCAGTTTTGGTCACCACGATGTAAAAAAGATGTTGAGACTCTAGAATGAGTGCAGAGAAATACAACAAAGATGATTAGAGGGACGGAGGCTAAAACATATGAAGAACGGTTGCAGGAATTGGGTGTGTCTAGTTTAATGAAGAGAAGGACGAGGGGGGACATGATAGCAGTGTTCCAATATCTCAGGGGCTGCCACAAAGAAGAGGGAGTCAAACTATTCTCCAAAGCACCTGAGGGCAGGACAAGAAGCAATGGGTGGAAACTAATTAAGGAGAGAAGCAACCTAGAACTAAGGAGAAATTTTCTGACAGTTAGAACAATTAACCAGTGGAACAACCTGGCTCCAGAAGCTGTGAATGCTCCAACACTGGAAGTTTTTAAAGAAGAGACTGGACAGCCATTTGTCTGAAATTCCTGCCTGAGCAGGGGGTTGGACTAGAGGACCTCTAAAGTCCCTTCCAACTTTATTATTATTATTACTATTATTATTATTATTATTCGATTTACAACTCTAGAGTTCCAGCCAACATGGCCAGGAATAATTTTGGGAAATAAATTTCAACAATATATGGAATATTGTAATAATTCCCTTTGCTACTCTAACAACCTTGCCCTTAGAAATTTCAAAACTCTTTAATGTTTCCTATGCAATTGTTTGTGGTAATATGGGCTGCAGCAAAACCTGATGACTGGGAAGGCATGCTCCCCACTATTCTACAAGAGTTCCACTCATCATAGGAATATATTGCATTTAGGTTATTTCCTTACTAGTGACTTATAGCATCTTTTAGAGTCATTCAAGCACACAATTTTGCCAAAATAACAATTATGAGGATAGATTTATATGAATTCAGTAACAATTGGATGATGGTACTAAGATTTAAAGAGCCCGTTTTGTGTAGTGGTTTAAGATATCAGACTACAAACCAGGATATTGTAAATTCTGGTCCCTCCTTGGGAACAAAGCTAGCTGGGTGACCTTGGGCAAATCACCCTCAGCTCTGAGAAAAAAAAAGTAAACTACTTCTGAAATGCCTAATCAACAAACCTGCAGGGACTAGTCCAAGCAATTGCCAGGAGTCAACACTCTCTAAGGCAGCAGTTCTTAACCTGTGGGTCGCAACCCCTTTGGGGGTCGAATGACCCTTTCACAGGGGTCACCTAAGACCATCGGAAAACACATTTCCAATGGTCTTAGGAACCGAGAAACCCCCCCGCCCCGCTTTCTTTTCTGGCACCCTTTTCCGCCGCCGTGCTCCCATTTCCTGCTGGGCCGGCACCTTTAAGAGGGCAGAGCCGGTGCCAGGAACTGGGGTCACTTTCCAGACGAGAAACTCTCTGGGTCTGTGAGTGGAGGGGCTGCTGCCAAGACCGCCACCGCTGCCTCCTCGTGTGCCTCCCCCTCCCCCCTCACCTGCCTGCCTCTGCTGCAGCGTCGGACCTGCCTGCTCCAAGCCATGCGAGGTGCCCTTCCGGGCCGGCTGAGGCGTGCACGGGTGGCTGGCCACTGATCCGAGGCACCACACCGTGAGAGCACCTTCTTCGTCCAGCCGGCTGGCCCAGGAACAGCTGGGGGAAGGGACCGGCAGACGCGCCAGGCGAGTGGGCGGAGAGGCGCAGCCAGGCGAGTGGAGCAGCCAGCCGGCCCGACTTCCCATGTTGCCTGCTCACCCCCCCAGACAGGAGGGGGGCACCGTTCAAAGAACGAGGGGTGAGCGACCCCTGCAGCCCCCCCTCCCCAACAGCTTGGTGGGGGTTAGGGACCCGGTTGCGGCGCCCCTCAGACCAACCGGTGGCTTCAAGCTTCTTCAGGTGGCCTCAGAAGCCCACTGGGAAGGGTGTCCATCCCCCCCAAGGGCTTCCCCCTTCCCTGGCTCTCCCTCAGCCGGGCGGGCCGGCTTCCGTTGCCCGTTTTGAGGGAGGCAGAAATGCCAACAAATCCAGGCTGGCATTTGGTGGCCTTGCGGCCTTCTCTGCCACCACGGGTGGCCGGGAGGAAGGCCGCCTGTTCGGCCGCACTGGCTTGAATCCCGGGGGATTGATTGAAAGGTGATTAATGAACATTAAGTAACCACATGAAGATGATAAGTCCACGGTGCATAGAGGAAAAAAAGGATACGAAAAGTGCAAACATGCTTAATACTCCTTTCTCTTATTTTCCTCAGAACCACAATTCTCTGAGGTGGGCTGGGCTGTGAGAGAGTGAGCGACTGGCCCAAAGTTACCCAGCTGGTTTTTCACACCTAAGGCAGGACTAGAACTTACCATTTCTTGCTTTTTAGTCTGATGCCTTCACTACCAAACCAAAGTGGTTATTTTTCAATTCAATAATTGATTTTAATTCAATATGTTTTCAATATCAAGCGTAGTTTGAATGCTGTTTCTGCCTTCTTTTCCTGTGTGGTTCTGGGCATTGCAGCACAGAGTTTACCAGAAATGGGGGATTTTTCACCCTTTCCATAAATCATGGGCTGCCCATATGTAGTCAATTTAAGAGTGAGAAATTAATGGTTCAGCTCCATTTCAGAGGCTTAAAACCATTGACAATGGATCGTGTAATTAGAAATAAATATTTCACAATATATAATTACATATTGTTTTTGTGATTAATCTCTATGCTTCAATTATGTTCAATTTGTAACAATGAAAATACATCCTGCATATCAGATATTTACATTAGGATTCATAACAGTAGCAAAATTACAGTTATGAAGTAGCAACGAAAATAATTTTATGGTTGGGGGTCACCACAACATGAGGAACTGTATTAAAGCTGCATTAGGAAGGTTGAGAACCACTGCTCTAAGGCATCAAGGATATCCACTATCCCCTGAAGATTTAGCATATATATTTGTAGGAATCTTAATGTCAGATCCACCAGCTTCGGCTAGGCATCTTACCGGTGTTCTGTTATTAATTGGGGAAGGGAGAGGGGAACAAATGGGCAATAAAGCTGTATACCTTTATGATGGGAAATTGGGAGGGGGAAGTTGACAGTTGAGGAAGAACAGAGTACTTTGGAATCCGGTTAGTACTGGTGCTGGCATCTTCAAGGCCATTTGCCCTGAGTGTGGAATTTCACCAGCCCAAACACCTCAGAGTTTCTCATAACATCTCAGTGGTGCTGGATTGGCTACATTCAGATGAACCACTTGGGAGGACTAGGGGAAACTAAGGGTTTGGTTCTATATTAGAGGATGGGAATTTTAGAATTCGCTTGACTTTTGATAGTTAATTCTCAACATATCCACATAATTTGGGATACAAAGCAACAGAATAATTCTCAAGTTCTGCACTTGCATTTGATTTATAGTGATGATCATATTTGTTATCTTAAAATCTTATTCAATATTCACTTTTTAAATCTTCAATAATTTCCCCTCTTCATTGTATTTCACTTCTGCAGAAATGAAGTTATTAAAAGTTAAAACTGCACAAGATATTTGTAGACTCAGTATGTTCTTTCCTTCAGACACAAGTCTTGCCAAAAACAAAATCAACAGTGTTTCATTGATGTTGGTGATTATATGGTCAGAGTTGGTTCTGCCTAGCTCTTATGGATCATGTTACGCTGATCTGGGACCACTGTTCTCTTCTTCTGGTTGGGTGTTCTCCTTCATAGCATTTTGGCTTGAGCTGCAAAACAGATTGGACACTGGGCTTCTGCAGAGACATCTGTCTACTACATAAGATCTGCCCAGCCATTTTTTTGGTATTGAAGAGTAACTAAATACATGACTGTGCCAAACAACCACATTACAGGTTTTTTGTTGCTTTTACTAATGAGGGATTTCACATGGGCATACATTTTTGCTGTTTTAATTTCTTTTCTGGAGTAAAGGTGTGTATTATTTTGCTTACTCATATGCCATTTGTGCATCCATGGGCTACTTATGAATGTTGCTGGCCATTCTGTGCCAGAACTACCATTCCCTTGCGGCACATATCAATAACTCCCCATCTCTTCATCCTGAGCCCTCCCCTATGATTGTAACTGGCAAATTGCAATGGTATATAGGGGACAAGGGATGAAGAATAGAAAGCTGTCCAGATGTATTGGAAGAATTCTATCCTGCTTCATCCTATGTATGAGGTTTTGGACTATTTTTTGGGACATAGGTTTAGCAGAAGAATACTAGATTTGTGCTTCAATGAACAGATTTAGCATTCTTTTAGAAGTGGGCTGAGCCATTATCAGAAAGATCCCGAAAGGTCCCTAGTTAGAAATACTTCTGGGTTGGTGACCTATCACTTTGGTAATTTGAAAGAAAGCTAAATTCTCTGTTTCACAGACCTTTCTATACTCATCCAGACCTCCTTGTGACATATTAAGGAGAATGACTGGTGGTTGTTTTTCCCAGTGGCAGGTGATGCTAAAGAATCCATCAACATCTTTCATTAACTTGTCCCACAATGAGAGAATTACTATTGTAGATTGGCAGTAATATAAATTTAGTTAATAATGAATAAAATAAAATACAATTATAAGGAAAGTGCAACTTGAATTCCTTGTTACTGAGGCAGATGATTTTCCCCTCTGGGATGCTGCAATGTATGTTAGCATACTATTTTGGAAAAAAATATATGTGAATGTGGCCATTTGGCTGCACCCTTAGTAAAAGTAGTTGATCTGCTCTAAAGTTGATTACACTCTGAATCTTAAGCATAGGAAATATCACTTCATTTTCAGGTCAATTTAGCATTTTATAAGTGAGAAAATGTGCTCCTATGACAAGAAAAATCCAAAATTCAAAAATATATACATCTTTCTTTCAAAAAAGAATAGAAAATGTGCTATAGAGTCTAAGGATGGCCAGATAAATCATTTTCTGTTTTTCCCTGTGGTGTTACACAAATTGGAGCCAAATGCCAAGTTTTACCAAGTGTGAAATTACTCTTTCTTCTTGGTAATTTGTTTCAATGAAAGGCATAAAAGGGGAAAACATTTAAAAATCACTTTCATAGATTGGCCAATTTACCAGAATATTTTTGTTTTATCACTGCAAATTGATATGCTTTGCTTACCATTCTGGTGGTGCCGGGATCAGATGATTTCAGAGGGCTGGGATCACCTGTAGGCCACTTCAGACTGCTGTAGGAATATTCCCCCTTTTGGGGTTCTCAAACAAACTCCTGTATCACTATTGTTTCCTGTGGGGAAAGTCTTTGCTTAGCAGTACCTCATAGCAACACAGTGGATTGGTGATCTGGAGATGGCACAAAGTGGGAAAATTAGATGTTTTCCATGTCTTCACTGATGGCTGGTCTGAAGAAGACACATCAAAAATAAAATGTTTAAAGGAAACATGGATTTCTCTCTTCAGCTCAAATAAAAAGGAGTTGTGATTATTTTCCTGTGCCTATTCAGGTCCACTCATGGAGCAGCCAAAAGTGTTCTTTAAAGCAAAGAGCCATTGCTTGTGGGACTTCTAGGAAGTGACCATAGCAAGATGTAGATGCAGAGGTAATAATGGGAACTGTAGTGGGGCAATATTCCCCAATTTTTAGGGAAAAACAGAGCTCCAGCTTGGAAAAGGCTTCTGTCTTTTTCTTCCATCTCACCAGTGGTGATGAAAAGCCAAGGAGGAGGAAGAGTGAAGAGGATGCTTGTGCTTTCCCTGTCCACTTGCTATCAGCTCTCTATCTATAGCAATGTTTCTAAATCTCAGTAACCTTAAGATTGGTGAACTTCAACTGCCAGAATTCCCCACCCAGCATAGAGCTATAGGTAGATTCTATTCATGTTCCCTCCTTCCCTTCTTTCTTTCCTTTCTTTCAACTGTAGCCCAACAGCTATTGCTGTTGTTTATCACTGTATTGCTAATTAATTTGGGGCACAAGCTATAAAATAAATACAAAGGCAGGATGAAGTTAGAAGGTAGAACTTGCCTTTCTCCCCTATCCTGCTTTCAACCTTTCTTTTACCTTCCTGCATAAATGGATTTGCTCTGCAATAAGATATCTTTTCCAGAGTGGGTGGCGAAGCTTTCAAGATTATTGTTTTAAGCCACTTATCCCTAATCATTTAAAAACTTAATGTTTTGCAATCTGAAATAGTTTTTTTTTTGTCTCCCAGGCATTTTAAACCACTCTGATATGGCAGCCACCCCATTGCAGAGGTCCCCTTCTAAGCATTAACTCTGGGAAAGCTTTCACTAACTGCCCTTTTCATCTCCAAAAGCACACTACAACTGAAAAGCCAATGAAACCAATGCTGCTCTGTAAAAGCTGCTTCTGTAGAATAATACTTACACAAGTGAACAAAAGATGTTAAAAAGAAATAGATGGAATACACAGAAGGAGGAAGCTATGCAGAGTTATGAAACTTTTGAAAATCCAATATATTGATGTTAGGTGGGAGACCACAGCTCTAATGGCCTCTCATAACTTTGTAGATCTGCAAATTTGCTAAGCAAAGCAGAAATCTGGCACCTGTCCTTTTTGAACCCCTGTAAGTCATCTAATAATAGTAAATCATTACATAATAGTCAATATCCAGTTTCTCAATAGATTTGATGTCATTTGTCTGTGTTTGAGCCAAATAGGACTATCAAAAATGTGAATATAACTAGGACGTGGAGCAAAATGTCCTCCTGTCTTGGTCATTTCCTGTTGATTAATGATGTTTGGAAATAGGCAAAGCAGCAAAGCTATAAGACTCCATTAACTAATTTACTTCATGGGCATACCTTGTGTGTCAGATTGCAGTGTTTCTTCATCCATATGTAAGTCAGGCCAGAACTTGTTGTGATCTGAAATGTACACACCAACGTTTCAAGTGATTTAGATTCTGTAAATGTAAGATTGAGTAGAAAATACTTTAACTGAGCTATGAAGAAAAAAGCTTAAGACTGTAGTCAGGAAAGGCCCTAAGTTATGCTTAAAGTAGTAAATTTATTGAACTGAAATAATTTTGGACTTAAGATGGCCATGATTAATCCTGATTAAGTTTGAATCCAACTTTGAAAATAAGAGGAAACTTGGAGAATGTATATCTGCTACTATGTTGACAACTATTTAGAGTAATTAGGTTAATGAAATGCAATCAATAACACCTGCAGTTTCACATATCTTTTCAGAACTAATTATTTTCTAGGTCACATAATGTTGGCAGGAGCTGACTGCAACGTGCTATAGCTATATATCATATATTGTACTAGAATCATTTAACTGGAAAATTAAACCCAGTGGTGTTTTTAAGAAAATTTAAATCAAATGCTTACTGGCAAGATTTCTGAGAAATATTTACAGAATATTTTTTCTTGATATTTTTTTGAACATTTTATAGAGGTTATCCATTGTGTAAAGTAACTGGTAGTATGTGAAAACTGAAATGTTTATGCAGAGATCAAACCTTGCTTTCCATCTAGATAAGAAAATGTTACATAGTGCTCACAGTTCTCATAACTGTTGTACCTAGTTTAAATTATGATTTAATAGATTCTTTTAGTTATGAGATAAAAAACCCAGCAAAAGTACCAGTAAAATATTAATATACTACAGATAGTCCTCATTAAGTGATCATTTGCAATTATGACAGTGATGAACAAGTAACTTTGTGATCGATCCTCACATTTATGATCTTTGCATGTCTGTTAAACAAAGCAAATCTTTTCATAATGCCTGAGTTGTCTGTCCAAATTGTGATAGCTAAACAAGGATTACCTGTAAGGATATTTATTTAAATGCTAAAGAAAATGAAGAAAGCATTAATTAGGGGTTGAATGAACTATGAACTAAATTTAAGAAATAAAGTTATTAAAAAATCACTATATTCATTACTACTGTTGAAAGGAAAATCTTCTTCAGGGTCCAGTCCAAGCCAGGAATAAACAAAATGGAGCCTGCTTTAGAAAGAAGGTTGTAGTTTATTGAAGAGCAGAGCCAGACAGAAGTGTGGCTCTGGGAAAGCTGACCACATGTAGCTAGGAGTGGTGGGTTTTTATACCTTCTTGGGCTTTTGTGTTTGGAGTTCCTGTTCCTGTGGCATGAACTTTGACCTGAGGTTCAGTGTCCCTGTCTGGTATTCTGATGGTGGTGGGTTAATCCTATTATGTCCTAAAGGTCATATCCTGCTTTCCTGGGGCTGTGGCTGATGACTATATCCTGTGTTGGACTTTTGTGGGTGGGGGTTGTTGGTTCTAGGGATCTTTGTCTTTCTAATCCCATCAGCTCCAAGCTTCCTGACTCCAGCCTTTCTGAAAGGATTATCACATCTGCATTTCTATAGATCTGGTTTCTGCTGAGTTTCTGGCTGAGGGGAGGGAGAAGTTTCTGTCTTTTTAAAAATCGTCTCCATTATTGCTTTGGAGAGATATATTCTGCCCTTTTAATACCCCCAAAATATTTCTTTCTCTGGGGGGGGGGGCTGACTTCCCACACTACATTGTATAACATTTTTCTTGGATATCTCAATAATGGATGAGATCCAGTAACAGGGTTTTAATATTTTTTGGAGGCTGAAAAGCTGAGTGACATTTGCCACAGTCTTGGCATTAGTTGATTTAAAGATGCAGATGTAACAAGTGAAAACAACGCTATTCATGGGTCAATTTCTTTACTTTTTCCATTTTTTTCCAATGGTGATTCATGTCCCATCATTTACAGAGGTAAGGAAATTATTTCCCTTCTATGAACAGTTAGTGGAAATCCTTCCATATGATTATTGAATATTTTGTTGTACAGTAGCTCTTTTAAACTAACTTTCTGAACCTATTCAGGGTCCTACTCTATTGCTCTGGTTATTATTAATTATTATTATGATGAATTGTACAACAATTTACAACAAATAAGCAGGCAGACAGACCTAAAATTCAATCAAGAACGAGGTAAGAAATGCAAATTGTGTTTAGAAGATGAAGATTTAGACAAGGGGAGATTATTAGGGCTAAAAGATTCCCTGGACAAGTGATAGAATTGAGAGATCAGGATCTGCTTAAGGCATTTTGCTGGCTAGAGGAATAGTAAGATGAAGTCTATCCACATTTAGAAAGTGGACTGGAAACTGTCTTTAATTTCAGTTTGTTATCCACTGTACACTAATTGTGGTAGGCTAGCATAGGGGCTCTCCTTCAAGAGAAGAAATGTCTTGGATCTTTCCTGGGTTATCAGACCTTCTGCTGCCTGCAATGGTTGCCTTTTTCTTCCCAATGATAAGCCCTGCCTTAGTCAGTTACATTTTTGTTAGAAATACTGATACTGATTGTTTTTGATAGCTGGACCTTTCTTATGTATTTTGTGAAGAACACATATCTTGTTCTCTTGAAATTGAGTTTAGGATGATGCAATCTAGATCTATGTATTTATATGCAGAATGGAAAAAAGGGAACAAATTGTAGTCATTTGGAAATAAAACTAAAAAATGTCTTAAGTCATAAGAATGGGACTCTTTGTATCACTTTTTTGAGTTGTGATGCTTGCCTGTTACATATTTTAACTAAGACTCTATTTCTGTTTATCTTGATGAGAATTGGAAAATCTTGTCAATAATCTTCCACAAATAAAATATGATGTTTTAATTCTTATGGAGAAACACAGATTGTTTTGCTTTGTTTCAAATATAACAAAACCTCCAGTGATCTTTTTTCAAATGAAATCAAACTGGGTAAATAGGGATAGCCTAAAATAGGTGTTTATTTTTTTTCTTTTTTAATCTGGACTTAGTTACTTTAGCTGGAAATGAGGCTTTGTACTATAAATTCTGTTGAAAGGGTGGCTTTTGAAAAGTATTTTTTTCATACCATACACTTATAATCCTTGTAATATATGTGCACCTGTGGAAATCAATTTTTAAAATGGCTCCTATTGAGAAGAAAGCAATTTAAAGAAATATAAAATGAAGAACAATGAGTAGATCTTAAACCAGCCATTTGGATTTAAATAACAATTTATGTTTAATATCAGAAAGTCTACTGTTTATTTTCTATTTGTAGAAAGAGAATGGAAATATTTGTAACTAGTTCTTTGTCACTTGAACTACTTTTGTACTTTTAGAAAAATATATCACCGGCTTGATAATGCAACATCTACACCATACTTCTAGCTGTTTTAGCCTGAAAGTAAAATTATTTTATTAAAAACATTCGTTCTTTTACATTCCACAGACATAGGACTCCCCAAGTTGGTGTGTAAATGTGAATAAAAAACATCAATTAAAAGAACAAACTTCAATTGACTTTTGTTCTTTTTTTAGAAATGACAATGTACAGTATATGCTGCCAAATATCTGCTAGGACAAATATGTTTTAACACAATAATTTTTGGATAGCTACAAAACCAAGAGAAAACCGAGTTGATTGCCTTTGGGAAGGTTTTATGTAATTCAAATGCAATGAATTAAAAACCTGTCATTCTTGTGTTCTCACTCAAATATATTAATATTGGTAAATGGAATTTTGTCCAAGGCATTTATAGGCAGGTTTTTATGAGAAAAGAGTGGAGAACATCATTTTTTCTTCTTGAAAATGACTGGGTTACCTCAACATCCTAAACTAGATATCCTCTAGTGGCAGTAAAGTCCAAAATTCTAGAAATGTAGGTCCAAATTTGTGGACTTTAACTTTCTAGAATATCCAGCAATAGCTGATGAATTCTGAGCATTCAAACATTTGGAAAGTGTATAAGTTGGGGAACACTTTATTAAACAAGAGCTTCATTAAGCATACATTCTTAAATATTCAAAATCAAACTGATCATAATATAGCTTGATGTGTTTTGTCAATCCAGCCTGTATGTGTGAGAGATTCCAAATTAGATTTCTCTAGACTGATATATTATGAAAGTATAAAATATTAAGTATCCACCACTAATGGGCTGAGCCAGATTTGATTGTTATCTAACATGAAAAATGTCTATTATATGTTAACAGGGTGCACAATAATGTCTATTTTAATTTAACAATGTCTCCTTTAATAATTTATGGAAGCAGATTTTCTTTTTAAAAAAACACACTTAAATAGAACTAGTGAAATTTTCTGCATTATTTATTGAATAAAATTAAAACAAAAGGTGGAAAGAGTGCAGTATTTTCCTGTGCCAAGTAAATCATAAAATTCCCTGGTAGGTGTCATATTTTGTCTCTTCATATTTCTTTTTTTATCCTGCTATTGTTATATCTGATGTGACAGATCCATACAGCTGGATAACTTTGAAGAGTTCATGATCATTGATCCTCTAATGCGGGTCCATTAGGGTTGTGCTGTAGAAAACTAGATGATCACTAGAAAGCAGAAAGGGCATCTTGGCTACCATCTTGTGGTCTAACAGACATTTGCAGTGCAGATTTGGTAACCCTACTCATGCTATCCACCATCATTTACTTTCTTTGCTATATCACAAGCTGAGAATTAGGCAACCTCAAAAGAATACTAACACTGCATGATGTCCTGTGAAAAAAATGCTCAATATTCCAGCAATGATGAGCCTGTATTGATCATATTGAAAGTATGTCTATTAATCAGTAGGGGCTAGATTCCATGCTGTTAAGTGATTGAGTGAGCCCAGTGGTATACAAGAATCAATCCATTCATCTCATCCATCCCAAATAGCAATATTTTAGGAAACAAAATCCCATTCCCATTCAATTCTCTATTTTGTCTTTATATCAGAAGAATGTTATTGGGTCCATAGTTAATGTACATTGTATCTCATCTTTTGTTTCAGTCTTCAGTTCTGCACAGAAAAAGTGTCTGGCCTAAATATAGCCAATGCTTCATTCATTTAAGGACTTTTGATCTTCCTTAATCAAATGGGGAGGAAGATGGCCAGATTTTGCAAAATCTTCACGATAATAGGCTACATAAAATGTACATTAAATATCTATCAAGAGCAGTAGCAGCTGCTGAATAAAAAGGATTAGGAATGAAAAGGGTTATGGAAAGGGTTAACAATAACTTTAAAATCTGCCAATATTGTAAAGTTATACTAAATCTATGGTGTTAATCTGGAATATCACGTTTTTGAAAGGACAAGATTGGAGGAGGTACAGGG
Organism: Bothrops alternatus; assembly: GCA_034064705.1. Classification (NCBI taxonomy): domain Eukaryota; kingdom Metazoa; phylum Chordata; class Lepidosauria; order Squamata; family Viperidae; genus Bothrops; species Bothrops alternatus. The sequence continues at coordinate 13,255,629 of JARGCV010000027.1, read as the reverse complement.
AAGAGCAACCAACATAAATGGGGCAAGAACAAAGCAACTCCCCTGTGAGTATAGGTCAGGGGTGCGGAACCTTGGCTCGTTTATGACTCCCAGAATTCCTGAGCCAGCCATGCTGAGGGGAAAGGGAGAGGTTTCCAAGCTGATCTATGCTGGTTCAGGAATTCTGGGAGTTGAAGTACACAAGTCATAAAACAGCCAAGGTCCCCCACCCCTGGTATAGGTTGTAGTGTTTGATGCTTTGAAGGGTGAATATAAACTTCCTGCTTGCACATTGCCATTATGGGCCATCCACTGCTCCCTGAGTATGGGAATGGATGCTGCTGTCCTCCTCCCACTCCCTGTCCATTGCAAATGCCCCCCACATCTTTGGTTTCCAGCTAGCATTCAAAACTTCTCCTTTCTGATTGGAGTTGTCTTAAGTCCTTCAAAATGGATAGTCTCTTGTGCTTCCCTCCATTCTAGCAGCAGCTCCAACACCAAATGGCTCCATTGCTTGGCAAACATCACTTCCTCAAGCCACTGGTTTCTGCCCTGCCATTTTATCCTGTTGTGACGTTATATGTATTTTATCTGTTCTTCACTTGGATCTTTACATTATTATCAGGACTCATTTCCATCAACCACTTTCTCCTTGTCTTTCCATTTTAAGGATTAGACATGTGATTCCTGTCATTCTTGTCCCTGTCTCACTGAAAAATAGCCATGAAATATGACAGCACTATGTGTATGTCTATACATGTATATACACAACTATGCCCCCTTCTCTATGTAGATACAGACATACTCAATTCTCATTTGGTTGGGAATAGCAACCAATGAATGTTTTGAATAAATTAATAATATTATGGCATAACCCTTAAAATTTTATTGCTTATAATAAAGACTGATGAAGTAATAACTTAAACATTGAACTGAACTTAATTAATCTCATTTGGTAATAATTCCTTTATGTACAAGTTTAGTATGGCTGACAATGGGCAAACAAATAATAAATTAGGCTTAGATTTGATGAAAACCATTGTGCATATTTATCCATTTTTTATTATGGAATAGAATTTGTCACTTTATTAGCTGGAATTCTGAGTAGCAATTTCAGGGGTATAATTTTTTTCCACCATGTAAATCCTATGGACAGTAATGTAGACAAAACATACACTGTTTCCTAGTTCACATCTACACTGCTGGGAATAGGTCAGTAGGTGAAAATGTTTAAATAATATTTAAATATCCAGACTGTACAAAGCATATCTTGCTGATTCTGTTCATAAAACATCAATTAAAAATAATTTAAGATGTTTTTTATTTTCTTTAATTAACTCAACCATGGTATCCATAATTCCTAATTATTTATAATGTAAGAAATATGGATGGAGGAATGAATGGGGTTGAATGGACGAATGAATGTATGGTTTGGATGGATGGAAGGGCTGACCTGTCTGCTACGGAAGCTAGAGAAGTGGAGGAGCTTTACTCTGAGGGACCAGAGTAAAGGGCCAGTTTATACCGGTCGTATGGGGAAGAGGCAGATATGACGGGAGGCCGGGGATTGGCCGCTCTCGGGGAACAAGGCCTCGCTGCCTGAAAGCGATTTCTTGTTCCGGCCCCCTGAACCTCCCCCGGGGTACTGGTAATGAGCGAAATTCGGACCCTGGACTCAGGCTGCTGCTGCTTAATGCCAGGTCGGTGGTAAATAAGGCTCCCCTCATCTGGGACTTAATTCTGGATGAGGAGGCCGACCTGGCATGTGTGATTGAGACCTGGCTGACCCCAGAGGGAGGAGTTCCCCTCCCTGAGATGTGTCCAGCTGGGTGTCAGGTATGGCATCAGCCGTGACCCCAGGGAAGGGTGGGAGGAGTGGCAATTATAGCTAAGGAATCACTCGGACTGTGCAGACTCGCTGCTTCTGAGATATCAGGTTGTGAGTCCCTCCTTATGAGGTTGGACCTAGGTGTACAGGTGGGCTTGTTGCTTACGTACCTGCCTCCCAGCTGCGTTTCAACAGCCCTGCCCACACTACTCGAGGAGGTAGCCGGGTTGGCAGTTGAGTTCCCCAGACTTATAGTCTTGGGGGACTTCAATGTGCCGTCACTCGGTGAATCCTCTGGGTTAGCGCGGGAGTTCATGGCTACCATGGCAACCATGGACCTGGCTCAAGTAATTGAGGGCCCGACCCATGAGGGGGGACACACACCTGACCTGGTTTTCCTCTCGGAGCAGTTGAAATATGATCTGGGATTAAAGGGCTTAGAAGTGTTGCCTATGTCATGGACAGATCATTTTCTGCTGCGGCTTGAGTTTATGACACCTCTCCTCTCCCGCAGGGAGGCGGAACCGATTAAATGGTTTCGCCCCAGATGCCTGATGGACCCTATGGGCTTTCAAAGGGCGCTTGGGGAATTGCCGGATTCGCTCATATACAGTTCGGCGGAGTCCCTAGTGACGGCCTGGAATATGGCCACTACGGGGGCTCTAGACCAGATTGCACCATTGCGACCTCTCCATGGTAGCAGACCCAGGAGATCTCCTTGGTTTACTGAGGAACTCAGGGGGATGAAGCGCCAGAAGAGACGTCTAGAGAAGCAATGGAGGGTAAGCAGATCCGAATCTGATCGAACCAAATTGAGAGCTCATATTAAGACCTATTTGGAAGCGATCACTGCGGCAAGATCTCAGCACCTTTCTGCATTGATCGCGTCTGCGGATTCTCGCCCGGCTGCCCTGTTTAAGGTGACTTGTTCTCTCCTTGATACGCAGAGGAGGGAGGAACCATTGCAGGGCAATGCTGAGGAATTTAACACCTTCTTCGCAGACAAGATCGCTCAGATCTGGGCTGACTTGGACTCCAATTGGAATGCAATGTCGGCTGACATTGAGTCAGTCGAGACGACAGAGGCCCGTCTTAGTCATGTGGAATGGGATGAGTTTGACCTGGTAACTCCTGATGATGATGTGGACAAGGCCATTGGAGCTGTGAGTTCTGCCACCTGTTTATTGGACCCATGTCCCTCCTGGCTGGTTTCGGCTAGTAGGGAGGTGACACGTAGCTGGGTTCAGGCTGTTATTAACGCTTTGTTGAGGGAGGGGTCCTTTCCAGCTCCCTTAAAGGAGGCACTTGTGTGCCCCCTCCTCAAGAAGCCTTCCCTGGACCCGGCAGTTTTGAATAATTACAGGCCAGTCTCCAACCTTCCCTTTTTAGGGAAGGTTGTTGAGAAGGTGGTGGCACTCCAACTCCAACGGTCCTTGGAGGAAGCTAATCATCTAGACCCTTGGCAGTCTGGGTTCAGGTCCGGTCACAGCACAGAAACTATTTTGGTCGCGCTGACCGATGATCTCTGGCGGGCCCGGGATAGAGGTTATTCCACTATCCTGGTGCTTCTTGACCTCTCAGCGGCATTCGATACCATCGACCATGGTATCCTTCTGCGTCGGTTGGAGGGGTGTGGAGTGCGGGGCACCGTTTTGCGGTGGTTCACCTCCTACCTCTCTGGCCAGTCGCAGTCGGTGTTTGCAGGAGGTCAGAGATCGGCTCCGAGGCTTCTTCTGTGTGGAGTGCCTCAGGGGTCTGTCCTCTCACCTCTGCTTTTTAACATCTACATGAAGCCGTTGGGTGAGATCATCCCTTGACACGGGGTGAGTTGTCATCAGTATGCTGATGACAGTCAGCTTTATATCTCTACCTCGCGTCATTACAGTAAAGCAGTGGAAGTGATGAACCGGTGCCTGGAGGCTGTTGAGGTCTGGATGGGTGCCAACAGGCTCAAGCTCAACCCTGACAAGACGGAGTGGCTATGGGTTTTGCCTCCCAAGGGCGATTCTAACTGTCCGTCCATTACCCTGGGGGGAGAAGTTTTGTCCCCCTCGGAGAGGGTTTGCAACTTGGGTGTCCTCCTCGATCCACAGCTAAGCCTGGAACATCATTTTTCGGCTGTGGCGAGAGGAGCATTCACCCAGGTTCGCCTGGTGCGCCAGTTGCGACCCTATTTGGATTGGGAGTCACTCCTAATAGTCACTCATGCCCTTGTCACCTCGAGATTCGACTATTGTAATGCTCTCTACATGGGGCAACCTTTGAAGAATGTCCGGAGACTGCAGGTTGTCCAGAATGCGGCCGCGCGAGCTGTCTTGGGTCTTCCTAGACATGCCCATATCACTCTGGCCTTCGCGAGCTGCACTGGCTTCCAATTGGTCTCCGAACACAGTTCAAAGTGTTGATTACGAGCTATAAAGCCCTTTATGGCAATGGACCAGGTTACTTGCGGGACCGTCTTCAGCCTCATGAATCCCAGTGACCGGTCAGGGTGCATAGGACTGGCCTCCTACGGGTCCTGTCCATCAAACAATGTTATTTGATGGGCCCTAGGACAAGGGCCTTCTCCGTTGCTGCCCCAGCCCTCTGGAACCAGCTTCCCTTGGAGGTGCATACTGCCTCCTCCCTCCTAGCTTTCCGTAAACTTTTAAAAATCCATTTATGCCGACACGCTTGGGGGGTATGAACTTTGTTCTGCCCCCAGGCTGAGGAATCGCCTTCCATTGCTGAGTGTTTATTTGATTGTGTTTGCTTGTTGTATGTGTCGATTTTTTAATTGGATGTAATTATTGTTATTGATTTTTATCTTTGTCTGTGTTCTTGTTGTGAGCCGCCCCGAGTCTTGGGAGAGGGGCGGCATACATATTTAATTAATTAATAAATAATAAATAATAAATATGCCAAGGAAGTATAAGTTTGGAGAAGTCCATTTTATGTAATTTAGGCTCATATAAGGGCTTTAAGAAATAATATATAAAAGTGTATGAATTAATGTAATGTGCTGCTATGTTATATGATTTTGCATATGGTATCTAATTACATATTCACAATATACTGTATTGTGCATTGATTCATATGCAGCATATTTCTTATAAAAAACTCAGAACAGTTTTAAGCACACTGATGTTGGAGGATGAGGCTGAAAACTTTTGTAGGTATCTGGAAAAGCTGTATTCATTCAGTGTGGAAGATGTCTTCTGTATTTAATTATACTTCTTGGTATTTATTTACTTTTTTATTGGAAACCATTATTACTTTTGAATGAACTTTTTAAAAAAAAAATACTATTTTTAAAAACTCCATATTTTCCCAATTGTCAATTAACCAGTGGAACAGTTTGCCTCCAGAAATTGTGGGTGCTCCACACTGGAGATTTTTAAAAAGAGGCTAGACAGTCACTTGTCTGAGATGGTATACAATAGGTGCTCGTGCTTGGGCAGGGGGCTGGACTAGAAGATCTTCAAGGTCCCTTCCAGCTCTATTCTATTCTTTGAAAATACACTGAGATGTCCTGGGGATTGTAACAAACAAAACATGAAATGGATGTTTGTGCTACCAATAAATAAAACCCCCATTGGAAGGACATAGCCAACTGATCTTTGTTAGTAACTTATCCTCCGTTTTTGCCCATTGAGTCAGTGTAGTGCTGAAACTTTGTTAAGAATGTTGCTGTTAGAGCTAATTATGGTATTGGCACCTGTCTTGGAGAATACAATTTGTAAACAATTCATTTTAAATATGCCAGTTAACAGCTGCCTGAAAGTAATGAATACTGCTCAGGATGATCCTACTGTATCTATAGTTGAAAGATTACAATTCAAAGATGAAATGCCTTGTATGCCATTATTAGCTTTCAGGTCATTCAGCTTTGATTTGGTTTCCCAATAGTCCAAAGTAAGCTCCTATTTTTCTTGTAAGGTGATGGATGATAGGAGAACATTTGGATTGTCTTGCCATAATCTCAAATTCTGGTAAAAATCTAGTATTTCATATAAAAAGTCCTCATAATATTTTATTTCTATTTGATTTGTTACAGTGAAATAAGGAAGAGCAGAATATACACTAATCTTTGAAGTGCTTTAAATATCTTGTTCTTCTTTAAATACCATGATGTAGAGAAACATAATGTGAGGCAGTCTTTAAAAAACTTTAAAGACTGCCTCACATTATGTTTCTCTACATTACAGTAAAATTGTAACATTGATTGGGAAGAGGAGAGAAAGGTTGCATAACAAGCCATAAATAATAAATGCTCTCTAACTTCTTCTATCTGAAACTCTTAACTGTTTTTACATGTAATTTAATCCCTCATTGTTACTTTGTAGCTAAACAAATACAGTCTTTTTACTTATTTTTTTAAAGTAATGTTTGTGTAATTTACCCTTTTCCATGAGAAAATTCTGCTCTCACAACATAGTTCTTATAGTGGAAATGAAGATAAGAAATATCTTAGGTATATTAGGCAACTAGGATTAGTAGTGTCAATTACATTGAAATTAATGAGGCTTAAGTAACTTTATTTAATGACATTATTATAGCTGGGATTATTACTAGCTGGTATCTGCAGATTCTTCTTCTGTGCATATATTAGCCCATGAACTAATACTTTGTTTTGCCATTATGGGGAAAAAGCAATCTTATGAACAATAACTTTCACTGTATTAAACTATTGTTGAAAGAAAAATCTTCATCAGGGTCTAATCCAAGCCGGGAATAAACAAAATGGAGACTGCTTTAGAAAGAAGGTTGTAGTTTATTGAAGAGTAGAGTCAGACAGAAATGTGGCTCTGGGAAAGCTGACCACATGTAGTAGTGGGTTTTTATACCTTCTTGGGCTTTTGTGTTTGGAGTTGTTTCCTATTCCTTTGGCATGAAATTTGACCTGACCTTTTGAGTGTGTCCTTTTTGGTATTGGTGGGTTAATCCTATTATGTCCTAAAGGTCATGTTTTTAGAGTTTGGGTGGGGAATGTAGATTTTAAGGGTTTTTGTCTTTCTAATCCCATCAGCCTCAAGCTTCCTGGCTCCAGTCTTTCTGAAAGAATGATCAAATCTGCATTTCTAAAAGCTGGCCTGCTTGGTTTCTGCTTGTGGGAGGGAGACTTGGGGCTGTCTTTGCCTAAGATTTTTCATTATTTCTTTAGGGAAATATAATGTTCTGTCCTTTCCAATATCCCCCCAAAATATTTCCCTCTCTAGGAGGGTGGGTGAATGCTGACTTCCAATACTATTATTTATCTAGGTTTACATATAGAAAACTCTTTCTATTTATCATTGCCATGTACTGTTGAAAGAAAAATCTTCATCAGGGTCCAGTCCATAAACAAACATGGAGACTGCTTTAGAAAGAAGATTGTAGTTTATTGAAGAGGAGAACCAGACAGAAAGATGGCTCTGGAAAAAAACCTGACCACATGTAGTAGGGAGTGGGTTTTAATACCTTCTTGGGTTTTTGTTTGGAGTTGTTCCTGTGGCATGAACTTTGACCTGAGTCTGAGTGTGCCTTTCTGGTATTCTGATGGTGGTGGGTTAATTCTATTATGTCCCAAAGGTCATATTCTGTTTTCCCTGGGGCTTTGGATTTTTTGGTGTGAGGGATTGTTGATTATAGGAATCTTTCTTTCTAATCCCAGCTTCCTGACTCGCAATCTTTCTGACAAGATTATCTCATCTGCATTTCTGCAGACCTGGTTTCTGTTTGGGGCAGACAGACTTGGGGGGAGGGCTTCTGCCTTTAAGATCCTTTGGGGAAATACAATATTCTTCCAGTTAATATTCTAAAAAAACAGTTCTTTCTCTGGGGGCTGACTTCCTACAGTAAATATTGTCAACCTCCAGCTCAACAATCCAAATAAATCCAAATTTAAATTCCAGCTTTTTCCATACTAATTCACTTATTTCTGTTTTGTAATGTGTTGAAAATGTTTTCCCCAAATGCTTTAACTTACAATTGTTACACAGCAGCAATATAAGGAATGTATTAATTTGTATCCTATTTGTAACATGCTTTTAGCATGGTCTAGTGGTTAAGACACCAGGCTAGAAAACCCAGGAGATGTTGAGTGGGGGTGGGGGGGGCAAGGGGTGGAGCGGGGGCAAGGCCAGTTTTTGGGCACTCGGTCTCTAAAAGGTTCGCCATCACTGAGCTAGGCCCTAGATTGATTCAGTACAGTTCTCATGTTCTGTATTTGTCAGTGTATTAATTAATTAATAGGATTAATCAGTGTATTATAGGAACTTTCTCACAAACTTGTGATAGTTTTCAATGCTGTTGCTTAATTCTTTCACACTGAGGCTTTTGGCATCTGTAACATATAGACATTTGCTAGTATGTGTGACATGATTGTCTGGAGCATGTTTGCATTTAATTAGTGTATTTGCAACAGGTATTTTTCCATGTTAGAGTTCAAAATCTAATCATAACTTGAGCCAAAATATTCCTAATCAGTTTGTAAATGATGACCTAAAGAACTGTCAGATAATAATCTGATTCTGTTGTGTAGTTTTTTTTCCATGTTGCCAGCTTATTTTCCACTTCTCTAAGTTACAACTTCTAAAGTTTGTTTTGTTAGTTAATGAATACATGGAGTTCTGAATAGCTAGCAAGATAAATAAAGTTCAGGTTTTTGTTTTTGTCTTCTAAACTGAAGCAAATAAAATGAAATAAAATGGGAAGAATGGGGGCTGGGTAATTCTCATTAATAATTCTCATTAATTTATAGGAATATAAAGGTTCTGAAGTCAAGTGAAAGTAGAAACTGCAGGAATCTTAAAATTTGTTTTTCTCTTCCATTAAGATGCACCAAAGATCAGAAATGACTGTTAGGTAAATTAATTGTCTATGAAGTGTTATGACTTTATACTTTGGATGCAGCTGGCACTCAGAACTGAATTGCATTTTAAAGTCAGTGTCCAACTTTGCTACCAGAAAACAATTTCAAGACTGTTTTAAACATTCATATACAATATCTGAATATTTATGTTAACAAAACTTTAAATGTTGAGACAATTGTATTTTTTAAAATGACAAGGTCAGTTTTAATTAAGCAGACATCAACCTCACTCTGTGTTGCACACTCTGATTAGGTTATTTCAAATTAACATAAGTTTTTGGAGACTTGACTGAAGTCAGTGGTGTTAAACACCAGCTGTGCTGGCAGATAAGCGTGGGATATAAGAAGGAGATAGTATTCACATTGAAATTAGCACTTGGCACAATATAATTCTCTGATTGCAAACTATGTGAAGTTGCCTGTGCTAATTGGTTGATTTTATTTGAAGCAGATGTTGTTAGCTTTCCCACTAATGATCTGGAGAGAAAATCTTTTGAAAGACATGCCATGGTAGGTTCTCTGCAGTATAATAAGCTAATTACAACTTTAAGTACTTGCAGTAATTAGCACAATGTGTATAAAGTGTTCCTACTCTTTTCACCCTAGTGCATTATTGTTAGAGCATCTGAAAACAACAACAAAAAAGCTAGTTTCCTCCTGCTTTCTGTCTGTCCTAAAAGAACCATGAAATGGACTTTTATCCCTGTTTTAAAGTATACCCAGGAAACAATCCTGAAACAACCATCCACCTCTCAGTCATGAGATTAATCTTCTTTTCTTTCTGCTTTCCATTGTATGTAGTTTGTAAAGTTTTAAAACAAATTCCACTTTAATAATTATTTCTGCCAGCATAAAAGCTGAATTGATTTAAACTGCAGGGCTGGGCTTATTTGTTTGGGAGGAAGATATTAATGTTAAACAATTTAATTCCCCCCATATATTTTTATATATTTTAAGCAGAAACTTCTGTAAAGATGCAAAACATGAAGATGCAAGCCACAAAGAAACTGAATAATGCACCCAATCACTTAATGCAGTTAGGCTGGCTGAAAAGGGTTGCAGGTGTAAGCCAACATTTTTGGAAAGTACACAGGTCTAGAAGACTGATAGTGAGAGCAAGTTTCAGATGACAGATAGATATATACATAGATAGATGTATAGGAAAAAGAAAGAAGGTAGAAATGCAGGGTACAAACGAATACACAAGGGATTTACTCATGTCACAGACAATATAATTTCCATTCTGTTATTAATTGATTATAATAAATTATGCTATGATTTTAAAAGCTTGAAAATTGCTATTAAACTCTAAGCAAAGTATTAATATCAGAAACCATGGTCAGTAGAGTATAAATCATAAATATTAAAATATATACTGCAATAACTTCTATCCATGCTAGTAAAGTCTACTCTTATTTTATATATTGTATAAGTCAATTCTTCTATATCTTGAAGGAAGGCCTAATTTTGGATGAGGTACAAATCCATATAACAAACCTCAGATATGATCTTCATGGCTTGACTTGGCAGTGCCATTTTCATTTTTCATCCCTATGCCTATGTTTTTGGATTCTCTGATTTGCTGCATTGGAGGCTGTAACATATGACTGGCTCTGGTAATGGAATAAATGGGATAAAAAATAGTAAGCAGAAGATAATCACCAATTAAATTGATTGGTATTACTTCAGAATATTCTAAAAAGAGTATTTAATTGCACAGATCATTATGATTTGGGAGAAATGAGATAATGGGATGGTTTTAAATAGAGATTAAATTTAAGTAAGGGAAAAAGTCTATTAAAGACTGTTAGTGATAATACTTATGTGGGATGTCTACTGACATACATGTTCCCAAAACAAATGCTAAGAAGAATCCACTCTTTCATAGCTGCGGATGAACTGCTTGCCCATTGTGACTTGCTTTCAAGATAATTTGCAGATAAAATCACTATCATTTATTCCTAAATCTAATCCATTCATCTATGCTGAGTGAAAATCAGGCCCCGTGGTACAGCCTGATGTGATCCTGTACTTGACCTAATTGGCATTCACAGTTAGAATGTTCTTTTCTCTGTTTTTTTTTAATATTAATTGTATCCCTTTCTGAACAATAGTTCTTTTTCATAAACTAGTCCTGGCCTATTTTGCTTTCTAGGGAAGATTCATTGTATTCAATATCCCAGACTTGTTTTATTTTGACTTTGGTTATATATGGTATATGTTTGATGTAATGCTTAAGAATGCTGGTATCTATTGTGCCTAAGTCTTTCTTCTGGCTCACTCTTCAGTGCTCAAGACTCTACCCTTCTGCATCCCTGCACAGTGGAAAACCAGGAGCTGTCTGCGAAATTTGAATTTTTCTTCACCCTCCAAATATATGTTTTCCCTTCTAGCCACCATACCCTTGCCTTTGGGGGTGTGTGTGTCTTTCATGTAATGATCCCATATGATTTAAGTCAATGTCCCTATTATATCAAATATTTCATATTTATTTATTTATAAATTGGAAACTGTCATCTTACAAGGCAAAACACATCTTTATTTCCAATAATTACCTTTAACCTAAATGTATCTTATTAAAAAAAATAAAATTGATGGCATTTTAAGCATCTGCAACACACAATCAATTTATATGAAATGCAAACTATAAAACTTACTGATAAACTACAATTTGGCTAAGGTTATTCCTTATGAGAAGCTGAGAGCAAAACCATTTTTATCAGAATGTCTATAAAGCACCAGATGTTTTAAAAGAATTCCAAAATTGATCAGCAATAAAAGAGTGTTGTTACCTAGTTAATTTATTTATAGAATATTAATCATCAGAGTACATGTTCAAGATCCCGAGAAACTCCATCCATACAATTCTGCTCAGTAGGAGACAATGTTCTCTGCTGACAAAACTCAGATTGCAAGTCTGACTTCACCAGAATGCCCTCAGTGACTGAACATACTCCAAGGTCAAGGCTCTGTTTCCTAGCAACAAATGAGAGCTGATTAATTCTTTTGTGGGTGTGACATACACCACACTGATGTGTGTGATTCTGTGTGAGGTTATACTATTTGTGTAGTGGCAGGAAAGCAAGTAACAATTACTAGCTGAAAGACATTGCATACATATGCATAGCAATGGCATCATTAGATGTATAAATACAGAGGAAGTGTGACTTTCTGTTTATAATGTTAACCTGAGGCTGTGGATTTTAAAGCTAAATTTCTTCACATTCCAGTTGAAGCTTATTGGATGATTTTGGAGTTAAAAAGCATGGAACGTAGTAGCTGAGATTAATGATCTCAAAAGTTGTATATTTGGTTTTTATGGTTAATGTTATCATTGCTTTTCACTTGGCATCTCAGAATTGGCAGTGTGCTTAAAAAGAACTTACTTATAAAGGAGTAATTACTTTATTTTCTGAGATATAAATCACAATAGACATGACTGGAGGAATACTGTGCTGCATCTATCATTTCATCATCACTGCTGTCCCTGCGGCTATATCACAAATTTAAGACTCAACCATACGAATGGGAATATTTGAAATGGCTTCTTGAAGCTCTAGAAAAATCATGGGCAGTGACTAAAATGGAGGGAAGCTTAGAAAAGATTTGTCTTTCAGTTTTGGAAAGTTCTCTAGAGGGTAAAACATAATATTTACAATGCACAAAGTCGCTGTCATCTCTACAGGTTTCAGAGCTGCAATATCTCCATCTGTCAATGTCTAATGAACTGTGTAGCGCTGTTCCTGATGCTCCACTAGGAATAATCAATAATACATTCTATATTATTTCTTTTACTTACAAATGTGCTCAGCAGGGTAGAGGCAGCCTTATTAGATGGTAGATTAGAGGAGAGAGAAAGCGTAAAACCTTCTTTCCTTTCCCAGAGCTGAGCTGGTTTGATTGTTATGGTTTTGGGTGTTATTTAAAAAAAGATCCGTTTCTTTTTATTCCTTTTATTCCTTTTCATTTTTTAAAATATTCCGTTTGTTATTTCAAAGCAGCTCTCATGGGGGGGGGACACAGAATATACATAAATGGAAAAGAACGGCAGGCTAAATATTAAGTTTGAGATCATTTTACAACTCAATTGAAGCAATAGAAAGCGCCCAAAACAAACTCCCTGAGGTTCTGAAAATGGCAAGAAACAGAGAAGTTTGGCTGAAGCCCAGACTTAGCACAATGTTGCCCTGCTTCGTCTCGCACCATTCTTCTCAGCCCCTGCATGAAGCTTTCTGTTGTTAGGCATTAATTTTACATTCCCCCCCCTTTGCAATTCAGAAAGACTAATGAAATACAGAACTGTCTCCCCTGAAGAAATGAGTACTCATTGTGCTGGGATAGAAGTTGGAGGGGGGAATAGGGGTGGGGGAAGTATTAATATTACTTTAGAAAAGATCTGTTCTTTTAAAGAAAAAGACCCAGAATGAACAGTTGTATGTGTGCAATACCCCTCGCTGCAATGATCACTTGTTTTTAGAGGTTGTTTTAAAAGTTGGTGGTGCAGTTTGTGAAAATTAAGGATAGAAAATGTTGCTTCTGCCAACTTTGGCTTAGAAATACAGTTTCAAGAAGGGAAAAGCTCAACATGTCTTATTTTGCTTATTTCTTTTAATTTCCTCTCCATTTTGTCTTTATTTTGCTAAAGTACTTTATTACAAATATATGGTTGTTTTTCTGACTAGTCTATGGCTTATGAACCAAGTTTAGTGGCCTAAAAGTTACTTTCTGCTAAAGAAAAAAAGATTGCCTCATGGACGTTACCCATCAAGCAGCTTTGAAATTCTTCTGCTCAAAATGAAGTTTGTCATGATCTGCTTAGGTGAGTCACTCAGGTGAGGTGGGTGGGGTAGACATTTGATAAATAAAAATAAATAAAATAAACCATTGTAATCAGATGAGGAAGAGGGATAGGAGGAAGTTGTCCAAGAACATACTGCTTTCAGTATGTGATGAAGTCATGTCCTATTAATTTTTCCATGAATTATTTGATATTTTCAGTTTCCCTGGTCAAGTTTAACAATTTAAATACAGGTAATCCTCAACTTATGACTACAATTGAGCCCAAAATTTCTATTGGTAAGTGAGACATTTGCTAAGTGAATTTTGCCCATATTTATTTATTTATTTATTTATTTATTTATTTATTTATTTATTTATTTATTTATTTATTTATCTATCACATTTATGTGCCGCCCTTCTCCCAAGACCCAGGGCGGCTCACAACAACAATACAATAAAAATTTAAAAATCAATTGCATTCACACAACACACAAACACAATCAGCTCACAGACACTGATGGAGGGACACTCCTAGGGCCCAGGGGCAGAGCACAGCTCATACGCCCCAAGCCTATCGGCATAGATGTGTCTTCAGCAGTTTCCGGAAAGCTAGGAGGGAGGGAGCAGTATGAACCTCTGAGGGAAGCTGGTTCCAGAGGGTTGGGGCAGCAATGGAGAAGGCCCTTGTCCTAGGGCCCGTCAAATAACATTGTCTAACAGACGGGACTCGTAGGAGGCCAACTTTATGCGCCCTAACTGGTCGCTGGGATTCATGAGGCAGAAGACGGTCCCGCAAGTATCCTGGTCCATTGCCATAAAGGGCTTTATAGGTCATAACCAACACTTTGAATTGTGTTCGGAGACCAACAGGTAGCCAGTGCAGCTCGTGAAGAGCTGGAGTGATATGAGCATGTCTTGGGAGACCCAAGATAGCTCACACGGCTGCATTCTGGACTACTTGTAGTCTCCGGACATTCTTCAAAGGTTGCCTCATGTAGAGAGCATTACAGTAGTCGAATATCGAGGTGACAAGGGCATGGGTGACTGTGAGGAGTGACTCCCGGTCCAAATAGGGCCGCAACTGGTGAACCAGGTGAACCTGGGCGAACGCCCCCCTCGCCACAGCTGAAAAATGATATTCTAAACTCAGCTGTGGATCAAGGAGGACACCCAAGTTGTGAACCCTCTCCGAGGGGGACAAAACTTCTCCGCCCCAGGGTAATGGACGGACAGTGAGAATTGTCCTTGGGAGGCAGAGCCCATAGCCACTCCGTCTTGTCGGGATTGAGTACCAGTTCATCACTTCCACTGCTTCACTGTAGTGATGCGGGGTAGAGATATAAATCTGGGTATCATCAGCATATTGATGATAACTCACCTCGTGTTGACGGATGATCTCACCCAACGGCTTCATGTAGATGTTAAAAAGCAGAGGTGAGAGAACAGACCCCTGAGGAACTCCACATGGAAGAGGCCTCGGAACCGATCTCTGACCTCCTGCAAACACCGACTGCGACCGGCCAGAGAGGTAGGAGGTGAACCACCGTAAAACGGTGCCCCGCACTTCAAGCCCCTCCAACCGGCACAGAAGGATACCATGGTTGATGGTATCGAAAGCCGCTGAGAGGTCAAGAAGCACCAGGATAGTGAAGTAACCTCTATCCCGGGCCCGCCAGAGATCATCGATCAGCGCGACCAAAGCAGTTTCCGTGCTGTAACCGGACCTGAACCCAGACTGCTGAGGGCCCAGATAATCAGTGTCATTCAAGGACCGTTGGAGTTGGAGTGCCACCACCTTCTCAACAACCTTCCCTAAAAAGGGAAGGTTGGAGACTGAACGATAATTATTTAAAACTGCTGGGTCCAGGGAAGGCTTCTTGAGGAGGGGGCGCACGAGTGCCTCCTTTAAGGGAGCCAGAAAGGACCCCTCCCTCAATGAAGCGTTAGCAACAGCCTGGACCCAGCTCCGTGTCACCTCCCTGCTAGCCGAAACCAGCCAGGAGGGGCATGGGTCCAGTAAACAGGTGGCCAAACTCACAGCTCCAATGGCCTTGTCCACATCATCAGGAGTTACCAGGTCAAACTCCTCCCATTCAACAGGACTAAGACGGGCCTCTGTCATCTCGACTGACTCATTGTCAGCCGACACTGCATTCCAATTGGAGTCCAAGTCAGCCCGGATCTGAGTGACCTTGTCTGCGAAAAAGATGTTAAATTCTTTGGCATTGCCCTGCAGAGGTTCCTCCCTCTTCCCCGTATCCAGGAGAGAGCAAGTCACCCTAAACAGGGCAGCTGGACGAGATTCCGCAGACGCGATCAATGCGGAAAGATACTGAGATCTTGCCGTAGTGATCGCTTCCAAATAGGTGTTAATATAAGCTCTCAATTTGGTTCGATCAGATTCGGATCTGCTTTCCCTCCATTGCTTCTCAAGACGTCTCTTCTGGCGCTTCATCCCCCTGAGTTCCTCGGTAAACCAAGGAGATTTCCTGGGTCTGCTACCACAGAGATGTCGCAATGGCGCAATCCGGTCTAGAGCCCCTGTAGTGGCCGTATTCCAGGCCGTCACTAGGGACTCCGCCGAACTGTGTACGAGCGAATCCGGCAATTCCCCAAGCGCCCTTTGAAAGCCCATAGGGTCCATCAGGCGCCTGGGGTGGAACCATTTAATCAGTTCCGGCTTCCTGCGAGAGAGGATTGGTGTCATAAACTCAAGCCGCAGCAGAAAATGATCTGTCCATGACATGGGCAACACTTCTAAGCCCCTTAGCTTCAGATCATAGCCCCAACTGTTCCGAGAGGAAAACCTGGTCAGGTGTGTGTCCCCCCTCATTACACCTAGGTCCAACCTCATAAGGAGGGACTCACAACCTGATATCTCAGTAGCAGCGAGTCTGCGCAGCCTGAGTGTCTCCTTAGCTATAATCGCCACTCCTCCCACCCTTCCCTGGGGCCGCGGCTGGTGCCATACCTGAAGCCCAGCTGGGCACATCTCAGAGAGTGGAACTCCTTCCTCTGGAGTCAGCCAGGTCTCAGTCACACATGCCAGGTCGGAGTCCTCCTCCAGAATTAAGTCCCGGATGAGGAGAGCTTTATTTACCACCGACCTGGCAGCAGCCTGAGTCCAGGGTCTGGATTTCGCTCATTACCAGTACCCCGGGAGAGGTTCAAGGGGCCGGAACAAGAGATCGCTTTCAGGCAGCGAGGCCTTGTTCCCCGAGAGGGGCTTACCTCAGGCCTCCCGTCATATCTGCCTCTTCCCCATAAGACCGGTATAGACTGGCCCTCTGATCCCTCAGAGCAAGGCTCCTCCACTTCTCTAGCTTCCGTAAATGCTGACAAGCTTTCTTGCGAAAATTGTTAAGTGAACCACTGCAGTTGTTAAATTAGTAACATGGCTGTAAGTGCATCAGGTTTCCCCATTGACTTTGTTTTTCAGAAGGTCACAAAAATTGATGACATGACCCCGGGACCCTGCAACTGTCATAAATGAGTCAGTTACCAAGCATCTGAATTTTGATCACATGACTATGGAGATGCTGCAAAATCATAAAATGGTCATAAGTAAGTTTTTTCAGTGCCATTGTAACTTTGAATGGTTACTGAATGAACTGTTGTAAATCGAGGACTACCTGTAGCCAAAATGTTTTGCAAGTCACTCAAGCAAATTTAGCAAAAAAGTGAAAATAAGTATATGATAGATGTCTCTGTATAATGCAAATGTAATGTATTAAATGATATGAAAATGAAATATGTTATCACTGCATCCCTTGATCATTTTTTTATAGTGGTAGATTCCAAATTCCAAGTCTGCATCCAAGTTTCAGACAAAGCATTCTAGCATTTTTGGCTTTTTAAATGGCATTAACTACTCAGATGCAGAAAAAAATGATTAGCATATGAACCAAGGAGACAGCAATAGCACTAACTGCAATTGAGAAAAATGAATTTAAAACATCTGTTACAAATGCTCCATCGTAGCTCTTTTTCAGTATTCTATCAGACAATGTACACACACCTGTGACCTCTCCTGTATACAATTACAATGTCTCTTTTCAATCTGGATCTAATAATTACTAAGGGTTACAATATCCACTGGCAGATTGAAGTAAAAAAAGAAAGGTCACTCTAGTTTCCTCCTTAAGGTGCCAAAGTTCTTTTGTGATAGAAAGGTGTATCTACTTAGAATATGAGGAACTAATTCAGGCTAGCTGCTGTTTCAAATGCCCTTGTTTCAAAGTTTCAGAGCAAAAAGTGACTATACATCCATAAGTGCTATTGTTTATTTTATTTTCAGTGATTTTTTTTTTTACACATCCAAAATGGATGTTCTTGTTTTGGAAACTAAACAATATTGGAAATAGAGTTCAATAAGCATTCAAATCTGTGAATACTTTACCTTATTGACCACTAGAGGGTATGAGAGATTGCGGGGAAGTACTGCAAGGAACAGAAAATTGGATATGAACAGCCAAGAAATGAGGAAGGAATTCATCAATACAGTCAACACTATATATATAAAAAAAACCCTCAGGAAGACATTGAAACAATCAAATGACGCTGTCTTAATGATCTTAAATAATAAAGCTTTATGGAAAATCAGAAACTGAAATCTAGTCATTGAAAAGTACTGTAATAATTTTTAGCAGAGATACAGCAATGGAATTTGGCCTAATTTGGACAAATGAGCTAGAGTAGCAATAAATTGGTAAAATCATAAACTGCAAGGGAATAGAAATGCCGAATGGCCAATCAGGATGAAACCTACAAGTATCTGGGCATTTTACAGTTGGATAACATCAGGCATGGACAAGTTAAAAATGCAATTAATAAAAAATCATCTGAAGAGTGAGAAAAGTACTAAAGACAAAATTGAACAGTGGAAGCACCATCAATACCTGGGCCATACTTGTGATATGATACATTGCTGGAATTATTAACTGGGAGCAAGCTGAGATGGATAGTTTGGACCAAAAAACAGGAAAACTAGTGACTATTCACTATACGTTATATCTCCATAGTGATATTGATAGATGATATCTGTCCCACAGAAATGGAGGGAGAAGTTTACTTCAAGTTGCATTAACTGTCAAAGAAGAAAAGAACACATTGGCTGATTATGTAAAAAATGGCCAAGAACAAACATTGATGCAAGTTAAAAATTGGAACTTAGTGAATATATACAAAACAAAATATAAATATTAAAATAGCATAATAAATAGAATAGAATGCTGGCAAGAAAAAGTATTACTTGGTCAATTTCTACAAAAGACCAAGGGGAAAATGGATAGATAAAACCTGGCAGTGACTTACAAATTGAATATTAAAAAAAAAAAGAAACTGAAGGCTTGATTTTAGTTGCTCAAGAGCAAGCTTTTAAACTAATGCAATCAAGCCAAATTTACCAAAATGCAAATTTTATGAGGAAGCAAAAGAAGCAGTAAACCATGTTCTTAGCTCATTCAAGAAGATCACACAAACTGATCCACTAGACAACAATTTGTTTTCAAAATTTTGCTTCCTGAAAAACATTTTGTGATTATGATATAATTTCAGAATGACTGTATCACATAGGAAACTTGAAAAATATGAAACTAACTTTTAATGACTATAATGTATAATTAATCGCATAATGTTTCTGATACCTGCACGAGTTCAACAGGGCTGTTTGGCTGCTGATTTTCATCTGTACTCAGTATTAGATGCATTTTGCCACAATGTCCAACAATACTCAGCCAGCATAGATGGATTCCAGTTGCCCTGATACCATTTTTCCATTGTGGCAATGTCCTGGTGAAAATTTTTGCAATGTTCATTCCTGCCTCCAATTCGTTTTGGGGAAAGAAATCCAAGTGTGAATGCAGAAAATGAATCTTCAGTCACATGTTATATGCTAAGACAGGGGTGTCAAACTGCTGGCCCACAGGCCGGATGCATCACAGCGAAACCGCACCCACCCCGTTGCTGGCAATGGCAAAAAAGTCATGATACATCGTGACACATTACTGAATGTAGTTTAGTACTCTGTAGTTACCAAGAAAATTCTCAATAACATCCTTGAATGCTTTCCAGGTGATTTTGTCTAGCCCCACTAACAGATCTTTGAACTGCTTGTTACTGATGATGCATCTGATTTGCGCACCAAAAAAATAAAAATAAAAAATGTCTTCCTTAGCCTTCGCGTCTTGCTACAATGTCTAATATTCTTGGAAACATCTCTCTCAATGAAAATTTTCACCTTCCTTGTTCATTGCTGAGTTTGAGTTTATATAAAGTGGAGGCAGAAATATTTTGTTCGGATAAACAAGTGATTCATGTCCTGGAATTAAATTCTTTTGGAGTGGCCTTATCTTCCTAACATAAGGTGACTCTCTTGCATGGCTGTCCCATTTGCATGTGTGATCACAGTACTTGACATATCTGAGCTGCATTCCAAGCAGCAGAGCCCCCTGCCTCTTAGATCTCCACAGATATATTCCAGTTGTGCTTGGTAGTTCCATGTTTCTCCATGTTTCTTTCATGTGTGCAGCATAGCCAACAAGGACTGAAGGGTTTACATTGCTATTATGTAAAAAAAAAAAGATTTCTATAAAATGTACACGGAATGTTAAATTACACGTTATTTTTGTGATTAGCAGCCAAACCTCTATAAGAAAAGGTGATCTAGAAGCAAAATCTTTGTTGTCCCGTGTTATAAAAAACAACATAACACAGTTGCAAAATGATTAATTGGAATAACTGTAAAAATTGTTATGTACTAGTAATGAAAAATTGGTAGGAACATAGACTTGAAAAAGTAGTAAAAATGATCAAGTTAAAATATTGTGAGATTCTAATTAAGGACTGATAAAGGGATTTTCCGGGATGATATAAAGTCTCCTGCCTCGGGCAGGTAGTTGGACTACAACACCTACATGATTCTATGTAATTCTATGTAAGTCTTGGCTGATGTTACACCTACTATAACTATGGTTGAAAAGAAAAAAGTGTGGATAATTGATGTGGCAATACCAGTGATAGTAAAATAGAAGGTAAAGAATTGGAGAAGATCACAAAGTATCAAGATCTGAAAATCAAAATTGAAAGATTATAGCATAAACTGGCTGTGGTGGTCACAGTGATTAACAGTGTATTGGCTTGCTATCTCAAAAAATCTTGCATGAGTTTGAGTTAGGGGCATTCAGACTAATAAATCTGTGCTCCCCATTCTGATTGTGAAAAACTTCTATTAACAGAGGGGGAATAATTAGATTCCACTCATTCTGATTTGTGACTGATGAATCACAAAAAAATTTTTTCTTCCAAGGTTATGCCTGCAAATTTACAGATGCACATGTGTGCGCACACACACAACTTTAAATCAAAGCAGATTTTTTATCGCCTTTTCTTAACTTTTTTCTAATAGCATATTTTGATACTAAGTGCTAATCCATCATATATTTCAAAATCCTAAGGCCCTCACTTAAACCAGCTTTCCAATTTTTTCCCCTGTAAATTAGCTTTTTATCACAAGAAGCACCTTAAGAATAATGTAATAATGTACGGCCTAGTCTGCTGTTTAATAAGGTAGTGAGTGTATGTGCCTTTGAGTCAGTCTTGACTCTTGGCAACCGCTTGGATGAGTCCCTGCAGTTTTCTTGGCAATATTTATTAGAAGCAGTTTGCCACTGCCTTCTTTCTAAGGCTGAGAGTGCCTGGCTCAAAATCACCCAGGTGAATTCATTCCAAAGACAGAATTAGAACTTAAGTTGTCCAGTTTCTAGTAGCTGATTGCCATGCAGATACTACATGTATAAAATATGTAGTCCAAATAAAATATTCTAATTATTATTTCAATTGCACATAAGATTACTACAGATAAATGAGGAAGGATGGACACATAGCAGTCAGATGCCAGCACTCTTCCTCTCACTTGTATTTTTTAAGGACCTCCTCTTCATTGTTGCCTGTGCTACTGCATTTTGGAAGCACCTAAGTGGTCTTCAAAGGCAACTCCATGTAGACTGCATTGCAACAATCCACACACTAGGTGACTCGAATATCGGGGACTGACTGAAGGGCTTCCTGGTTCAGGGACAAACACAAATGGGTTTATGCAAAGATATTCCTAGCCCCATTTGTTATTTGTTTTTTATGCAAGTTCAGGAAAAAATCTCTGGTTTGCATGCTGTCCCAAATGGGAAAGTGCTACCCCATTCAGGACTAAAGATAGAGAATTTCCAAGGTAGGCAAGACAGATATCAATGGTTTTCAGTCTTGCTAAGATTAAATCTGAGTCCATTTTCCCTACACAGACTCCAGATATGGAGATAAGCAACAGCATTTGTTTGGATGGGCCACAGTTGGATGTGCATTAGGTATCACCAGCACAGTAATGATACCAGAACCAAATCAGTGAATGACTTCAGCCAGAAGCCTCATGAAGCTGCAACAATATTAAACCTTGAAATATCCCACAAGTGAAGAGCTTTGGGCTCAACTTTTTCTCCCCTGCCAACACTGACTGGAACTGCCTGAAAGAGAATGGATAAGCACTGCAACACTGTGCTTCCTTTCTCAATCCCCAATCCAGAAGGATATCACAATCAATGAAAAACCACTGAAAGAGCTATAAAAACCATTATTCCATTGTCATCACTCATCACATGGTCATAGTGATGTTAGTCCTAAGAGTCTTTTACAATCCAGGAAGGGCATGGATATGATAAACAGGTGTCTGGGTTTGTAGCTGAAGGACCTACTTCCTCAGAATTTACAAGATCCAACTCATGTCAACTAAATCCTGAAGATTGTGACTCAGGTACCTAGATAGGACTTGTCCATTTCATGGAGCTTATCTTGAAAAAATTGACTGATTTAAATAGCTTGGCTCAATTGTCCAAGAATGGAAAGTACTTGCCACAGTTGACATCAGTAAATGAAACTGTCAGGGTGCCTCAGCCCTTTGAGCATTGACACGATACCTCTTGCACAAAAGCAGCATGCTAGAAATCTAGTGATCATTAATACTTATTGATGCTGTTGTATGCTAGAGAATCTTAATACTTGAAGTTTTCAAAATTCACTGGTTACACTGGATACACAGAATAATAAACTATTAAGAGTGTTGCAATCGACTTCCGGTTCCGGTTCGCGGTGTTGCTAGTCAAGCGGAGAAACTGCTCTCCTCGCCGACTAGTTTTCCCTCCGTCGGCGGACCCTTATGCAGGTCCAAAGTCACCCTGGAGGGTGCGACTTTCCGTCGAGGAAGCTGCAATCCAGCTGCGGAGGAGCAGCGGCTCCTCCAGCTGTCCGGACGAAACTCCGAGGGCTGACGGAGAAGAAGATCGGCCAGTAAAATGGCCGATTGCCCTGCCGCCTCAGACCATAAGTCAAAGAACATCTAAGCTGTGAATGCCACCGTGGTAGCCCAGGTGAGAATTTTCCAACTCTCTTTTCTATTTTTTTAACTTTAATACCTGTAACAGCCTTTGGGAATCATTTCCCTGGCGCGGGAAGGCGGCTTCTGCTTTTTTGGGGGGGGAAATAAAGGCATTTTGTAAATATTGAAACAGATTATATTTCACTTTTATATATTTTTTTTCTGGATATAAAAAAAGGGGGGAAGTCTCTCTTTTTCTTTTTCTTTCTCCCTCTCCTGGCAAGAACTGTATTATTATTTTTCTTCCTATTTACTATACTTTTAAAGGACAAAAAAGGGGGGGGGAATTGATTTTCTTTTTTGAACCCGTCGAGGACATCTAGTGGCAAATGTTTGATACTGCAAGTTGAGACTATTTTTGTAAAGATGGAATACTGAACTTTGAAATATGTCTGGAAAGATAAGCTGTGCAGCTGTGAAAACTGTGGAGGTGGATGTTGTTTACTTTAAATATAGCCTTCATGAAAGGGACCTTTTTTTAAGCATTAGTATCTAAAATGGAGACTCAGCCACAATTGAATTATGCACTTATATTGGAAAAGATATATGAGGCCACTGCTGACATATGTGCCACAATTAAAAACTGTATTTCTAACAGAGAGTCTACTATATCTGTTCAAACTGACGTTGAAGCTATATCTGATTATGGTATAAAGCAAAATATACCAGAAGAGGAATTGACAGATTCAGAAGAGGAACTTATTGTGCTTGACAACTCCTTCTTCTGTAACTCAGAGAACCAGAAGAAGCAAAGACTAAAATTTCTTACTAAAAAGCAACGATACTGCAAGGAGAAGAAATAAAGGTTTCTACTGCAGAGGGAAAAATTTACACTTCTACAAAGAATGTTACAAAAAGCAAAAATGGACTTATTGGCTGAAAAAGATGCGTTGTTATGGAAACTTGTCTGGTATAGGAGAAAACCTAGAATTAGACTAAAAGAAATTTAAAATTCTTTAATTGATTAAAATAAAATGCTGATTTCATGGATTGTTTTAAGGATAATGATTAAGTTCAATATGGAAACTGTAGTTACATGTATGTATAGTTAATTTAGTCTAATGATCTTTTATAGTTTTTAGGAAACTTGTCTGATATGGAAGCAGGAAAGCTAATTTGGAGTGAAGCTTAATTAAATTTAAAATTCTTTAATGGATAAAAAGGTAATAAAGAAATTCAAAACTACTTAATAGATTAAAAGGCAAAGTTGGTTTCATGGCTTGTTTTAAGGATAATGATTTAGGTTTAGTAATAGAGAAATTGCAATTATAGATATGTATGTTTAATTTAGTTGAATGACTTTTTATTGTTTTATGAAAACTTGTTTGATATGGAAACATGAAAGTTAAACTTGGAGTGAAGTTTAATCAAATCTAAAATATTGGTCTTATGGAGTGTTTCAAGGATAATGACTTAGGCTTAGAATTATGAAAAATGTAACTATATATATGTGTGTTTAATCCAGTTTGATGATTTTCTATTGTTTTAGGGAAATCTGTTTGATATGGAAAAATGAAAGTTAAACTTGGAGTGAAGCTTAATTAATCAAGAGATATTTGTGTATAGTAATATGATTGATAAGGTATAATCATCAAGTGGATGGAATTTGGAACTTGTGTAATGAACTGAAATGAATTAACTCAAAGGCTATTATAAACAATAATGGGCTTTATGGATTTTATTAAGGGGGAATATATATATATATATATATATATATATATATATATATATATATATATATATATATATATATATATATATATATATATATATATATATATATATATATATATATATATATATATATATATATATATATATATATATATATATATATATATATATATATATATATATATATATATGGTTATATAATTATATAATTATATAATTATAAGTTAGTTATTAATGGAAGAAGAAATAATCAAGATTGAAGATAAAAAGAGGGTTGAGAGAGAGTAATTGTTTGAATGTGCAGGAGATAGTTGAAATGATAAATTGTTTATATAAAATAATATTTGATTATGGCAATTGAAATTGTAAAAGTTTTAAAACAGGTTTAGTAGTAATAGAAATTTAGGATAGAAATGGAATATATTAAATTTACTATGTTGTTTGAGGGAAATAGAGAGATGACAGTGTATGTATTAAGCTTGAGCTATTCATGTGTGTTTGTATTTTGGAATTTTTGTTCACCCAACCACCACGGTGTGTTTCAAGTACTTTTTGTTAAAACTAAAAAATCAATAAAATATATTGGAAAAAAAGAGTGTTGCAATCAACAATATTACTGATAAAATAAAAAAATTGCTATGGTTTGGGAACATCAAAGGAAATTGAAATGTATATTTGAAATGTATTTGAAATGCATGGAAATGTAGAAGAAACTTTGGTTGCAATTCTGCAGTTCTGTCATTGGGAATTATATTTAGGGGAACATATGTGAATAAAACCAAGCTTATTGAACCTAGATGTTTAATGATACATAAGATTTATTGGAAGATTTACAAACTCCAGTAAAAAGTTTGTATCTCTTAACTTTCTCCCTCATGGTGAGAAAGGGTAAAAATGGGAGCAGGCTGGAGTTAAGAGCCTAAGTATTAGTTCTACGATAAAAGAAAGCAGAGCAGTGCAAAGGCTGCTCAAAGAAGGTGTCTTTTGCTTGCTATCTTATCTCTCTGTTCTTTAAGTATAGTTGATTAGGTAAATGGTGCAAAAAAAAAACAAAACCCACCCTATGATTCTGGAGTTTTATCACCAAAAGAAAAGACCAAATTTCTCCTCCACTCAGTATGTGTAACCTGTATCCTATCTGATTAGGTGTAAAGATCCAATCTTGACAGGAATTTTAACATGTGGGTTAGGATTTAAGATCTTGATTGATTCCCATTGAAACCCAGTCTAGATATGCATCTGTATAGCTACAATTGCATAGGTTAATACGTTTTAATTGAAACTGATAAAAGCTTTGTTGCCATGGATATTATTCATATCCTAATATAAATATACTCTACTTTCAACTGGAATAGATAATCTATAATGTTAAATATATTTTCTTCAATCTTAAATATACTTTCTAAGAATAAGCCCCACTAAAAAGAATAACATTTATGTCTAAGTAAGCATGAATTGTATTGTGTTGTATGAAAATCATACCAGTATTTTAATAGCTGCATGATAATCTTAGATATTTGAGTTGGATAAACTCAACATTGCTTTAATAAGAAAAATACAGGACAATACAACCTCTTTCAAAAATAGGAGAGAGAAAATTAATAAATTAATGTATGCTGGGAAATGGAAACAGAGATAATTACAGAAAAAGATATATTCAGAACTGAGAAAGCACCATCTTTCATTAAGTCATTGTATAATAGATGATAGATTTCAGTTGTTCTTTGATACAGCGTGCAGAAAGGGATGACTAACAAGGAATGAGATGAAAAAGGATAATTATATCTGAAAAATATTTAAATAATGTTATCCATTACGGTTCAAGTTGTTTCAAATTTATTTGAAAATCCTTCTACTGATTCTTACAGGAAAAAACCTGGGTATAGGATTATGGAATAACAGAATCAGTCTATTAGTATATTAATTGGCAAATAAGGAAAACAGAAAAAGGATTCTTCAGCCTTGGGAGAGAAGTTTAAGAATGGAAACAAACTGTGTGTGTTAAGCCTCATTATTAATTATAGATTTCAAATATATTGTCACAGTACCAAATGGAAAGGGCAATAGCAGGAAGGATAACTTGGCTCAAAAGTTTGGGACATCCCACTTAAAAACACCTACTAGAGATGTGTGGCAGATACTGAACTCCTCTGTCTTTGAAACTTTATAAGGCCTCCAAGGAAAAGGGTTTTCCCCTTCCATGTGATTGGCCTGAGTCTGGCCAGTAGATCTGAAATTAAGTTCCTGGAGTAGAATAAGAAGATGAAGTATCCATATGGTAGATGAAGTTTCTACCTTTTTCTCATGTTAAGAAGCATTATTTATTGGTCTAAGTCATTTGTCTACAGTGAAAACAAAGCAATAAGGTTCCTATTAGTTGTTCAAGATACAACTTTTCATGCACTTCTCTAACACCAGGGAAACTCCATTTTTTCTTTGTAATATATTTTCTCACAGGGGATTAGTGGAACATTTTTTTTCTGTAGACTTGTAGTAGTACCCCAACCCCCAGGAAAGTGAAATCGGAAATGCAGAAATATAGAACAATGTAGGAACCAGTGGAAATCAGATACAAAATTGCAATTTAATTTGAGGTGGATTTTGGGGGGGGGAAACTACTCTGAAATATTGTACCTCTCGGTCTATGTTGTGTATTCCTACTTAAAAAATCAAAAGGCTGGAGGAATCTTACAGAATCATTGTTACTCTTCTTCTTCTTC
Organism: Bothrops alternatus; assembly: GCA_034064705.1. NCBI lineage: Eukaryota > Metazoa > Chordata > Lepidosauria > Squamata > Viperidae > Bothrops > Bothrops alternatus. Next base: position 13,228,396 of record JARGCV010000027.1, on the reverse strand, counting down.
TTCTTCTTCTTCTTCTTCTTCTTCTTCTTCTCCTTCTCCTTCTCCTTCTCCTTCTCCTTCTCCTTCTCCTTCTCCTTCTCCTTCTCCTTCTCCTTCTCCTTCTCCTTCTCCTTCTCCTTCTCCTTCTCCTTCTCCTTCTCCTTCTTCTTCTTCTTCTTCTTCTTCTTCTTCTTCTTCTTCTTCTTCTTCTTCTTCTTCTTCTTCTTCTTCTTCTTCTTCTTCTTCTTCAAAAAAGCACTAATCACATAGCAGAGGACAGAAATAAGATTTATTTTATTAAGCTGAATGTCTAAAATACACTTAGTCATGCCTAATCAAGTAGACAGAGACTCAGAAAATCCAAAAAGAGCAAAGAACAAGCAATAAAGGAATAGAGGAGTTACTTCATAGTGATTTAGAGTAGCAGATCATCAACACATGAACAGTAGCAAAGGGCTGGATAACGAAGTTGAGTGTAGCAGAAAAGACAAATCTTTCTTGGCATTTGAATAATAAAATTCTTTTATTGGACAAATTTTGTAACATCTACTGATCAATATAGACATCATCCCCAAGCTTCAGAACCTTCATTGACAACTTTTCTTGATATACCAGCACACATCTTATGAAGAACAAAGTGGGAAAAGACTATCTCTTATTGTCCCTTTCTGAATAATAGAGACAACTCAGAGAGAGGTGGAGAGAGAGGAAGGGAGGAGGAGCAGAGATTGTGGGTTTGTCCTTGTTTGTGTGCATATTCATAGTTTTAATGAGGTATTACAGAATAAAGATAACAAGATTTGATGGCCCTGTGAGGAGGATGCTTTTACTGACCAAGACTTTCAGGCCTGAATAAATACTATTAATTTATTTTAAGAATATAACAGTCTGCCATTCCTGAATGATTTTCTTTGGCACTGTTCTTTGTTCAAGCAGAAGTGTTTGAATAGTGATTACTGGGTATATTAGTATAATTCACATACTCATTTTGTGCTTTAGAATATCAAAATGTTGTTTGACTAAACAACTTGTCCCCTATTGGTGTTATTTCAAGGGGGAGGAAGACAGTACATTACAGAATTTTTATAATAAAAAGACTACATTTGGTTTCTGAGCGTCACTTTTGCATGAATTAATAAAACTTCAAGGCATGCTTGTTCCTAACTATTTTATGCTAGCATGCTATAACTTCCCACACTTAAATGAATAAGCATGTTGGGAATGAAAGCACTATTGGATTTAGTCATATTAAACACCCAAAAGAAAAAAAGGGGAATAATTTCTTTTTTTTAAAAAAGCAGTTAGTGATTTGTTTGCATAATTCCTTAGGGAGCAAAAGAGAAGAAAAGGGTTGAAAAACTGTACATAATAAGAAGTAAAAAGCCTAGCATAATAGGCTTTCTAAAAACCCTCCATGTTTGCAGATGCAATTTTGTAGCTATGTTAAATTATAGATGCAAATGCCTACCTTTAAAGTGCCAAAAATGTTTTGTAATTTCATTGGGGGGGAGGGGAAGAAGATAGATGGGTTAGAGTAGGGTAGGGCATTTACAAAAATGAAGATATTATTTTAAAAAAGAGTTTTGCAATGTAAATAGGGTACTCCATGTGCATAGTTAAATAGAAGAGTAAGGAAATATTGTAATTTGGATGGAATCAATTACAGTGTTTTTTTTAGCTCCTGCCCTAATGAAAATGTTTTTTATTATTCTATTTTCTATCCCCAATAAACAGATAAGTGGGCACTATCATTTAGCATGACTTCATGCTAAATGACGTCAAGGTATACGGTTTTTAGAAATTTCATAGTTTGCATATTTATTATACACTATCTAATAAAGATGAGTTTATCCAAAATTATAGAAATCATCTCAGGTGATTATCATTCATATGAAATTTTGATGACATGAGACATACTAGATACATCTGTATGATAAAATGAGAAACTAGCCATTGTTCACTGAATAGAGTGAAGGAGCAGAGATAAAAGCAGCTCATCTTGGAAAATCAGACTGTCTCCTATTTAAAAAAGACTCACCTAGAAATTAGAGAACCACAATATTTTAAATTGACCTAGGGCAGTGATGATGAACCTTTTAGAGACTGAGTGCCCCAAACCCGCCCCTGCCCTGCCCCCGTCTGCCCACAGGCCACCCATCACCTCCATGGCCCACCACAGCTGATTGCCCAGGTGGCCCAGCAGCGCCATGGCAGCCACGTCCTCCGCCTGCACCCCACAGCATCTCTACAAGCGATGGGATGCAAGGGCGGAGTCTTGACCTCACTGCTCAGCTGCCATGTCCTTGGCTATGCTGCTCTGCATGGGCTGTGCCCAGGGGTGACTCTCCTCCTGGGGGCTGCTGGTGAGGGGGCTGCGAGGGGAGGCAGGGCTGGGGTGACGGCTTGCATGCCCACAGAGAGGGCTCTGAGTGCCCCCTCTGGCACGCATGCCATAGGTTTGCCACCACTGACCTAAGGGTATTTGATATATTTTTGCTTGATTTGATATATTTTTAAAAAACTCACAAGTTGTACAAGTTTTCTGTAAAAAACAAATTCTAGGTAGAGAAACATCCAGTAGCATATACATAGCTAATGTGGCTTGCTTAGTTTTGATTTAGTCTGTTGTGAAAGTCCAGCCATTTTGTGGTGCGTAAATAATGGGTTACGATAAAATATGACTTGATGGTACAATCAATCAGTCAATGAACCCAACAAGAATTTGTGTTGTTTGATTTTTCTTTATTCCCTTTTAAAAAGCTTACTTTCTGCAAACTAATTTTCAAAGAACACAAGCAAAGTTGATATATCTTTGTCATGCCAAAGCAAAGTGGGATCGTCCAGTTGAGTAAATGAGATGGTTGGAGGTGAATTTGGTTAAATTACTGGGGAAGGATTAGGGATTTTTCTTTTAGATCCCAAGATGGCCCATTTATTCTCTTATTCTGACTTATATGCCAGGATTATTTATGAGAATAAAATAAAGATGTGGTGAGGAGACTTTTTCTGTATACTTTAGTTCTTTGAAGACAAAGCAGAATATATGTCATAGGAAAAGGGAACAATTTTAAGTTTAACTTAGCATTAATCAAATATTGTCAGCTTCTTTCCACAAACATTGCCTTTATGAAATTCACATTAACTCTCTTCTTTTTGTTTTAGAAGTATCAATAAAAAGTTATCCCCTCACTCAGTTTATCTATAGATTAGGTAAATGATATGGTTTTATTTAATATGTATAATTTAGAAATTAAAATTTATTCTTTGAGTTCTATTCATTTTCAAAAGAAATAAAGCCATTATATTATTATTTCATATTTATGTTATAACCATTTGAAAAGTCTGAAAATTGGTGAATGCTGTGTTTGTACGAATAGACTGAATCTTCCTTTAGTCCTAAAACTGAGCAAGTGAACATCTGCTTTGGGTTTGAATTAATTTTCAAAGTTTCAGCTTCTCTTTTTTATATATCAAACATTTTTCCAGCCTATTACACTGCAAATGTATTTTTCTTTATATGATTTGAATTAGTACTCTCTGCAGTATGATCAGTCAGGAATTTAAATGCAGTTTGATTTAGTTATGAGTATAATTGCTTTGGCAAGTCAAGGAGAAATTAGTGTGGCCATGCAATTTCTTGGCACATGCTGAAACTTTCTGACATTTATATTCCTGCAGAAACATTTGCCAATCTTTTGTTTTGCTTTTTAGGAAATGTGTAAATATATTTTATTCTGTTATGCATTTTGAGAAAAATAATTGGCTTTCTTTCTTTCTTTCTTTCTTTCTTTCTTTCTTTCTTTCTTTCTTTCTTTCTTTCTTTCTTTCTTTCTTTCTTTCTTTCTTTCTTTCTTTCTTTCTTTCTTTCTTTCTTTCTTTCTTCCTTCCTTCCTTCCTTCCTTCCTTCCTTCCTTCCTTTGCTGAGTTATATTTGTATTGTGATGTATAATTTTCATAAGACTGAGTTGAATCTAAAATAAGACTGTTTAGTTTAGCAATCATGTATACATTAAAATATTAATAAATAGCAAGGGGAAAAACTTGTTTGGTCTGCATTTGTAAATCTTTCCTAAGCACAGTTAATTATAGGTCTAATTTAGTTCCAGGATCTTTGTAATATGACCACAAAACCAATTATCCTTCTTTACTTTTACACATTTATAATGGAGTTTTCAAGTGGTAAATTATAAAACAGCATTTGTCTTTCAAAGAACTTGTATGTTAAATGCAAATATTAGGAAAAATATGCATAAGAGAAATTGAGATTTTGTTGCATTATTTGGAAAGCAAAAGCAGAAAGATGTGGCAAGTTAATACGACACATTTACAGAAAAAAAACTGAAATAGATTAGATAAGGACTTATTTCTATAGCTCTATAAATCATGAATAAAATCATGAAATTCCATATAAAAATACCCTCTTTTAAATAGATGTTAAAGAATATAATTATGTTCACTGATTCACTGATTTTTATTGTGTCAGGTACTTTGCTTAGATTTTAATTTCATTTTCATAAAAATTAAATTTAACAAGACGTGTTTTTCCTCTTAGTTTTTATTGTTACAGTTAATTTGGAGGAACTGTTTTTCCTATTAGTTTAATATTTGGGAAGCCTCCTTTTATCAGTGTTCTGAATTAAGGTAAATTCCTAAAGTGTATCCCAACAAAAAATAAGATATGTACTATTAAAAAATTTCAACAGACTCCCTGGAACTTATGAGGGTTTTTTTATTTTACTTTTTTTGGTGCAAAGCAATCTTCCTTGCCTAGTTGAGAGTGGGTACATGTGATAATTTATTTGTACAAAATAAATTGCATGCACAGTTCTCTAAACAAAAACAAAAGTAATTAATTGCAAATTATATGTTATTGGCAACTAGTGTAGAGACTGAAGCTGTTTTTTAAAATTTATTTTTAACAGCACAACATCTCACAGTGCCTTCTTCTGAATTAAATGGGGATTTGGCAGAAGAGTAGAAGTTGGAGGAGGCACTGAGTTAATTTGTCAAGACACTGTCAACTTGTATATGTTATGTGCTTGGATTTCTCTCCCTTTCTATTTCTTTGTGAAGTGTAGTGTGTGCCTAAAGTCTTTGTTCATGCTCTCAGGGATCTGCATCCTTGAACTTCCAAGGTAGACTTCTGTTTTACCATACTGTGATGTACAATAGTGTGTAACACTTAATTTATCTCTGTACAACTGGTATTGCCAATCATATGTACGAAAGCATTTAAACAGGAAGCATTTTGTTTGCTATTAATCTAAGAGTGTTAGTCCTTCTGATTCTGCTTTTTGAAATGGTTGAGGACTATACCTCACCATTAAAATGGCTGAATAGTGGGGTACTATTCTGTGTGCTTAAATAAGGAAGCAATTTAGCTTCCTTTAACAAACTTTATTCACCATATTATTTCTTATACACATATAATACCATCTATTTACACCTCTTTTTTTCCCCTATCCTTTCCCTACATGTTGGTGGAATGAAGTATATGGGATTTTGAGCAATAGTCTGGAGAAAATAGAGAGAGTGACATTATTTTCACTGTATTCAGATTTATGCTGCTGAGTCTCTTATAGCAATGTGACTTTATACATGTAGTCTTTGACTTATGATCCTTCATTTAGCTATCAGACAAAGTTATTACGGTGCTGAAAAAAGTGACCTACAACTGTTGCAGTGTCCCCATGGTCACATGATCACAATTGGCAACCAGCGTGTATTTACAATGGTTTCAGTGTCCTGTGGTCATGTGTTCGCCATTTGTGACCTTCCCAACAAGCAAAGTCAATGGTGGAAGCCAGATTTGCTTATTAACTGCATGGTTTGCTTAATGTTCACAGCAAATAAGCTCATGAAATCAGTGCTATCATGTGATGATTCACGTAACAACTGTATCACCTAGTGACTGTAGTTTTGGTACCAATTGTGCTTGTATGTCGGGGACTAGCTGTAATTGCAAGAAACTCCAAACAAAAAAACCCCACCCCATAACAACAAATTATATATATATATATATATATATATATATATATATATATATATATATATATATATATATATATATATATATATATGTATGTATGTATGTATGTATGTATGTATGTATGTATGTATGTATGTATGTATGTGTGTGTGTGTGTGTGTGTGTGTGTGTGTGTGTGTGTGTGTGTGTGAAGTGGTTATTTTTTTAGATTGCACCCTGTAAACCCAAATATGGGAGGAAGAAATCATTCTTTCCTTTGCTTGTTTCAGCTCAACCCAGAGCCATCTGCAAGCACAAATATATATATGTTTTTAAAATTGTTAACAAAGAAATAAGGGATTTCTGAGATAGCTATTTCGAGTTATTTAACTCTCTTCAGTCAGAACTCACCCTTTCCGGGATTCGAACCTGGGCAGTCTGCATGCTAGGCAGAAGCTTTAGTCTCAAGCCACAGGCTCTCTCCCGCTTTGTTAATATTCAGGGAGTGAATATATATTAAAAAGGATAAGCCCCATTTTTCTTTCTGTCTTTTTTTACAGAAGCCATATATTATTATTATTTCAATTTCTACTGACATTTTGCTTTAATTTAATGCATTCATTAATTTAATTTTAATAATTAAAATGTATTGTTTTTTGTTATATGTTCAGGATCCTGGATCCCTAGTTGAAAAACTGTGCCCTAATATAATAATTTTATCTTACAGCTCAGATTTTCAGCACCAGTACCTGAGCTTTCAGTAGTACAGGGCAATCTCTAGTTTCATTTCATTAATTGCCTCCTTCAATTTGACAAATGGGGAATTTTCAAGTTTTGGTCTTGGTCTTTTAAAAACAGGATGATCATTTCTGATTTTCCTCTTTTGTAACAGAGAACAAATACAACTGAGCCTATAATATTTAGATTACATCAGCTCAAAAATCCCAGATGTTAAATTGGTATTGAAAAGATAAAATGTGCAATTGATGAACAATAAGAATATGAAATATAGGTTTGGGTTAACTGTAAATGTAGATTTGATCAACAATAAGTGAATGAATACATGTGGACTAATTGCATATGGGTGAAATAGCAACAATTTTTATAACACGTTAATGTTTTTCTACATAAATATTGTAAATTAAATTGACAATATCATTCTTTTGTTTTTAAAAAGTACTTCTCACACTGTTAGTAATGTCTAAAATAATTTTCACCTCTTCACTTTTTCAATAGAAGTTTCACATATGATTGATAAATCTGTATTTTCGTGTGCTCCACTGAATAGACTCTTCACATTTCATCCTATAATTGACCATATATAGAAACAGTGATTCTGACAGATATATAATCTACTGTACTCGTGCCTGATCTAATTGTCCTCGTAAATGGAATCTTAATAGAAAATGATTATTTTTGCATTTTGAAAGGAGCTTCTGTTGTATTTTTATGCATTTAAATACTAATAACTATATTCTACTAATTAATCCTTGCCTGCATTTGTAACCCTTAAACACAATACAGTTGTCACTTTTGAAACATTTTAGTTGATGTTTTCTAATGTATAGAGATATTCTGAGATGTGCTTCATTTGCCCTCCAGCAAATGTTGTAATCATTTTATTCACATTATAACAAAACTCTTTTGGTTCTTCCATTTTTATAGGGATAATGTGATTGGACATATTAGTGTGATCCTTTTTTGGAACAATGATAAGATACTGATTGTCTAAAGTTTCTTCTGTTCTTCTAAGTGGATCATTCTTTTTTCTCTGAACATTCTTTCATCAGTTGCCCTTGAATGTCCCCTCACAACATTCCAAAGGTTTTAATAGATATTGATCAACAGGAATTAAAATATGCTTTTATCTGTTTTCTGTTTGCAGAGATGGCTAAGGCTTTACCAGGTAACAGTTTTTGAGGCCTCCTTACTTTCAACATTATGATTTCCTGCTTTGATGATTCCATAGCTATCAATGGTGGTGGTGGTTATATAACTACCTATTTCATTTTTCCCCCTCTATTCTTAACTCTTCATTAAGTTGTACTTGAAGTGCTTTCAAATTTCTTCAAGCCACATGGGAATATTTTAAGTGGCTGACTGCTGTACTTTCCACTCCTTGTCTGGGAATCAATTCCCATCTTCAGCTGAATCTTCACTTTATTTATCTATCCACTTTACAAAGTAGTAATACAACTAAGTACTCCTACTACCGGTATACAGTATCTTTATAGCAATCTGTCAAAATTTGCATGCAGAAATCATCTGTGTTTGCACAAATGGCCCTGAAAGGCAAAGACAATGCATCACCTCATCTTTATAACAGTGTTTCTGAAATGTATTGCACCATTTTTACAAAGTGGAAATTTTCTGTTCAAAAGAAAGTTGTATTTCTATATCACTACTTTAAAGATACTAGAATTTTATCTATATTTCAGGAAGATATAAATCAGTGATGAATTATTATGTCCTTGAACTATACATGATGACCCAATCATAAGAAAGATTCAAAATTCACAATTTAGTTGTCAGAAATGCAATTTCATTAGGATTTTCCATATAGCTGAAAAAAAATGAGGTGCTGTGCTGATAAGGACAACATTTTTTGTTTGCCAAATGTACTTTATAATTTCCTTTTGTAATGTATTCTTGCTCCAGGAAACTGCTGCTTTGAAGTGATGCTATCTGGCTTCTTGAATGTTCAGCTGTTTAGAAAACATAGAAAAATGCTGAAGTCTAAATTAGTGGCTTGTGCAATATTCAGTTGTGAAGTTCTATAGCAAAAGGTAACTTCCTTTTTAAGGCTTCATACATTTTTGAACACTGCACTGTTTTCTATGTTGTTGTTGGAGGCTATGTGCGATGTCACTAAAGATAAGAGACTATATATATATAGTACATGGACTAATAAATGTCTTCTCACTTGTATGTTAATATATTTCTAGTAATCTATTTGCACTAGTTTTCTAGCAGGTCCCAATCACTCTATTGGAAGGTTTCTGATCTTTTCTGTTAGGTTATAATCATAGCACTGGATAGGCCAATGGTGACATACCAGGCACTTAATACTTTTTGTATTTGTACTGTTTGATGTCTATATTATAATTTTAGGAGAGGTCATTCAAGACTTTGCAGTTGATATCATCAATAAGCTGATGACAACTTTGATTTGCTCTTCACTATATAATAAAACTCCTTCATAGATTACTGCCTTGTTGTGGCGAAGGGGCTTGCGTAACTCAATGAAGCTATGAGCTATGCCGTGCAGGGCCACCCAAGACAGACAGGTCATAGCAGAAAGTTCTGACAAAATGTGATGCACTGGAGAATAAAATGGCAAAGCACTCCAGTATCTTTGCCATGAAAACTCCATGGACAGTACCAAAAGGCAAAAAGATATGACGCTGGAAGATGAGCCCCTCAGGTTGGAAGGTGTCCAATATGCTACTGGAGAAGAGCAGAGGGCTAGTACTAGTAGCACCAGAAAGAATGAAGCAACTGGTCCAAAGCCGAAAGGACACTCAGCTGTGAATGCATCTGGTAGTGAAAGGAAAGTCCGATGCTGTAAAGATTTTTTCTCCATAGGAACCTGGAATATAAGATCCATGAATCAAGGCAAGCTAGACGTGGTCAAACAAGAGATGACAAGACTGAACATCGACATCTTAGGAATCAGCAGACTAAAATGGACAGGAATGGGTGAATTTAACTCAGATGACCATCAGGTATACTACTGAAGGCAAGAATCCCTCAGAAGAAATGGAGTAGCCTTCATAATCAATAAAAGAGTAGGTAAAGCAGTACTGGGATACAATCCCCAAAATGACAGAATGATCTCAATTCGAATCCAAGGCAAACCATTCAATATCACAGTAGTCCAAATATATGCCCCAACCACTGGTGCTGAAGAGGATAAATTGACCGGTTCTATGAAGCCCTACAGCACCTTATAGAATTAACACCAAAAATGATGTCCTTATCATCATGGGGGATTGGAATGCTAAAGTAGGCAGCCAAAAGATAACCAGAATAACAGGCAAGTTTGGCCTTGGAGTACAACATGAAGCAGGGCACAGGCTGATAGAATTTTGTCAAGAGAATACGATGGTCATAAAAACACTCTTTTCCAACAACCCAAGAAATGGCTCTACACATGGACATCACCATACAGTCAACACAGAAGTCAGATTGACTATGTGCTCTGCAGCTAAAGATGGAAAAGCTCTATACAGTCAGTAAAAACAAGACCAGGAGCTGACTGTGGCTCAGATCATGAGCTTCTCGCTGCAAAATTTAGGCTTAAATAGAAGAAAGTAGGGAAAAGCACTAGGCCACTTAGGTATGAATTAAATCATATTCCTGATGAATATACAGTAGAGGTGACAAATAGATTTAAGGAATTAGATTTGATAGACAGAGTGCCTGAAGAACTATGGATGGAGGTTTGCAACATTGTACAAAAGGTAACAACTAAAATCATCCCAAAGAAAAAGAAATGCAAGAAAGCAAAATGGCTGTCTGAGGAAGCTTTGCAAATAGCTGAGGAAAGAAGGGAAGTGAAAGGCAAAGGAGAAAGAGAAAGATACAGCCAGTTGAATGCAGAATTCCAGAGAATAGCTAAAAGAGATAAGAATACCTTCTTAAATGAATAGTGCAAAGAAATAGAAGAAAACAATAGAATAGGGAAGACCAGAGATCTCTTCAAGAAAATTGGAGATATGAAGGGAACGTTTCATGCAAAGATGGGCATGATAAAGGACCAAAATGGCAGGGACCTAACAGAGGCAGAAGAGATTAAGAAGAGGTGGCAAAACTACATAGAAGAACTATACAAGAACAAGCTTAACGTCCCAGATAACCACGATGGGATGGTCACTGACCTCGAGCCAGATATCCTAGAATGTGAAGTGAAATGGGCCTTAGGAAATCTGAGCAACAACAGAGCTAGTGGAGGTGACAGTATTCCAGCTGAGCTATTCAAAATCTTAAAAGACAATGCAGTAAAAGTGCTACACTCAATTTGCCAGCAACTTTGGAAAACTCAACAGTGGCCACAGGATTGGAAAAGGTCAGTTTATATTCCAATTCCAAAGAAAGGTAATGCCAAAGGATGTTCAAACTATTGTACCATTGCACTCATTTCACATGCTAGTAAAGTTATGCTTAAAATCCTACAAGCTAGACTCCAGCAGTATGTGGATCGAGAACTACCAAAAGTACAGGCAGGATTTTGAAGAGGCAGAGGAACTAGAGATCAAATTGCCAACAAAGGCTGGATCATGGAGAAAGCTAGGGAGTTCCAGAAAAACATCTACTTCTGCTTCATTGACTATGCTAAAGCCTTTGATTGTGTGGATCACAACAAATTGTGCAAGTTCTTAAAGAGATGGGAGTACCAGACCATCTTATTTGTTTCTTGAGAAACCTATATGTGAGTCAAGAAGCAACAGTGAGAACTGGACATGGAACCACTGATTGGTTAAAAATTGGGAAAGGAGTCCAGCAAGGCTGTATACTGTCGCCCTGCCTATTTAACTTATATGCAGAGCGCATCATGAGAAAGGCAGGGCTAGATGAATCAAAAGTTGGAATTAAGATTGCCGGGAGAAATATCAACAACCTAAGATATGCAGATGATACATTCTAATGGCAGAAAGTGAAGAGGAACTAAGGAGCCTCTTGATGCGGGTGAAGAAGGAGAATACAAAAGTTGGCTTAAAACTCAACATTAAGAAAACCAAAATCATGGCATCCGGCCCTCTCAATTCCTGGCAAATAGATGGAGAAGAAATGGAGGTAGTGACAGATTTTATTTTCCTAGGTTCCAAGATCACTGCAGATGGGGACTGCAGCCAAGAAATTAAAAGATGCTTGTTTCTTGGGATGGAAAGCTATGGCAAATCTAGACAGCATACTAAAAAGCAGAGACATCACCCTGCCAACAAAAGTGCATATAGTCAAGGCCATGGTTTTCCCAGTTGCAATGTATGGATGTGAAAGTTGGACCATAAGAAAGGCTGAGCGCAAAAGATTTGAGGCCTTTGAACTATGGTGCTGGAGAAGACTCCTGCGAGTCCCTTGGGCTGCAAGGTATTCAAACTGGTCAGTCCTGGAAGAGATCAACCCCAAATGCTCTTTAGAAGGCCAGATTCTGAAGTTGAAACTCAAATACTTTGGCCACCTAATGAGAAGGAAGGACTCACTGGAGAAGGGCCTAATGCTGGGAAAGATTGAGGGCAATAGAAGAAGGGGACGACAGAGAATGAGGTGGCTGGATGGAGTCACTGAAGCAATAGGCATGAACTTAAATGGACTCCAGAAGATGGTAGAGGATAGGAAGACCCAGAGGAACATTGTCCATGGGGTCGTGATGGGTCAGACACGACTTTGCAATTAACAACAACAACAACAACAACAAATGTAATAAAAAAGAAATTATACTGGCATTTCTGTTGACTGCCTGAGTTCAGTAGCAACCTGAATGGATTGATGCCTCAGGCCCCTGTAAACAGGTGGGAGAAGACACAAACCCCATGGTCAAGGGTACATTTAGATTATGCTGGGCCCTTTCAGGGGCAATTCTTCCTTATCCTGGTTGATAGCCTCTCTAAGTGGCTAGAGGTTGTTCCTGTCTCCTCCACTACTATTGCTCGAACCATCAAGGTGTTGAGAGGAATTTTTGCTACTCATGGACTTCCTGATATCCTCGTCTCTGACAATGGGCCTCAATTCACTTCTCTTGAGTTCCAGGCTTTCTTACAGGCCAACTTGATCAGGCATGCAATGTAGCACCTTTCCACCGTTCCACCAATGGGCAAGCAGAAAGGATGGTATGCACAACGAAGGATGCACTCAAAAGACTCACGCATGGTACCTGGCATCACAGGTTAGCAGATTTCCTTCTTGCACACCGCACCACACCATGCACTGCCACAGGGAAGAGCCCAGTGGAACTTCGCTGGGGTCGCTGCCTCATCACAAAGTTGGACAGACTGTACCCAGACTGGGTGGCTTCACAGGTGTCACAGCCATGGGCACCTAGGAGACTTCAGGTGGGCGATCTGGTCTGGGCAAGAAACTATGGTCCGGGTCATCTTTGGGTCACTGTTGCTGTCTGCAAGGTCTCGGGGCCGCTATCATATCAAGTGACTTTGGGAGATGGCCACGTCCTTCGGTGCCACATTGACCAACTGCATTGGCGACTGTCCAACCACATCTCTGCTCCTAGCTCTGCTCTCGGGGGGGGGGACCATGAACAAGCTCACACTTCAGATCAAACTCCTGGGCAACAGTTTTACAGTGCCAGTGGATTTTTGCAGGCTGCTGTACATATCCCAGTGGATGAGCACTTTATGTTGTTAATGACTAGCTAAATTAAAACATTTAAATATTTTATTGGTGGATAGACAGTACCTGCCATGTGAATCTCAACTGTTTTGTCAGTGATAAATTGATACATTCTATTACATTATCCTCTGGTATTATATATACATACATGCATGCATGTATATGTATATGTATATGTATATGTATATGTATATGTATATGTATATGTATATGTATATGTATATGTATATGTATATGTATATGTATATGTATATGTATATGTATATGTATATGTATATGTATATGTATATGTATATGTATATGTATATGTATATGTATATGTATATGTATATGTATATGTATATGTATATGTATATGTATATGTATATGTATATGTATATGTATATGTATATGTATATGTATATGTATATGTATATGTATATGTATATGTGAAGAGCGAATACACACGAACCACGTTAGATGGAGACAACAGATTGAAACAGAGACTGCAATGTGATGATTGGGACGACGCGAACGTAATGGGCATCGGAGACGAGGAGAAAGGGGTGGAGAACATAGGAGGTGAGGTGTGTATAGGACATGGCCATGAATGTATGGGAAGGACAGTGGGGGGGGGAAGATGAGAGGAGAACTGCCCAATGGAGCGAGAAGGAGCAACTGGGAAAACACGGAGGAAATGAACGGCCAAAAAAGGGGGGGAAGGAGCATGCCGAACTCAGGAGCCTGTAGTGAGGAGATGGATAGCAATACATGCACAAAGAAGGAGGGTGGAGGAAACAGAGCAAGTAATGGGGCGGCAGCATCAATTAACATCAAGAATATAATCAACACGCAGCCCAATCAAGTAGGACCTATGGCGAGATCCAGAGGCCGTGTGCATAGACTGACTAGCACTATAAAGGAGACTCCCATCGACCGGTTTTAAGCCCTGATGATGTCGGCAGTTGGCCGACGAAAGCTTGGTACTAGATTAAACATTTTTAGTTTTAAATCTTTCCTGGTGTTCGTGTTTGTTTGTTTGCTTTTACAATATGACTATACCCAGGATTCGTGTTTTTAACGAAATTATATATATATGTAGGTCTTTGGTTCTTCGGGTTTTCTCCCACGTAGAATTTCTCCCAAATTCTACGTGGGAGAAAACCCGAAGAACCAAAGACCTACATACAAACACCCGTGAAAACCTCAGAAAACAAATATATATATATATATATATATATATATATATATATATATATATATATATATATATATATATATATATATATATATATATATATATATATATATATATATATATATATATATATATATATATATATATATATATATATATATATATATATATATATATATATATATATATATATATATATATATATATATATATATATATATATATATATATATAGATTGCACCCTGTAAACCCAAATATGGGAGGAAGAAATCATTCTTTCCTTTGCTTGCTTTCACATCTCTTTAGTTGATGCTACAGTAGCAGGTAAGAAGAAGAAATAGCTATCTCAGAAATCCCTTATTTCTTTGTTAACAATTTTAAAAACACACATATATATATTTGTGCTTGCAGATGGCTCTGGGTTGAGCTGAAACAAGCAAAGGAAATAATGATTTCTTCCTCCCATATTTGGGTTTACAGGGTGCAATCTAAAAAATAACCACTTGACACACATATTCACTTCCTGAATATTAACAAAGCGGGAGAGAGCCTGTGGCTTGAGACTAAAGCTTCTGCCTAGCATGCAGACTGCCCAGGTTCGAATCCCAGAAAGGGTGAGTTCTGACTGAAGAGAGTTAAATAACTCGAAATAGCTATCTCAGAAATCCCTTATTTCTTTGTTAACAATTTTAAAAACATATATATATTTGTGCTTGCAGATGGCTCTGGGTTGAGCTGAAACAAGCAAAGGAAAGAATGATTTCTTCCTCCCATATTTGGGTTTACAGGGTGCAATCTAAAAAATAACCACTTGACACACATATTCACTCCCTGAATATTAACAAAGCGGGAGAGAGCCTGTGGCTTGAGACTAAAGCTTCTGCCTAGCATGCAGACTGCCCAGGTTCGAATCCCAGAAAGGGTGAGTTCTGACTGAAGAGAGTTAAATAACTCGAAATAGCTATCTCAGAAATCCCTTATTTCTTTGTTAACAATTTTAAAAACATATATATATATATTTGTGCTTGCAGATGGCTCTGGGTTGAGCTGAAACAAGCAAAGGAAAGAATGATTTCTTCCTCCCATATTTGGGTTTACAGGGCGCAATCTAAAAATTAACCACTTGACACACATATTCACTCCCTGAATATTAACAAAGCGGGAGAGAGCCTGTGGCTTGAGACTAAAGCTTCTGCCTAGCATGCAGACTGCCCAGGTTCGAATCCCAGAAAGGGTGAGTTCTGACTGAAGAGAGTTAAATAACTCGAAATAGCTATCTCAGAAATCCCTTATTTCTTTGTTAACAATTTTAAAAACATATATATATATATTTGTGCTTGCAGATGGCTCTGGGTTGAGCTGAAACAAGCAAAGGAAAGAATGATTTCTTCCTCCCATATTTGGGTTTACACGGCGCAATCTAAAAAATAACCACTTGACACACATATTCACTCCCTGAATATTAACAAAGCGGGAGAGAGCCTGTGGCTTGAGACTAAAGCTTCTGCCTAGCATGCAGACTGCCCAGGTTCGAATCCCAGAAAGGGTGAGTTCTGACTGAAGAGAGTTAAATAACTCGAAATAGCTATCTCAGAAATCCCTTATTTCTTTGTTAACAATTTTAAAAACATATATATATATATTTGTGCTTGCAGATGGCTCTGGGTTGAGCTGAAACAAGCAAAGGAAAGAATGATTTCTTCCTCCCATATTTGGGTTTACAGGGTGCAATCTAAAAAATAACCACTTGACACACATATTCACTCCCTGAATATTAACAAAGCAGGAGAGAGCCTGTGGCTTGAGACTAAAGCTTCTGCCTAGCATGCAGACTGCCCAGGTTCGAATCCCAGAAAGGGTGAGTTCTGACTGAAGAGAGTTAAATAACTCGAAATAGCTATCTCAGAAATCCCTTATTTCTTTGTTAACAATTTTAAAAACATATATATATATATATATATGTGCTTGCAGATGGCTCTGGGTTGAGCTGAAACAAGCAAAGGAAAGAATGATTTCTTCCTCCCATATTTGGGTTTACAGGGTGCAATCTAAAAAATAACCACTTGACACACACACACACACACACACATATGTGTGTATGTATGTATGTATGTATGTGTTGTGAGTGTCTCTAGACTGGCTGGGGACATATCAGAGGATGACGAAGCACAACCATGCCCCTCTGGGTATTTTCCCCTCCTGGCAGCCGAGCTAGACAATGAGGAGATTTGTATGCAATCTGAGTCAGACTCTCAAAGTGATGAGTCAGATTTGGAACAGGAAGATAGATGGCTTGATCCGAGATTCCGAAGGTTTGATAGGCGGAGGTGTCAGTTAAGTGGAAAAAGGAAGTGACGTATTGAAAACTATATTAGAAGAGGAAGAAGGGACTAATTCTTTGTCACGAGCAACGTTAATATCAAGAGGCAGTCTGATGCATCACCGAGTTCGTTTGAACTCAGTTTTTTGGTGTTTTTGAAATCTACGGAAGATTAATGAAGTCTTGGACAATGTGAGAGATAAAGAGTGAGTTAATTGGAAGGTGGGAGAATGTTTAAACTAAATGTACATAAATCAGAATTGGCCGTTCCGGCCAACAAACTGCCAGCAGCTTGCTTTGAAGTGAATCTTTTGAAATGTGTTAAATAAAACTCTTAAAGAAATATTTATGTGGATTTTACTAAGCTGAGAAGGGCCAGATACAACAGTATGTATGTATGTGTGTGTGTGTGTGTGTGTGTGTGTGTATGTATATGTATATATTCAAAACTTATCTATAAAAGACATATTAATTTTAATTTTCTGTTGCCCTCTTATGACTACACCTACATTATTTTAGTTTAACAAACTACAACACTTAAATTAATTATTTACAAATATATTAAACTTATTAAACAGTTACAGAATAATTGGATAAAAATATATTTCTAGTTAGCTGTTAAGGGAGCTTTGGATGTTGTGTAGTGTTTCTCACTTTGAAAAGACAGTTATTTAACATCACTTCATAACTCTCAAGTTTCTAGCTTTTGGAACAGCTTTCCTTCTTCTCCCCCTCACTTCTTTGTTCTTTTGATTTGTAATATATAGTTAAATGAAGGATGGTACCAGGATAATGAGTGCATTCTTAGTAGACCTGGAGAGATGAATTGAGGGTAGATCATCAGAGAAAGTCTATTTATGTGGCCAATAAAATTGGCACCTACACAAAGAAAGGTATAGAACTACATGATATCATATACTTCACTAATTGTAGATAAATCAAAATAATGCAATTAAAGTATTCTTTAAGAAAAAAACTTAAATTAAAAAAAGTAATATCCTTTTTAAACCAAGCTATTGCTAATGCCAATAAATACAATTAATATCATTATTTTCTTTCCATACTGTGATTTTAAGAAGTTACATGAAAAGTTTCCCCCCATCTGTGTTATGGTATTCATGGTTTTCCTCCCAGGTAAATAATTTGGTGTGGACCTGCAACAAGGTAACTTCATCCATAAGAAACCATGCTGTTTGCCAGCAGGAACACCTATGCTGTTTTCATGCTTGAGTGACAAAAGATTTGTAGCTTAAATGTCCTCTCATTTGCAGCTATTGAACAGAACAGCATTCTTTTATCGAACAACATGAAATGCATTGATTTCTCATAAATGATAACAGGAAATTTTGTTGGCAAGGAGAAAGAAATACACTGCAATAGTCAAATTCATTTGCAAGATAGAAAGAAGCTAATTAAGTATATAACTGGGGAAAATTCTTAAGCAACAAATAATCAACTTGTAAACCTGAAGGATAAAAGCAGTTAATATTTCTTGGAAAGAAAAGCAATTTAAAGTATCTTTCACACTATAGATCTAGTCCTATCATCTAGGAATATGTTAGGTGATTATCTAATAATAATAATAGGGTTTCCAAAACATAGTCTTTTGAGCTTAATTATAAAATCAGCAAAGTCATATATGTTTTAATTTAAAAATACACATTCTAACCACTATATGTCCTTTTTGTTAATTGAAATATAAACTTAATGATTTTATTTATTTAATTCAGTTTTGATGCCATCTGACTCCCACTGCTTCTGGGCAGCTCACAAAATAAAATTTAGTTTTATGTATGCTTGTGTATGTGTCTACCGATCAGTGTGCTGATGGGTGGTTCTTGGAATAGGGCGGCATAGAAATCTAAATAAATAAATAAATAAATAAATAAATAAATAAATAAATAAATAAATTTGCTTTATTATGATTTGGAAAACATAATGTTATAGAATTCTGGGAAAAATTAAAAGGGAAATAGCTTCTGATGCTCTTGAAGAATATGATGATATAAGCAGATCTTTGACTTTCAAACATCTTCTAATGAAATATTTGTTTGCTAAAATCACTCTCCCCATTAAACTGCAATTATCTCCAGAGGCTTGCTGATATTTGAGATATCAGGAACTAGACTTATATACTGCTTCACAGTGCTTTACAGCTCTCTCTAAGCAATTTACAGAGGCAACATATTGCCCCCAACAATCTGGGTCCTCATTTTACCAACCTTAGAAGGATGGAAAGCTGAGTCAACCTTGGGCCAGTGAAACACAAATCAGCAATCAGCAGAAGTAGCTGCAGTACTGCATTCTAACCACTACGCTACCTCGGCTCTTATAATGATCAGCTTAGAATGATGAAGAAGAAGACATTTCTGGGAGAGGAGAAGCTAAAATCAGTTTGTACAATTGGTTTGTATGCTTAGTAGCTGTAGTTTCCTTGAGGCAGACCTAGGTGAAATCAAGGATGTCTATAGGAAGGGAAAGGAACACATAAAATGTGTGTCATGATACCATCACTTACATATTTGCATCCGACATCATGATGCAAATATATAATCACAGATGACATTATTTTCTGATGTTATAATCCTGAAGATGTCATCTTAGTTATTATTGACATCCATAGATATTTTTTCTTCTTTTTATGATTCTGTAATCCCTTTTGTCAGGGTGGATCAGGGTGACTAAATGGAGCTGAGCATTTACTAGCCAGATGCCTGTTCTGACACCTATGTGGAGTTTGCAGCAGATATTTTCTCTTTGTGCCCTGATAGAGAAACATCCATTGCTGCCTCCCAACCTCACGAGTGTGAGGTGATTGTCTTCACCTCTAGATCACCACACTGGTCACTGACATCCATAGGTATAATAGATAAAAATAGTTTGGTAGAGGAAGATTGAAATGGCAATTCTTTAAAGCAGGGAGTTTGATCTTGATTCCAGACAAGGGCATGGATTTACTTATTGGTTGATACTTGATAATACAGAAACTAACAGGTAAGAAAACCAGTTTGATGTAGTGGTTAAAGCATCAGGGTAAAAACTGGGAAGTCTTAAATTATATTTCTGCCTTACAAATTCAGCTGGATGTCCTTGGCCAGTCACTCTCTCTCATCCTTAAGTGGAGGCAATTGGAAACCAGTTCTCAAAACTTGCCAAGAAAATTGCAGGTATTTGTCCAGCAATTAACAGCAATCAACACTGACTTAAAGGCACATGCACACACAAAAGAAAACAGAGGTTAACCATACATTATGAACCATAAGAGTAGGGTGGACACCTAATGAAAGAAGAGGGAGGAATAATTAATTGGAATATCAAGGAAACAAGAAAAATACAAATGAACCAGGTTAGGATGGAATATTCCCAGATACAACAACTTAATAGAATAGAATAGAATAGAATAGAATAGAAACATTAAAATAATAATACTAAAAATAAAAATAATAGAGTTGGAAGGGACCTTGGAGGTCTTCTAGTCCAGCCCCCTGCTCAAGCAGGAGAACCTATACCATCTCAGGCAAGTGACTGTCTAGTATATTTTTTAAAATCTCCAGTAATGGAACACTCACAATTTTGGGGGGCAAGCTATTCCACTGGTTAATTGTCCTCACTGTCAGGAAGTTTCTTCTTAATTCCAGGTTGCTTCTTTCTTTGATCAATTTCCAACCATTATTTCTTGTCTTGCCCTCTGGTGCTTTGGTGAATAACGTGCCCCACTCTTCTTTGGGGCGGTCCCTGAAATACTGGAATTCTGCTATCATGTCTCCCCTATTTCTTCTTTTCTTTAGAATAGCCAAACCCAAATAGAATATTCTATTCTATTCTATTAAGTTGTTGTATCTGGGAATATTCCATCCTAACCTGGTTCATTTGTATTTTTCTTGTTTCCTTGATATTCCAATGTGTTTAGTGTTTTAG
This sequence comes from Bothrops alternatus, assembly GCA_034064705.1. NCBI lineage: Eukaryota > Metazoa > Chordata > Lepidosauria > Squamata > Viperidae > Bothrops > Bothrops alternatus. The sequence continues at coordinate 13,207,686 of JARGCV010000027.1, read as the reverse complement.
TCTCCAGGCCTTTGGGCATCTTAGTTGCTCTTCTCTGAATTTTTTCCAAACTCTCAACATCTTTTTTGTGATATAGTGACCAAAATTGGCTGCAGTATTCCAGATGTGGCCTTACTAGGGTTTTATAAAGCAGTACTAATACCACACGTGATCTTGATTCTATGCCTCTGTTTATACAACCCAGGATTGTATTAGCTTTTCTGGCTGCTGCTGCACATTGCTGGTTCATGGTTAAGTGATCGTCCACTAGGAGTCCAAGGTCCCTCTCACAGTTACCATTTTTAAGCCAGGTCAAAGAAGTAGGGTAAGATTGGAAGATGTAGAAAGACCTGGCCCATAGAATTGCCAAGACTTGGACATGACTGATATCACCACCACCACCATCACCACCACCACCACCATCACCATCACCATTCCTAGATGTTTTGGGGCTATCTACTAATGTTAAGGGGTTTTTGAAATAACTAAAACTGTCAAAATAATGAGAAATCTCTGAAGCAGCAGCCATTGAACTGCAAAAATGACTGACAGAAACTGAGGAGGAAGAAAGAAGCTGACCTTTATTCCTTGATGCAGATAAACTATATTTCCTTCCCTTTTTTCTTCCTGCCCTAGAGAAAGACCGAATACTTATTCCTACACAGGAGATCTTAAGTAATTTTTAGAATCCTTTTCTTTTTCCTATGAAAAATATATGATATGTGATATGTGATTGTAGCTAAAAATGTACAGTTGGCAGAGGATTAAATAAAAAGCTGAAAAATAGGCTTTCACATCTCTTTAGTTGATGCTACAGTAGCAGGTAAGAAGAAGTAGCTAAGGCTATATATATAAGTGGGACAGATTTCTGAAGAAATCTAATGGACATGGTATCCACATAATTAGAACCAATGAATTTAGCAAGCAGATAAGAAGCCATGGGAGTCATTCTCAAACTTCTTTTAATACCTTACCTAGGATACTCTTCATTCAACTATGGCTTGTGTTTGGTAGCTGAGTCGATTTATTTTGGCAAAGCTGCATTATATTCCAAACTAGAAACAGGAACAACACTGTAGAGTTGTCAGGTAATCTGTTTTCCCATGATCTCTCCCTCCCTCCCTCCCTCCCTCCCTCCCTCCCTCCCTCTCTCTCTCTCTCTCTGTTTTCCCATGATCTCTCCCTCCCTCCCTCCCTCCCTCCCTCCCTCTCTCTCTTTCTCTCTCTCTCTCTCTCAGATATATATATATATATATAAAGAGAGTTTTATCTAATCATGCTTCTCAGTTTTCAGACCTAGGTCCTCAGTTCAGAGTAAATTCTGTTAAATTAAAGGAGAAAGATGACTGTATGGCTCAGCAGCTTTGCAAACAATCAGACATATACTCAACACCATGCTGATTTCATTTCAAAATGCAGTCAGAATTGATCTGGATTCTTTTGACTCTTCTAATCATTGCTTACTGTATACAAGGGAACATATGAAGATGATTAGAATTTAGTATTTTTTCCTTGTCTTCAAGGAATTGAAGGGAACTGGCTGTGTGCAAAGCATCAGGTTAGAGTTTCTTCGCTGAATGATTGCCTTATGAAATAGAACTGTTAGTAATTTCATTACTATCATTAAGCTATAGATTGTCAGGATGATTTTGTTTACTCTGTAGTGATCTTGTTCTCCACGTTCATCAAACAATGTTTAGAGTTGTGTTCTTGGTGTCTGTCAATATCTATTGCTTAGATCAGTGGTTCTCAACCTTTTTAGTTATTTATTTATTTATTTATTTATTTATTTATTTATTTATTTATTTATTTATTTATTTATTTATTTATTTAATTTTTATACCACCCCTCTCCCGTAGGACTCGGGGTGGTTCACAACAGAATAAAAACATAAAAACAATAAATATTTAAAAATAATTAAATTAATATTAATACAAGGCTGTTGCTAAAAACCTGTTAAAAACCCAATTCTAAAACCCAAACAGCCTTGTTTAAAAATTTTAAAACCCGAGGAGATCTAGGCCAGGCCAGCTTGATTGAAGAGATGAGTCTTCAGTTCTCTTCTGAAGGTGCGGAGATCATGACATGTCCGGAGTTCTGGGGGGAGCTCGTTCCACATCGTCGGTGCCCCCACAGAAAAGGCTCTCCCCCTGGGTGCCACCAGCCGACACTGCTTAGCCGATGGCACCCTGAGGAGGCCCTCTCTGTGGGAGCGAACTGGTCGATGGAGGTATTTACTGGCAGAAGGCGGTCTTGTAAATAACTGGGTTGAGACCCCACTTGCCCCGCGCATGCGCGGCGCGTGCGACGAAAAACAAAACAAAACAAAAAAATGGCGGACCGCGACGGGCCGACCCGCGCATGCGTGGCGCGCGTGCGACGGCCCAAACTGCGCATGCGCGGCGCACGCGTGCAAAAAAAAATTGCAGACCGCGATGGGCCGATCCACGCATGTGTGGTGCGCACGTGGTGGCCCAAACTGCGCATGCGCAGCGCGCATGATGAAAAAAACAACAAAAAACAAAACAAAGTGGCAGACCGCGGTGTCCGGTGACCCCCGCGAAATGGTCGTTCGACCCCAAATGGGGTCGCGACCCATAGGTTAGATGCAAAGCTAGAATTTTAGTGCCTGGTTGTAAAACTAATGATATATGATGCCATCTTTGAAACATTCAGTAGGATTTTCAACATAGGGGATGTAAAAGTTGATTCATTTTTTCCATAACTAAGCAAATGTGTACAATTGGTGCTGAAAACATAGAAGGAGGGCACATGCAATTTATTTCCATTTTTTGCCTTTAGTGGAAACTGAAAGAATTTGTGCTAACCATGGCATAATATAATAATAATATAAGATATTGATTGGCTCATATTTTTTTCTATCTCTTTTCTGCATATCAGAATAGGTGGCACCTATCCAGAATATTACATCCAAACTCAGGTATGAAATTACTTGCTAAAAATGTTGTAGCTCAGGGAACTGATCTTCTCCCCCTTTAACTCTTAATGCCACATTAATATATAATAATGATATCTAATCATGCCACGTAGAATTAAAACTGTAGTTTCCTCCAGAGATATTAATAGAAAAGCCTCTGGTTTTTCAGCTTAAAAGTTTCTAAAGTTAACTAACAATTAGGAGAATATTTACAACATTTTTACTTAGTTGTATTATTAATATAACATTTCCTTCAAAAAGGAAGGAAATATTAGTACATTAATACTAAGTATTAGTGCATTAGTACCATAATCAAAATTATTATTTTGTGAAATATCAGAATATGAATGAGCTGGTAAATTCTTTGATGAAATCCATGGTTCAATGGTGGGAGAGGCAATAGACATGATAGCATGAGCTCTGGTGACTCATCTGCATGAATTTATCCATCCCCCTTGAAGGCTATCAAGTCAGTTCTGTGTTGTGCATGAAGTACTACTTTCTTTTATTTTTCTTTGTTTCTAGTTACCTTCTCTAGAAAACCTTTGCTCCCAATGATTTCAGGAGAATTTTTTTTCAGTCTACTTTTTCCATTACATGATCATGTCCCCTTCATAGTTTTTCCCCCTAAACTAATGTGTGCTGTATGTTCAAGCCTATCCTTATATAAGATGTGTTCTAGATCAGGGCTTTTCAACCTTTTCACAGATTGTACCACTTTTAGGACACGACAATATTTGAGTACCACCAGTGCTTAGCAAGGTGTCAAAAACTTGATGACTAAAAAAAAGGGAAGGATTTTGGGTTTTACTGATTAGATTCATTTGTTGTTATAGAAATGGCTAGTTTATAATATTATGGAAAAGTAAAAACTTGAGGTTCAATGTTAATGCTTCCTTCTATTTCAGGCATGTCAAACTCGCAATGTCATGTGATGTCACGCAACGTATCGAGACTTTCCCCCCATTGCTGGCAATGGGGTGGGTGCGGTTTCGGTGTGACACATCCGGCCTGTGGGCCAGCAGTTTGACATGCCTGTTCTACTGCAACAGAGGAAGTTGGAAGTCAATGCCTTTTCTTTTCATTTTCCCTTCTCCCCCTCACTTTCCCCCCTTTTCCTCTCCACTGTGTCCTACTATTTGCTTTTGTATTTTATTCTAAAATCTAATAAAATGTTACAAACTGTAGAAAAAAAGGAAAAAAGTACCAGTTTTAATTTCTTCAGTGGCAGTTCCTTTGCTGAATCACTTTCTCTTTGCACTGAGAAATGTATGATGAATTTATCCATATTTATTAATATGCATCACTATCAGCTGGCTTGTCAGCCATTCTTTCTCTCTTCCTCTTCTCTTCTTCCTCCCTGCCTTCTGGGATCTTCTGCTGCAGTGTAGTAAGAATGCAACCCCCACACCACCACCACCAGTCCCTTCACTGTACCCTTAAAGACACAGGAATCAAGTACAAAGCAAGAAAGGCTCACAAAAGCCTCCCAGAATAAAGAAACACTAAACTTCATTTTTTCCCTTTAAGCTGCCTCAGGCATGTTACAAAGTTGCAACTGGAGCCTGAAAGGCTCCGGCAATTGCCAAAAGCAGTAACCTTAAATTAAGCCTGTTTACCTACAAAGAAAACTTGCTAAAAGCCATAGACAGACTCAAGATAAGGAGATAAAACTAATTACATTGGTTTAAAGGGATGTTTAAACCCATGGAAGCCAATACTTTGGACTCATTGCTAGCCTTTGTGAAACAGACTAAAATATTCCAATAACCAAAGCACACAAACTGAGCCTCTGAATTACAAAATGCTGTAAAAACTGTATAAAAATCCGTATGGTAACCGATTCAAGCTGCTAGCTGATCTGGAACCCACTGGCTTCTGAAATAAACGAACCTCCTTTCTGACATGCTTGTCTCCTGGCTTTTCATTTCATCAGCCCTGATTGCATTCTCCTGGATGGAGAAAACGAACCAGGGGACCTTTTCTTCCCTGTCTCTTTTTCCTCACTGCCTGCTAAGCTCTCCTTTTACAGCTTCTTCTCCATCCCCTTTCCCACCAAAACCACCTCCTTTTATATCCTCTCCTCTCCTCCCCCTCCTTTTCTCTTCAGTTCACCTCCAGCTATGTGCTGCTTCTGGAAATGCCAATCAGCTGAGCCCTGTGGAGCTTCTGCAGCTCCAGCTACCTCTCCCTCAGACTTGGGTCACTTCAGCTCATTTCCCTTCCCCGCTACACTTGTCTAGGAGGCTCACATACCACATGCCACATGCCAAAATACCACTAGTGGTACGTGTATCACCAGTTGAAAAGCTCTGTTCTAGATCCCTGGTTCTTTTGGTTGCCTATTTCTGGACTTGTTTTCAGCTCTATTATATCCTTTTTCAAAATGTGGCAGCTTTGTGCACATTGCAGATTAGCTTAACTCTTCAGAAATTAGTGATTTTGATTAACTTTAGAAGTGGGCACTGAAATGTTGGTTGGCAAGATCCATTGGTAATGGATGTCGTTAGTGGTTACATTTCTTTTTTTAATACACATTTTATTGTTTTTTTAATTTTAACATCAAAGTGCTCAGGAAAACACTGTGGTGAAAGGGTAATCAATCATAGCAAAACAAGTCATATATATATATAACTAAAATTAATACCTTAAAAAATTCCCCCCTCTATTTCCTCACATGATATAACAAATTTAGTTTAATCTATTTCTTCTTAAAATTCAATCAATCCACAGAATCATCCCTACTATTACATCTACATAAATCACTCCTGCTTTTAAGCTCCACTAATTTTAATTAAAATATTCCAATTGATCTTAAACAAACATACTAATAAAATTTTGGGTATCCCTTCTACAACACACATAATATTCCAAGAATAACATTCTAATATTTTCACATATATTCCATCTCTTAATTTAATACATCATTAATTAATACCCTTTCTTCTCTTATCATAGATCTCTCTAATTCTTCTGCTATTACAAAATAGCTTTCTATATAAACAGAGTAAAACAAAAACAAAAAAGAATCATTTCTACCTGTTAAGTAAAATTTAACTCTCAACCAAATTAACTATCGTATCTAAGACAAACATATTATTACACCAATTATTGTCCTACTGCTTTCATTTACTCAATTAGATTGTCAAATCAGTCCAAATTTCTAAAGCCTTTTTGACCCAATAATTAAAATTTTAAATCACATTTTTAAATCTAACTCTGGCTTTTTTTCTATACCAAGCTGGTTTCTGTAATGTCGCATCTATGTCATCAAATCTCAGTATTTGAGTACTAATGTTTATCAACAAATCGATCTGTTTAAAGTTCTCTTTCCCTTCTTCCAGTATCATATAAGCAATGTAGTCCATTTTATTCCATATTATAATTTCAGCTTGCTTATCCAAATTGTCATAACTTTCAATCGATCGCGTCTGGCTGTCAATTCCTGTTAATTTTGGCAATGGGAGAACTTCACTTATAGTCATTTTTTGATTTTCAGAGTTCTGGATTTGTACATAGACTTGTGAAATATCCTCCTCTGTAGTAGTTAGTTGATTTATAGAGTAGTTATTTAAAGTCTCAGTCTGGGATTTTGGGTCCAGAATTTTTTCAAAGTTCAATTGATCAGTGAGTTCTTCCATCTCAAATTATGTACACTGTTGCATATAAGCTTCTTCTTGGCCTGCAGATTGGTCTTTTAAGATTTGGGGCTCAGCTTGTGATTCTAGAAGATGGTCTTTAGTTTTTCTCCATGACTTCATCTCATCTGTCATTTCCAATATTTTTTCCAATATCAGCTCATAATCCAGTCCAGAATTCAATTAATCAGTAACTTCTTCTTTCATCTCAGATTGTGTATACTGTTGCATATAGGCTTCTTCTTGGCCTATAGGTTGATCTTTTAAAGTTTGAGGCTCAGCTTGTGGTTCTGCAAATTAACATTTAGTTTTTCTCCATAACTTCATCTCCTCTGTCATTTCCAATATTTTTTTCCAATATCAGCTCATAGTCAAGCTGTGGGTAAAAGTCTTCTATTTCCATAGTAAAAGAGTCTTTTAATCTTTTTGTGGAAACTATATTTATTAAGAGTCCATATATATCTGCCTCCACAATTTTTAAATCACAAACACAACCCACAGCTGTTTCTAAGCCTTTATCTTTTCTTCTTATTAATTCCTGAAGTAGTGTTCTCCAAACACCAAAGACATTAGAATTGCAGTAAATATTTTCACCACAAGATGTCCTCAGTAAGCTATAGAAAGCTTTTTCTTTGTACGTTAAAAGGCTTTATCTCATTAAGAAAGACAACGAAAGAGATAGAAAAAAGCAAATATCTTCAATATAGTAAGTAAAATAATGCTCTAAATTAGTAATCTTTCCAGGGATGCCCAATATCCAAAAGATTCAAAATATAATAAGTGCTAATCTGTAGTTTTGTTTAAAGTATTTCCCCCCCCCAAACAGACAGAAGCTGCTTTCTTAGAACAGGGAAGTCATCCAAAAAGCAAGCTCTTTGCAGGAAAAATAGTTCAGAATAGAGAGAGGGAGGAAAGGTCTCACCCAGATTCACCATGGTGGTTCTTTATGCTTAGATGATTTTCTGACTTCAGCTAGCACAGTGAAGTGATCGGCCATTTTACTGACCAATCTTCTTCTCCATCGGCCCTATGGAGTTAGCTCGGACTGTAGGGGGAGCTGCCATTCCACCACAGCCGAACAAAAGCCTCCTTGACGGTGGTCGCCCCTCCAAGGTGATTTAAGACCCGCATAAGGGTCTACCGGTAGAGAGAAAACAGCCAACGAAGAGCGACAGCTCTTTGTATGGCTGAAGATGCCGTGATCCAGAAGCGGAAGTCGTTAATGGTTACATTTTTAACCTTACAAGGTATGCTTCTAGACAGATGATTTCTATTTCTCTCATTCAAAAAAAAAAAGAAAAAAGAAAAAGAAAATCACTTTGTACAGCAGTTCCAATTTCTGTTATCAACAGATTTCTAACGGTTTAAGAAAAAAAAGTGAGGGAGAAATAATAGGGAAATCTGGCATGATTGTATAAGGTATCATTGCTTTGATCATTTTTATTGCACAAATAAATAGTAACTTCTGCTTTATTGTGAACTACGTGCTGTGTGCCTGGGGTTATTGTTGGTGAAGGGTTACAATCCTTTTGATGCTGACTCAGAAATAGAAAGTTAGCATTCAAAGTGGTTTTTAAATGAATAATATTTAAGTCTAAGTAGGCAGGACTGAACTGCATTTCAAACCTGATTAAGAGATTAGCTATTATGCTTAGATTATTATTATAAGGATTTTGTTGTTATTTTACAGTCATGAAATTATAATAAGTGGCTACACCTAGCCAGCCTTGGCTGAAGTCAAAATTTTTAAGCAAGTTTGGAATTGATTAATAGTTGGAAAGGAGACAAATAAGAAATAAAAAGACCCTTATGAAAAAGGCTCCATATCATTGCCAAGACAACTACATGGTCATATCCATATGGTCACCAGGAGATAAATTCAGATTGAAATTTTACAGTTGACAAATGCTATACATTTGTATAGGAAATGTCCCTAGTTTGGTAGCCTCAAAAGGTATTGTGGGACTTCCTGTTCCAGATTGCAGCGTGTGTAGTCACTCAGAGAGACTCCTCTCTTCGCTGGCTGCTTTTCCTCTGCCGGTAGACCCTTAATCGGGTTGAAAAGTCACCCTGGAGGGGCAACTACCATTGAGGAGGTCCTTGTCGACTGTGGAAGGGCGGCAGCTCCTTCCACGGTCCGAGATTGCTCCTTAGGACCAACGGAGAAAAGATCGGCCAGTAGAATGGCCGATCACTTTGCTGCAGTAACTGAAAGTCAGAAGAACACCTAAGCATAAAGAACCACCATGATTGATCTGGGTGAGACCTTTTTTCCCCTCTCTTAGCCCCTTTTTTTCCTGTAAAAAGCATTTTTGGAATTATTTCCCTTCTTTGAGAGATTGGCATTTGTCAGTATGGGAAGAGAAGCTTTGAAAAAAGAAAGAAAATTAATTTCATTGACTATTTTTTACTTCTATTTACTTTGGGGTCTTGAAAAAAATCTTATTATTGAATTTCATTACTGGATTTAGTTTATATGTGAAGAATACTATTTTTTCCTGATTTTCTTAACATTATTTCTGATGTCTGGGAAGAAATTTTATAATCTACTGAGGACACCTTGTGGAGAACTTTAAAACTGCAACTGTTTTTTTCTTGTTTGATGCTGAGGTTGGTTTTGACCTTCAGATCATCATAAAAGATGAAGTTCAACAGCTGTTAAATCTGTGGGGGTGGACACTGGCTAACTGTTATTAAATATAGCCTCCACTAAGAGATAACAGGATTGTCTCTAGTTACTATTGAAATGGAGAAACCCTATTTACAACTCAACTGTAAACTTATATTGGAAAAATCTAAGAAGCCACTGAGAAAGTATGCGTTAAAATAAAAGAAATTACTACAGAAATAAAAAACAGAAACTTTGCTTTGAATTTACAAACTGACTTCCAGACTTCATTTGACTATCCTACAGACCAAAAAAAAAGAAGAGGAATCAATCAATACTAAAGAAAATTCTATGCCATTCTATATACAACCTATTGAGACTCCTGATGATCAAAAAGTGACTTTAACTAAACCATATACAATTTCAAAAGTAACAGGAATGGACGCGCAAATACAATTTGTTGAGAACTATGACAATTTTGATAACCAATTACTAACCACAAAATTGGACATAATTGAGTGTCTTACTCAGCAGAATCAAATGTCGAGAGTTGAATTTTTAAAGCAACAAGGGATCAATTACAAAGGAATCAGATTCCTAAAACAGAGGATGGGACTTTTTTTTTTTTTACTCAAATGATACCACAAGGAATAAAGAGAGATTTATACATTGATATAGAGGCTCTGTTATGGAAACCTGCTTGGCACAAAAAGAAAGCTAGAATAAGACTTAAGAGTGTGACCTAAAATTGTATGCAATGAGTTAAAAATGCTTTTTAGACATGGATTGACTTAAGGTTTAAGATTTAGAATTATAAGTGGGAGGAAAATTTTTGGTTAGTAGAATATATATCTGAGATATAGACTGTATTTTTTGAATTAATGTGTCTACTTTATGTATGATAATTATTTTGTATTGGAAGGAGAATAAGAAAATGGATTGTGTTAATAGAAGATATGGTATTAGTAAATGAGGAGATATTAGAACAAGAATAGAATATGTTTAGGAAATATAAGAATGTAATTGTGGGAATAATATGCTTTTTTCCTCTTTTTTAGATATTATAATTATTATGTTATGAATAGAGGGAAATTACGGATACCCGAAGTTTAAATAATAAGTTTAGTAATGGCTAATTGAAATATGGTAATTGGAATTTTGTAAAGCTTAAATACAGGATTGTGATTTTTACAATTTCATAAATGTTGTTGATTGATGGATTTGTACTAGAAATGTATTAATCTGAATATGTTACATGATTGGTGGGAACTAGAGAGGGACTTTTTAATGAGTTAATTTGAATTATACATAAATGTGTTGGTTTTTGGATAATTGATTACCCCATCACCACACTGTTTCCTAAGCACTTTGTTGTAAAAACTGAAAAACTTAATAAAACTTGTATTAATAAAAAAAGGTATTGTGGGAAATTTTATTTATTTATTTTTTATTATTTTTTTATTGGTTTTTTAATTTTTAACAGAAAAAGAAAAATGCTCAAATCAAATCATAGTGTTGAAATAAACAATAAACATAATCGCAACATAAATACTTATTTCAAAATCATCCATAAACAAAACATAAGTACTTATTTCAATACATCTAATAATAATAGCTGTTTTTTGCGGTGAAAAATCCCCTCTTCGGGAGGGGAGTAAAGGGTTGAGCTCCTCTAATATCCCTGGAAAAAGCTTTCAGGGATTAAGAGTGAGAGCTCCCCATAACTCCTGAAGACGCTCCTGCTCAGAGACGCTTCTGTCATCAGACAGAAAAAGACGCCGCGACCGCCTCTGCTTTTAAAAATAGAACAAAAGAGAGACTGTTTGCAGACTGAGTGAATACAGGAGTTTTTATTGGATTGCAAGTATTTTTTATTGTTTTTCTGGCTATATATTTCTAACTGTTACATTCAACATAATGCATTCAAGATGGCGTATAGCTTTCACTACTTTCACTGCTAAAGGAAAGTGCTTGAAAGTGAAAGTGGGAAATTTTATTCAGTTGTAGATCTACATGGCTATTTGTAAACTCTAAGAATGAAAATGGTCTTTTCCAACTGAATTGTGAACTTTATTCAGTCACTGACTTTATAATCTTCTCATATAATGACTATTTGTTTCCATTTGGTTATGGTTCCCTCACTCGTTGAATTTTTATTAATTTATTTTGTAAACTAAAGAATTTTATTTTCAGCGTTGTTGTTCCTTATTAGAGTTTGAGCGATTGTCTTTTCTGATAATCTACATCAGACCACAATCCTTATAATTCAGATGCCACATGTCATTAATCATGTCATCTTGAGGCAGTGGGATTTGCACCCCAGTAGAGGCCATGTTTCCTATATAAATTTTATGAACATTATGAACATTGCCCTCTTTCTTTCCATTTGAGATTTGTCCTAAAGTGAACATTTGAAAATGAAAATGTCTCAGTGATTTCCTTTAATATTTATCTATTGATTCTTTTGATCAGACTTTCTTCATAACTCACCTTGCACAGATACAGATTTAGCTGTTCTAAACCTAATTCCGTAATGAAATTTCCAAACCTAGTTAGCTCTTAGGTCTTGTTTGATAGGGTTTGGGGGAGATGACAGCTATCACATCAAGAGTCATTAGGTTGAAAGCAAGTTTTTATAATGAGAGATGTTCTTCCTCTGATAAAACACATTAACATAAGGCCATGAGTCTCTTTTTCCTAAAAATTAAGGCAATAAATTATGTGGTATATCTTACTAAACTTCTTTGTAGATTTATTTGCTTTGAAAATAGTATTTAAATACAATTATTAAAAACAAATTAATTGACAGATTAGAATTTTTAAAAAGAAATTGCAAATGTATATTTTCAATGGAAAGTAACCTATATAATTGCAGTTTATTGCAGTATTCTGTTTTCATTGCCTTTTTAAAGATTTCATAGTATGACTCACAATTTAAAGTATAGTTCTTCATATTTTAATTTATGCTGTGAATATAAAATTGAAAACAATTGCTCCCAAACCTATGCATAAATATCGTGTAACTATTCAAGCCTTACAGAAACTGGCATAATGGAGCTAATACTGATAAAATGATAGGTCTTGAAATAATAGGTCCTCCCCATCCCCAATCTTGTAATAAGTTACTAATTACCCAGTCTAAAACAGCTAAAATCTACAATTAATTTTCTATATAGTGAACAAAAAAAATGCTGGCTTTTGATTCCTTTAAAGAATTAGCAAAAATATCTAACTTGGTCCAATATTTTATTCTGCCATCTTTTATCTTTATATTTTCATTGTTTTAAAATTTCCCTTGTTTGATTGTTATGAGCTGCCCAGAATTGTTCAGTCAGTTGGCATATACATTCATTCATTCATTCATTCATTCATTCATTCATTCATTCATTCATTCATTTATTCATTCAGTCAATCAATTAATAATAAAGTAAATAAGTAATTATCATCTTTTGCTCAATTTATATTAATATGTCTTTTTTGTGGACAATTAAGTTCCATAATTGAAAATAGCAATCTAAGTTTTCAGACAAGATACCTTCAGCTCTCTAGTATCCTTAGGAGATATTGGAATACAACTTGAAATGCATGTAGTGCATTTTTGGGCTATGGCATCTGGTGGAACCTTGTAAGACTTTACCCTCTTATACATTTTGACTGTAATAATGTAACAGTGAAGTTCTAAGGTACTGACAAACAAATTAAGGTTAATATTATTGGCCATTTCCCTTCATCTTTCTTTGATTTGCATAATCACTTAAAGATTAGTTCTAAGCACCAATCATTTGGTGAATAAATAGTGACAGTCTATCACAATATTAATGAGAAGTGGTTAGTAATCACAGTTTGATAGAAACCTGAGATTTATTTTTTATTATTAAGATGAAACCCTGCTAAGGTTGTAATAGCTCATTAAAATAGTTGACATGTTCTATTTGATAGAAATTATTGTTCAGTTGCAATGAATGACAGTACTTAAGTGGGCTCTGTCAGAACTTGATAGTTAATTAAATTGATTTTATTGAAAGAGTCAACCCTATAAAATGCAAACTATTAAAGAGCTTATTTGACAAAATAAATCAGTCACATGAACTCGAAGCTGATTCAGTGTTACACTGCTACTGTTTAAAACAGTAATAATAAATGTTTGATATGCATACATGATTAGTCAAGGTTTTAAGTACTACTTTGAAAAGGGATAGAAAAGCAGTCCTATCAGAAGGTTAATTTCTTCGCATAGCAAGCCAAATGAAAAAACATCCTTTTGCTTTTCAGAGCAAAACCAAGAGGACAATTATAATTTTTCAGTTGTTGAACTGCAAGGTTAAGATCTGATCTTAGAGGAAACCTATTGGCTCCATTAAATTTTCACACAAACAGTTCACAGAAATATACACTGTGATACGAAAGGGATGCCAGTGTTAAAAAACATATATTCAATATTTTAAATCCTTGGCTTTTTTCTCAATTTATTAGAGTTCAAATAGGAGATTTCTGTGCTCAATGCTATATTGGATATATATCTGAGCTGAAGGTGATATTTGGTCTAAAGAAAGAATACTTAGTAGAAGGAACAAAACAAATAAGTAAAGAAAGAAATTTGGTTATTTTTATTAAATGTTATCTACTAGCAAATTAGTTGTTTAGTTAACTTAAAAAATAAATTAATTTTGTATGTGATATAAATTTGCTTTAATTTACTATTGATTTGTGATACTTGCTTTAAACAATTGTAGTAGTACAAAACTCAAATATTGTGGGACATGTGGCTGAATTTTGTTGCAACACTTGCAAAGAATCAAAATTTGTTATGAGTACCTGTAGACAGCTTCCTAGTTCATCACAGGATATGGACACAGATCAAAAGGAATACACCCAATATTTGTTGCCATCCTCCTTTTGACATAATGTATTGCTTTATCTAAGAGTAACACTGGCCCTCTTAGCATCCCAGAACCTCTGAGTCTTGTTTGTTTTAACTTGGGCTTTCTTCACATCAATCTTTATCAAGTGTTATTTTTCTGCTGCTATTAAGGTGAAGCCTTGTATGAGAAAGAGATGTTGTATGAGAAAGAGATATTGACCATCACCAGACATAATCTTGCATTGTTTATATGTTGTCTACAAAGGCAAAAATGAATGCATCTCATATAGAGCATGATTGAATTACTGGAAACATTAAAATAGTTTTGATTTCACTTGGAGAGCTTTAAAAGATTCTTAATATAACATAATCCATCAAACCTTAAAATCACTTAATGTTTATAGGACTTTGTCTCCCAGTGTGTGTGTGCTTAGGCTAAGTTGATACAGCTAGTAGGTTTAGAAATTAGCCCCACCGAAGTAAGACCTAGATCCTTCAAAAGCATTTGCATAGTAGATTAAAATGTCAAGTTAAAGTATCAGAAGAGTTTCAGTTGAGATACTCTCAACTGAAGTTAGTAAAATTATAAATGTATAATTATAAAGGATAGTGATAATGTATGTAGAATAAGACTAAGCTACATGTGAACTCATATAGAAAATTACATAATTGATTTCTTTTCTAATATATAAACAAAGATCCTTGCCACCATATAGTATCTATAATAATCCTACATATCTAATCTCACTATTCAAAAACAGTATTCCTTGTACAATCACTGCTAGGTGGCTTGTTGGGAGAAGAAGAACTTCCTCAGGATAACTTTGATTCAGATCTAAATCTTTCTGTTGACTTATGGCTAATCTGTTGTAGGCCAACAGATGACCTGTACTTAGTTGGTATTATATAAATAATTCTTATCATTAATTTCTCTGTGCATGATCTATAATAGTTTTTGGTACTGTTCTATTTCTATTAGTGAAAAAAGAGGATGAGAACAATGTGATAGAAGATGGCTTTATCCCTCAAAATAATAAAAAGCAAACTTACGTGGCAAAACCTATTGGCATTAATTGCAAAATAAATGATTATTATATTATAGTTATAAAGAAACAGGAATGTCTATCTAATCTATCCAGTGAAGGGAAAGGGAAGATTTTAAATTAGAACTCAGCTGAATTTTTCAGCCATATGGATGATAAGTTTATTGGATAGTATTAGTCATGCTATCAAAATGAAATCAACATTCTTGGAAGGCAGGAAGGACCAGTCACTGAAGAATGACATTTCTAACATACTGTGCTTGAATACATTAAATAAACACTTGATAGACAATTCTTAAAAATATAATATTAGGCTGCAAGGACTTCTGGCCCATCCTACCCAGTATCATAAGATATTAAAGTTAGAGGTCTGCTATCTAGCAAGGAAGGAAAGTAGCAGCCTTTTCAATGGAAAGTTTAATTTGCTTATGTTAGGGATAGGCAAATTAGTATGCTCTTGAAGTTCTGGTTATAACTTTTAGAAATCTCAGTCAGTCTAGCTCAGAATAGGAGGTTAGTCCAACACATCCAGTGGAAAAGCTTTCCTACCATTGACGTATGACACAGCTTTAATACTCCTAATTGCTTTTAGCTCAGATGAAGATATTTCTTTTTATTATTGTTACTATCATGTTTTGAATTTTAGACTTTATAATTGTTTGTGGAATATAAATACCTAAATGAAATAGATGAAGATAAAAACAGATCTTGTTTGAGGTGATTTTAAGGTTGAAATCAACAATCAGGTTTTGGAGGAAGACGGGCCTCGTGCAGTTAGTTTAACAAATGTTTCATTCTCTCAACCGCGCAAGCAGGTTCCACACAGAATATTTTATCCATCTTTTGCAACTATTTTTCTTTAGTTACAAAAGCACAACACTGTATTGATTATGTTTTTTTATTGAAGTCTAACACACTTTGATATATTACTAAACTTGTCAGAAAGTAAAAGTGAATCATGGGAGAATACAGTAAAAAATAATTTTAAAAACAATCCAGTTCCCAAAACATTTTAAGACACAGGAAAACTTCTTTCACCATGGAAGTGGACTTCAGCTGAACATCTCAGTGTTTCAGTCCTGGGATTGATACGTTATATAGTTTTTTGAATGATACAGTATTTAAAACCTGGAATACATGCAAAAATTGATATTCCAGAAGTGAATGCCACTTGCTATTAATTATGAATGCATAATCTCTTTTCTCCTCAAACAGATAGATTATTGTATCATCTATTTTCAGCCAAACTGCATCTAAATAAAATGTCTACATTCTAGACATTTGTTAATACAGTAATATGCATCAGAGAAAGATACTATGTTCAATATTGTTCAGATAACATCTAAATTTTGGGATTAACCTGGATTAGATGTTAGTTGCCAAGTCTAAAGGAATTAAAGTTACAAAAGGAACCACTTAAAGGTGAAAAATTCAGTTGGGGAGGGAGGGGGGTAACTGTAAAAGGGAGACAGATCTGATTATTAAGATGAGATCCTTGATATTCAGGAGAAAACAGATGACACCAAAGTTTAGTATAGTCAATCCCCAGACTTCTTCTTTTACTTCTGAGAGTATACAGGAAAAGAGAGATTCAAGACTGAGCAGAGGCACTGAAGAAGGGAATTAGAGATTGATTAGAGTGCAGAAAGGAGAGGAGAGGACAGGACAGGAAAGTTAATTTCAAGTGGTATGTCTTGGAGATCATGTAAGCTATTTTCCCTGTGTGTAAAAAAGACACAAGGCTTTGCCAGCTCTTTCCAGCAACATTTCATCCTTGTGCATTTTCTCCTTTGCAGATCCATGACCTAGCCCTTTTTATTCACATGCATTTTAAAAACACACACACACACGAAATTTACTTCTCTTTTTAAAATGCCTATGGGAAAATTAATTTTCTTTGAAAAATATACTAATACTAATTCATCACAGAGAATTGGTTGTTTCTAATTATAAGCATTTATCTGGTTCCCCTAATGTTTAACCTTGTTCTACATGGATGTGTAGCCAAGCTGAGATATCCAGGTGGCTGGGAACATCATACTTTGTCAGTGGGGGGTCTCCCCAAACCATGCTGTTTTTGTAATTAGAGGTGCAATGGACCTTTCTGCCCCAACATGTATTTTGTGCTATATCTAAGCACAGCTGTAGCAGGTACCTCAGAAACACCATATGTTCTTTTTTTTTTAAAAAAAAAAAATACAGAGTAGGCATCATTGCTGGAATTTACACACTTGTAAATGTAGATGTGCCATCTACATTTTAAAAATGCCCTTCTATTGGCACAAAGGCTTTCCTGTGTTTAACAAAGGGAATTAATTAAGAAAGATGGGAAATTATCTATCTATCTATCTATCTATCTATCTATCTATCTATCTATCTATCTATCTATCTATCTATCTATCTATCTATCTATCTATCATCTATATACACATACATACATACATACATGCAACTAAATATTAAAGATATTCTAAATATATATTTTAATAACATTTTCCTCCCGGACAATACAATGATATAACAATTTAATAGAATCATGGCTCTGGAAGGGACCCTGAAAGTCTTCTGCTACAACACTTGCCCAAGGCAGGAGACCTTATATCATCCTGGATAAATAGTGTTCAATCCTTTCTAGAAAACCTGCAGCAATGCAGCACTCACAACTCTGGGAGGCAAAATGTTCCTCTGATTAATCGTTCTCACTGTCAGAAAAGTTTTCTTTAGTTTCAGATTGGCTCTTTAAAGAACTTCACTCATAGCTTCATATCCTTCCATCAGGTGCTTTGGAGAATAAGTCAACCCCCATATCTCTGCCCCTCAAATACCAGAAGACAGTTGTGTCACATCTTCTCTTCCTTAGGCTAGCCATGCCTAGGCTCCCTAACTGCTCATCATACATTTACCCTCTCATCCCCTTATCACCTTTGTTGTTCTTCTCTGTACTCTTTCTATGGTCTGAGCATCTGTTTTATATTGGGATGGCCAGAACTGGATGCAGTATTACAAGTGTGGTCTCATAAGTGCAGTATAGATGTGTACTATCACATCTCATGATCTTGATGCTATTTCTCTGTTGATGCAACCTAAGATTGCCTTGGCTTTTTTGGCAGCTGCAGCGCACTGCTGACTTATACTTAAGTGATGGTTTACTATGACATAAGATCTCTCTTAGAGTTACTACTGCTGAGCCAGATACTGCCTGTTCTATATCTGTGCATTTGATTTTTCCTGCCTAAGTGCAGAACTTTGATTTTCTCACCACTTTTTGGAATGGGGCCCAATGCTCAAGTCTGCCAAGAGTACTTCTGAATCATGAATGTATCTTCCAAAGTGTTGGGAGTTGGTTTTCTCTGCAAATTTGATAAGTTCCCTTTCTATCCTCTTATCTAGATTATTTATAAAGATGTTGAAGAACACTGGACCCAAGACAGAACCTTGAGGTGCCCCACTGCATGCTCCATGGAGATGTAGTTCCATTAAGGACTACACAGTGAGTGTAGTTGGTGAGCCAACTGAAAATTTATCTGGTGATGGTTCTGTCTATCCCACATAGTTCTAGCTTACCAAGAAGTAAAGTGTGGTCTATTTTGTCAAATGCCTTACTTTGTTATCTCTCTCCCCCCCTCTCTGTCTCTCTCTCATCCCCCCTCTCTTCTATCAGTTTGCAATTTTAAACACTTACAGTGGCTTCAACCAGATCAAGACTGCCATGTAGAATGTCATTTGGGTAGGAAATAAGTGGAGATTAACAACCATATGAATGTAGACTTCATCAATATGAACAAATGTGCAATCCATAAATTTGAAATGTGGCGTTCATTTGCTTTGTTTGATGTAGCTAATGTCTTTATCTGCTTGATTATTGTGGTATATTAAGAACAACAGTTCCATTTACCCATAATACAGCAGCTAATGGAAAAAGAATTAAATTTCTTCACAGGAAGCAATGCCATTCAAGTTGTACATTTTAAACAGCAATCAGTAAATGAAAGAAACATACATTACAATAATAATATTTTAGTTCAAATGCTTTCATTATAGTGGGTAGAATCTGTCTGTGTATGACAGTGCTTGAATTATATACTTAAGCTCTTTTTTAATGAATGATATAACATGCTTTTTACAGTTTATGCTTGGAAATAATTTAGCTAACAATATTTATTAACTGCTGATATAACAACTTTTTTTGTTTAATGTTCAGCAACTGAGATGTCTTTTTTAGGAGGTGGGGAGAGATTGGGGTTCTTCTGCACAAACAACTTCAAAAGTTACTCATATCAAGTATCTTGCAAATACCTCTATTAATATCAGATAGGCTCAGAAGAAATGTATGCTAACCATATTGACATAATGTCATGTTTGGATAATAAAATTTGAAATGTAAATGCCTGCTAAATAGAAAGTAGGGCTTATATTCTCTTTTCATATCATTTTTCTAATGGATCAAAGTAGAAACAGATAAATGTGAAACACAAAACTGAAGGTATCCAGCTTAAAACTCAAATGCTATTCCTGTTTCAGCATGGTAGGTTTAATTTCATTTGGTTTTAAGTGTGCAGTTGTGGATACAGTACATCATTTATACTCATTGCATTTTATAAATGTGGTGAAGGAATGATAAAATATTTTAAACATTTATCTAGTTTTGCACCTTTAAACAAATACATGAACCGAACTCAGTTATTCTCTGAAAATTACATTCTCCCAAATATTGTACTGCAGTTTCCAATTTTAAAAAAAGATTACAAAATTCTTTGGAGGGCCATATGTGTCCTCTAGACAGGAATCTATTTTGTATAGTTCACCTCTTGGGAAAAATGGGAAGAGGGAGCACTAAGTATGCTACTGACTGCTCCTCGGAGTAGTCAAGAGAATAAAGATTTGAATTGTAAATGCCTGCTAAATAGAAAGGAGGGCTTTCCAAAGATGGGATATTTTGTATACTCCTACTTTTAATGCTGATATGCATTTGAATGGAAACAGAACAGAGTATTTGAAGCTTTGATATGAAGGTGAGTCAATTGAATAATTCCTTTACACAAGTATGTATTTTCATGTGCATCCATAACACCTTTTATCGTATTGAACTGACAATTTGAGTTAACTCAAGTGATCTGACTCAAGTCATCAAAGTAACTTGACACTCAAATGGAATTAATTTTATTTGTTGAACTGAACAAATGATTCACAATAAATTTGGGATGATTCACATTCTCAGGAAAAAATTATGTTCAGTCCATTCATTAAAATTAAAATATTTATTCCTTATACCTTTTAATATATCTAACAAGTAATACATTAAATAAAACATAATAATTTGATTGTTGGGAAACACACAGCCTGGCAATGGGGAGACCTCAAGTGTGGAATTAGATTCAAATCCTTGTGCAGCCACAAGAGATCCAGAATTGCCTTCCCCCAAAACAAGAGAATAAAAAAAATCAGGTATTGCAAAGTAAATGATAAAATTCTGCTCCTGAAATCCTAAGGCAGTGGTTCTCAACCTTTTTAATGCCGTGACCCCCAACCGGTCGTAAGTCGAGGACTTCCCAACCGGTCGTAAGTCGAGGACTTCCCAACCGGTTGTAAGTCAAGGACTTTCCAACCGGTCGTAAGTCGAGGATTTCCCAATTGGTCGTAAGTCGAGGACTTTCCCTGCCTGGGAGCGCTGTACATGCGTGGTGCCACCTCCTGTGCCGGCCGAGCCGTAGCTGGCAAGGGGCAGTGACAGCACAGGGTGACCACTGGCTGGGCCACCAGCTGGCCCAGCCCAAGGGAGGTAAGGCGCCGGGCCCCACATGCGCTAGCAACCCTCCCTGCTCCCGCCGGCCTCCCACCTCCCACCCCTGGCCCTCTTTTACTTACATTTTTAGTAGTTGCTCAGCAGGGAGGGGTGGAAACTTCTAGACAGCTCGTCTTTGCTGCAGACAACTTGCAGCACTGTTTGCAGACTGGGACTTTTGGCGGGGTCAGCAGGGCAGAGACAGCCTGGACAATTCCTATTGGCTTTTGAAAGCCAATAGAATTACACTCTATTCAAGAGAGTCTATTCTATTGGCTTTCAAAAGCCAATAGAATAAGAGGGAGTAGCACAGCTAAGGAAAAGGGGGAAAATGGCGGACTGCATTGTTTGGCGACCCCCGTAAAATGGTCGTTTGACCCCAAATGGGGTCACGACCCACATGTTGAGAACCGCTGTCCTAAGGCATATTATAGGAAAGTGCTCTTAATGTCCCTGAAAAATCACAGAATGGAACAAAACAAGACATTTTTCCTGTAGAAGGAAACCCAGAGTCAAGGCATAGGAATAGAGAAACACTTGCTAGGTATTTTTTATAAAGTATTTTAATGTTTTATTTTATTGCTTTTTAATTTGTATATTATTATTTTAAAAGCAATAAAATGTATTAAAATATTTTTAAAAAGAATAAAAAAGGCAAAGCATTAGAGAAAATTTTGTTTCAAATGGCAGAAGCAATAGTTTAAGAAGAACAAAATCACCATAGTAGATGATCTAATGTCTGTGGCATCTCAATTAGGAATAAGCTATTTTAAGCTATTCACGACCAAGGTGCTTCCATATCTGCTGATAACCTGACCAGAACACTGATGGGAGTTACAAATGGATTTTTTAAATGATTAAGGTATTAGAAAGTTTAAGAATATGTATCTATATTCTATTTTGTTGATCCACACTAATGGACAAAAATTGAGTGGTAAAAGATCAATTCCACCTTCTTTCCTCCTTTATTAAGGCAAGTACAATTCTGTAACTCCAAATAGGTCAGGTTAGAGTTCTGCCATAAAAGGGGGATCATGTTTATATAATGCCTTCTTATCTTGTAGCTGTCCACAATTTGAATTGCAGTTTCCCTCCACATGTCTTGGCTACAGTTCAGAAAACAAATGAGCAGAAGAAAACTGCCATTTTTATTTTAGCAGAAGCACTTAAAATTCTAGCAGGCTTGAACTAGTAAGAAGAGATCAGAAATGAATCTAATTCCTTCTCTGATATCTTTGAAAGGAGTAAAGATGTTGCTACTTTTTTTTAGAGGGATTCATGATGAGTCGGAGCAGATTTGGCAGGGGAATTTCCCTAATTTGAATTGAGAGAAATTTTAAGCATGAAATCAAATCAGGTTCAGTCTTAAATAATTCTAGATTAATTTGGTCCTTTTCTTTCCCTTTTAAGCACTGTTGGCTTTTCACCAAAACTTAGTAGGCAGTCCTTTGGGACCTGCAAAAGTTATTATCAAACTGCAACATTAAAATTACCAAAAGGGAGGAAACTGTTCAAGGTTTTCATGGAAAGAAATTTGCTTAACTAAAGTTAATATTTTATTTTTTGCCTTAGCTACCCTACTGTTTTTTGGAGTGTGCTCTTTACCACAACTCAAAGATTGATCTTGGCCTTGAACTGGAAAATCTGGTGTTCTTGCATTAGAGGTGTGAGTCCATGATTAAGAAACCACAAAGGGTTCTTTCCTACTACAATGCCAAGCTAACTTGGAATGGCAGCTAATCTCAAAAAGAGATTGGGTTTGCCTTTCATACTGAGCCAAAACAAACTAACCTGCATTATGATTTGCAGTAATGTGTATATTCAATCCTGGAGATTTTTGTATGTTGAAATTAGGAAGATTAAACAGGGAAAATGTGACGTAGTTTAGCAGTCTGACCAAATGAAGCTCAATATCAATTTTGCACTCTGTTTTAATCTACCAAAACAAAAATATTTCTCTATACAAGTTATTCAAAAAAGAGTTTCCTTACTATTACCACTGGAGGTCACTATTACTGTGCATAAGTTTTGTCCTCCTGTTACAGTCTGCTTTGCTGCAGTTTGTTAGGCATAATTTAAAAGAAAAGGCATACGCAGGATTAATATGTTTCAAACAACTGCTTTCTGTTTATGTTAGAGGGAGATATAGCAGAGATATAAGGATAAATATTTGATTTCTCAGGTAAGCTTCCCCTGTGGTAAAGGTAGAAAAAATGTGTTTTTTGTTCAATAAGGAAGGAAAAGTGTTAGTTGCATAATGTAACACATATTTACTGAGCCAACACAGAAAATATTAGTATGCTGTTCTCTCTTTCAGATTTCAAAAGCAATTGGGTGAATGCTCCTTGTGTAAATGGCTTAATCTTCCTTCCTGCATTTATTTTCTTCATCTCTGTCCTTTAATAAGAGAAATATTTGCTAATTTGCCTTAGTTTTTGTAATGATAGTTTTCTATTTCATAAATTCAAATTTTATTCTAAGAAAAAGTAAAATCAGCCTGTAACTGCAACATATATAAATCATGAAATCTGTACTCTAGGCCTGTAAAGTGACTAAACCAAAGACATGAGCTGGATAAAGTAGACCCAGAAAGATGTGTGGACTTAATTTATTATCTATCGAATAAACACCCCACTACCCCCCCCAATTTCCACATGAGCAGGACAGCCTGAGTTGTGACATATTCACATTCAGTGCCAGGCTTAGCACCAGTGGCATGTATGGGGGAGGAGGGATGGAGGCTGAAGGGGATCAGAGAGTTGAAATTGGCATCATGGCACTGTGATGTAAGTCTTCCACTTTTTCTACATGTGCTACAAATGGTGCATAAATGCCCCAAAGTGTCATTGTTTGCAACATGGCACTATTTTCCTCATTTTGAGAAAGTAATGAGATTATGCAGATGCTGCCAACAAACACAATGTCATACAGCTCATATGCTCATTTTATTCAGGTTCAGAATTCTTGAACAGGGTGGAGTGAGTTTCTAAAACTCCGTATTTACTTTAATTTAATATGGCCATTATTAAAATTAGATGGCTTCCACTAATTTAGCATTAATCAGAAGTGTCAAGTATATAATCTTTGTTATTAATCACAACAATTGGATTTTAATTACGATCTTTTGGTTTTATGAATTTATAATAAATCTTTGTGCATTCCAAAGATTGAAGAAAATCTATTTAGAATACTGCTATGTGAGATACCATGGTACAAAGAAAGCTATGTGGAGTTCCAGTGATTTAAATGTTGTGTAGTACATCCACTAATTTTAGAGTTTGCAATAGAACACAAGAATATTTTTAAATGATATAATTACCTTAGCTCCCAACAACTACATTTTAATTTTTAAAAAATGTGTATCCCAGCTATTTCTAAGTTGAATTTTTGAAGTATATAACAATTATTAAAATATATAAATACTCCCAAATACAGACACATTGTTTTAAAATCACTGAGAAAATGATCAATAATTCAAATCTTAGCAAGAGAAATATGGTATGACTTTTTTTAATGAAAGAGACAGTAGGGCCAAACATAATGTTTGGAGGAACCTATTCTGCAGCTTGAGAGGAGTGCAGCTGAAGACCATCCTACACATCTATTATATCGGGGATCCCCAACCCCCGGTCCATGGATCAGCGCTGATCTGCAGCATGCCAGAAACTGAGCCACGCAAACAAGTGAAGCCCCATCTGTGGGATGCAGGCAGCACACAAAACCACGGCCCTTTCCGGTCCACGGAAAAACTTCTCTCCTCAGAACCGGTCCCTGGTGCCCAAAAGGTTGGGAGCCACTGTGTTAAATGGATGTCTGAAATCAGAAGCATTTCAGACATGTAATGGAAGGAATTACAATGTACACATGATATGTAATTATGCTGCTGCCTGGGTTAAGTCCTGCAGATATCTTACAGCATTTGCAGAGTTATATAATTTTCTATATGTCATCATTTTGGCATCTTATGGTTATTATGAATGCTGCTATCTTTAGAACCGGTCTCCTAAATCCTTTTTTTTTTTTAAAGTTGGGATTTATGTCTACTTCATTCTTTCAGTTAAGTTGTGGTATCTTTGTAAGGATTTCACTCAGCATACTGCTTGGAACCTTCCACTGTGGTTTGTTCAAGAAATATGATTAAACTAAACCAGGACTTAGCTCAATGTGTGAACCTTTCAAGTCAATAAGACAAGCCTAAAAATATGATTGCATCCAGTATTAATCATATCCGGAACATGATATAGTATGATTGTTATTTGTTAAATTGTCTAGTCTACTATTAATAATAAAAAAGTCACGTATGGTGCAATTCTTGAGGAATTATAATGAACACGCTTCAGTGGTAATATCTCCTTTGAAAACAGTGGAATGGTTCATATTCTTCTATCATTCTATTGACGTCTTAGTAATTGCAGAAATGTCACTGAATGAGAAAATTGCATACTATGTATTGGCAAATTCAGCAGACATCCAAATGAATATGAACTATACTGGACACAGTTGCTATAGCAAGGAAATATTAAATGGAAAGTAAATTTAGATGAAATTATTTAGAATTTTTTACAGCTGAATCAAATTGACATTAATGATGAACCAGTAAGTGGCAGTCTTTCCTTGCACATCATTCAGTTAATATTCCATTGTCAAGAGTAATAGCTTAGTTCAGTATATTCAACAATAAAGCACTGAAATCAAACTCTGTAGGATACCTAACTTGTACTTAACAATGAATCTCATATAAAAACCTCATATAATGTGAACCTGAGAAAAGGACTGCCTAGCTCTTAAAAAATTTAGAGCTCTACAGCATGTGTTCTGCAAGTAATCATTTTGCACATAACATAACACAGAAACTTACATTCAGTGCCCCATATAATATCTGCATTGCACAATTGCCTCTAATACCTGCTGTGCTAGTTTAGTAGCATATTTTAGAATGTGGTGAATATCTTGCCCTAAACTGAGTTTTTATTTAGTGGCACAATAAATCTTCTGGACAAGAATATTTTTTATAATCTTTTCACTCCATCTACATATTCTGCAGCCCCAACAAATCAGGTAAGCTCAATTTTATTTCAAATATGCATATTTATATCTAATAGGGCTAGGCATGCTTAAAAAAACTATTTGGAAGAAATGCTCTTGGCTTTGTGCAAACACAGCACCTTTCTGCTTCTGTGTTATTTATTAAAACATGCACAATAACATCAGCCTGAAAAAAAATATATATAGACGCTTTAGGAGCTGTATTAAAGACATGCAGCTTTAATGATTTTATTAAAGCAACAGGAGCTTTTAACAGGCTTGCCTGGAAAACTCAAAAGAAAGATCTCTGCTTTAACAAATGGCATAGAGCAATGTTTCCCAATATTTTCTTCACCATGCACCCTGAAGACGTAACTCAAGATTTAAATCATAACATTTCTTCAAGTTTTCGCAGACCCCCTGTGACAACAGCTTCCCATGGGCTTGTGGACCACAAGTTGAGAACCACTGGCATAGAGCTTCTCTGTGTTTAAAAGATTCCAAAACACTTCTGTCAATGAAGGGGTCGTGACAGCTGTCAGCCTTGACAGCTTCAAGGCAGGGCTAGATAGATTCATGGATGCAAAGTGTATCGGTGGTTATTAAAACGGATGCCCATGTGCCGCCTCTATGTTGGTTGAGGCAGGCAGGATTCCCTTGAGTACCATTTGTTGGGGGTCAAGGGAAAGGGAGGGTTTTGCCTTCTCTTTCTGCTCAAGATCCCCATGTACAATTGGTGGGCCACTGTGTGACACAGAATTATTTTATTATTTATTATTATTTATTAAATTTCTATGCCGCCCTATTCCGGGAACTCAGGGCTGGACTCGATGGGCTTTAGCCTGATTCAGCATGGCTCTTCTTATGTTCTTAATGAATGTTTGCTGCATGCAATACATCTAATAAATAATCAGTTTTTGAACATCAGTAAGTTGTTTATTCCCCTACATATTCCATATTTAAAATGGTATACATTTCCAATGTTATTTGGTACTAGATTTCAACAACCTGTTTAATCTGAAGTACCTATGGCTATATAGTGGGACTTACTTCCAAGTAAACATGAATTAGGATTGTGTTTTTCCTTCCATAAATGTTCTGTTAATCATCATGCTTGATGACTAAGGATATTTGATTTTTGCAACCCCAGAACTGGCTATTTTGTTCATACTAATATTGTAATTTGCTTGTCATTGTTCTTTTAGTGTAACCAAGTAAAAATACTGAAATGAGAGTAGAAACTTAGCAGAATGTCCTTATATCACTAAATAAATTATTTGATATATGCTCTCTCTTCAGGTCATTTCTACCCTTCAGGCCAATTCATTTTCTGCCAGTAATGCTGAGGCCCATCTGTTGTTTGACCTGCTTCCTCTTTGATTGTTCTCCACCTCACCCAGCCATGTCAATGCCTGCCATATAATTCTCTTATGGTTTTAGCCATCTTGATCTATATTCAAACCACTTTCTCTGTCTCTCTTACTCCAAAACAAT
The DNA here is from genome assembly GCA_034064705.1 of Bothrops alternatus. Classification (NCBI taxonomy): domain Eukaryota; kingdom Metazoa; phylum Chordata; class Lepidosauria; order Squamata; family Viperidae; genus Bothrops; species Bothrops alternatus. The sequence goes on along the minus strand of JARGCV010000027.1, from coordinate 13,180,318 downwards.
AAATCTCTAACTTTAAAAGTATAAAGCAGGGGCCTTCAACCTTGGCCCTTTTATGACTTGTGGACTTCAACTCCCAGAATTCGTCAGGCGGCGTGCCTGGCTGAGGAATTCTGGGAGTTGAAGCCCACAAGTCATAAAAGGGCCGAGTTTGAAGACCCCTGGCATAAAGCATAGAAGTATGATTCAATGATTATCCCCACTGATTTATTTTAGTGCCTTTTTTGCAGAAGAAGGTGCATCTGGGTAAAAAGGAGGGCATGTTAAATTATGACATCCACCCTAAAATAGATTCATAAAATAGATTCTAGATAGATATCTAGGTAGAGATAGATGAATAGATAGATAGATAGATAGATAGATAGATAGATAGATAGATAGATAGATAGATAGATAGAGATGGATGGATGGATGGATGAATGGATGATAGATTTTTCCAAAGTGGTATCAGTAAGGATTAGGATTTCAGAGTTTTGTGATTTTGGTAATATGTAGAAAATCATGTTGGCCAGCTTCCAACTCCATCATTCTTTTCTTATGCTAGATCATTTGGCTGGTGGAACTGAGCTTTTAAAAAGTTGGGTTTTTTACTACCTATATTAACTAATTATAATAAGGAAAAACAACTTTAGTAAAAGTATATTTTCTGAGTGGAAGCTGTTAAAGATGAGCATAATTATTTTTAAATAGATACTTGCTATCTATTGCCAATCTGCTGCAACTTATACTTCTGTCTTTGCCTAGAAGTTATACTGTCTATTGATTCTGGCTTGATTCTTCACCTGGCCTTCTGACTCTTTTTCATTATTGACTTTGCACCCATACTTTAAGGTTCTATACTCCCTGCTTCTTAAAGTATCTAAATTTTCTAAATCTTAGAGCCAGCATGAGTGTATATTATTGGATTCTGTGGTTTAAGAGTAAATAAATATAGTGATCATATAATTTTGACTTAATAAATATAATCGAACTGTAAAACATCTACACGTAGGAATGTAAAACTGTAGATTTTAAAATAAAGGCACTATTTCAAATGCAATCTGAAAAAACTGATCTCGGTCAAGGTTGTCACTTTTGTATTATGTACTGATATCTCTGAAATATCACAGTATGTGCTCTCCTAAAAGATTGGTTTCACACCAAGGACAAATATAAATCCCAATTTTAAACATACTCCTATGAGACTTCATCTTTCTTTGAGTTGTAGAACTGAATTGTGAGATGCAGCAATTTAGCTGTCTTGTTTTCATGCTCCCTTGGCCCTTTGCAACACTAACAGCTGCTTGGCAAATGTGTGGTTTGCCCCACTCCCACTCCACAAATATAAAAATGAAGACAGTTAAAAAGCTTTCTTGAACAGACCTCATATGGCTCAGTTATATTGAAGTTATTTCATTAATATTTGGCAGGCTTGTAAACACATTTTCACATCTGCAACTTTTCAGGTTTTTAAAAACATAAATTAGTGATGTCCAAAAAGTCCCCCAAAAGAGTCGTTATCATAATATGAAGGCATTGCCTTTTGGAGCAACAAAGAAGACATTCCTGGGTAGATATCCTTAGTGATTTTTTAAAAAATTGCCTTAATATAGTATAAGGAAGAAGGAGAAAGGGAAGGAGAATGGGACATTGTAACTGGAAAAATTCTAGAAAAGATAATTAAGCAGTGGGTTTGCAAGCACTTAGAAACAATTTGTGTGATTACTGGAAATCACCATGGATTTGTTAAAAACAGGTTGTGCCAGACAAATCTTACTGCTTTCTTTGATGAGGTGACTAGATTAGAGGACCAAGGGAATGCTGTGGATATAGTATTCTTAGACTTCAGTAAGTATGACAGTATGTGAGAAAGACCTTGAGAAATGGGGCAAAGAGTTGCTACCAGGGAATGATCAGAAAAAAGAGGGCAGATAATGGGTGCATAATGGGTGAAGAAATAGGCTCAGAAAGGATCCTCTCTAGCTTTTTTCTATTTGTTTTAATTCCCTCTGCATTTTTTTCTTTATTCTGTTTTGCTTTTACTGTTATTAGTTTGTGTTAGTATTTATTTATGTATTTATTTATTCAATTTGTATAGCTGCCCATCTGAAGTCAGTGATTCCGGGCGGTAAACAGAACAGTTAAAAAACAATACAAAAAAGAAATCGTAGCCAAGGTATTGTAATCTGTCAGTGACAACATAACCAGGAAATGGGGCCTTTCCTTTGCTTGAGACCCCAACTCTTGGCACATAGCCAGGTCTTCAAGGACTTCTGAAAAGCCAGCAGGGTTGGGCCATCCTAATCTCAGGAGGGAGGATGTTTCAGAGGGCAGGCATTGGGGCAGAAAAGGCACGCCTCCTGACACTACTCGGCTGATGAGACCTAGAGCATGTCTATCCTGGTAGCAATCAGAAAAGGACCAAGTGTATGTTGAGGTAGCACCTAATCCAAACTGGTGTGAGAATGTTTGAATATGGGAGAGAAGCAAAGGTTGTATGTTACTTGACACACGTAAGACTTTTATAAGGAATGATAATCAAAGACTTACAATAGGGGTGAATATCTGTAGCTCGGATGTAGGATGAGGATGAAGGTTCATTCTTCGAGCTTGAGGTTTGGTTTCTGACCATTTCATTACCAGGCTAGGTAACATCTTCAGCAGAGTTTAGGAGATGTCAGTGTCAGTCTTCTATTTATAAGGGCTTCAGGTGTGACTGTGTCAAGTGAGAAGCTTGTGATGGGTCTTGTGATAGGGAAGTTACATCAGGTCAAGGTCATTGAGAGGCAAACTGCTGGTGGGAGGGGGATGGGTCAACTGTGAGTCATCAGGGAGATAGGTCTTTTTTTTAAAAAATATTTTTATTGATTTTTTATAAAATTTTTAACAAAAAATGAAATAACAGTTCAACTGTAAACAATTATGTACATATACAATTAGCAAACAATCAAACAAAACTGCTCGGTACCCCCTCCCCACCACATCCTCCTAGAACAAAACTAACCCCCTCTTCTTCCCCTCTAACAACCTACTTAAACCTTTCTCTAGTTCCATCCTCTCCTCCCACCTCCATCCTCTCCCTCATACCTTCTTCCTACTTGCCTAACCTTCACTCCTCCTTCTTCTTCCAACCAATGTGGTGCCCAGAGGCCACCCGAGCAACCCCTTACCACCTAAAAAGAGAAAAGAAAATCCCCAAAACAGTTGAAAAAATATAAAATAACTATTATTAAAACCCTCCCCCCTCCCCCCCAGGCTTCCCAGAGTGAATACAGGGTAAAAACGCAAGAAACCCCGCTAAACTATTTAACTATAAAACAAATATAATTCCTTCAATTGATATTTCTTCTGTGTATAATCTATCCATTTTTTCCACTCCATCAAAAATTGTTCATTTGAGTGGTTTTTCAAATATGCAGATATCTTAGCCATTTCAGCCAAGTTCACGACTTTTAATGTCCATTCTTCAATAGATGGTGTTTCAGATGTCTTCCAATATTGACCCACCAACAGTCTTGCCGCCGTAATCAGATTCAAAATCAACTTAGTCTCTATGGTGGTACAGTCTTTTATAATACCTAATAAAAATAACTGTGGTGAAAATTCAATACGCTTTTTCAGTATATTTTGAAGAATCCACCATATTTTTATCCAAAAAGCCTTAATTTTTTTACAAGTCCACCAAATGTGAAAATAAGTAGCGTCCATAAAATCACATCTCCAACATTTGGGTTGCATATTTGGATACATAAGTGATAATTTTTTTGGGTCTAAATGCCATCTATAAAACATTTTATAAAAATTTTCTCTTAAATGCTGAGCTTGTGTAAATTTTACATTTTTCACCCATATCCTTTTCCAGGTTTCCATCGTAATTGGATGTCCAAAGTTACCTTCCCATTTAATCATACATTCTTTAACTAATTCATTTCCAGAATCAATTTCAATTAAAACTTCGTATAATCTTTTAATATGCATAATTCTTTGATCTCTAACTTGTTGAATTAATTTTCCATCCTTTAAAGAAAAACCCATTTTAACATCTTTTTGCCATCTAGCCTGAAGTTGCATATGTGAATACCAATTATGAGCTATTCCTTCTTCCCTTAACCTATCTAGTGATTTCAGTTCTAAACTATTCCCCTCTTTAATTAAAAGCTTCTCATAGGGCACCACATCCTGGATTTGTTGTCTATTTATACTCTCTATTGCATGCCTGGGAGCTGTCCATAAAGGAATTTTACCATTTAACTTATAAGAATACTTTTTCCAGACACGCAACAGTGAATTTCTCAATAAATGTTCTTTAAAACCCCTATCCAACTTTTTATCATAAACTAAATACGCATGAAACCCATACAATAGTCCGTACCCTTCTATATTCAATATTCTTTCATTAGTTAAATTAATCCAATCACTTATTGCTACTAGAGCTGCTGCATAGTAATATAGCTTAAAATTAGGCACTTTCAAACCACCTCTCTCTCTTATATCTTGAATAATTTTTAATTTAACCCTTGGTTTCTTGCCATTCCAAATAAATCTATTAACACCTTTCTGCCACTCCTCCAAATTCCCATCCTTTTTAAGTATTGGTAACATTTGAAATAGAAATAAAAATTTCAGCAATACATTCATTTTGACTGCAGCTATCCTTCCCAACATTGATAATTGTAATTTTTTCCAATTCTCCAACTCTAATTGTACTTTATTCCATAAAAATTCATAATTATTCTTATACAATTTCCCATTTGACGCTTCAATATAAATTCCTAAATATTTAACTTTCTTAACTATCTCACACCCCGTTATTCTTTCCAAATCCTGTTTTAATTTATCACCTAGATTTTTAACCAGCATTTTTGTCTTGGATATATTTAATTTAAAACCTGATACTCTTCCATAGTTTTGTATAATTTCCATCAACCTCTGAGCTGACTGTATTGGTTGCGTTAATGTCACAAGTAAATCATCTGCAAAAGCGCATAATCTATAATCATGTTGCCTAATCTGAACTCCTTTTAAGTCATCTAAAGCTCTGATCTTGTTCAGTAGAACCTCTAAAGTTAACACAAACAGTAAAGGGGATAGGGGACAGCCCTGCCTGGTACCTTTCTCTATATTAAATGAATCTGTTAATTGACCATTCACAATAATTTGCCCTGTTTGTTTCTTGATATACTGCTGATATAGAGTTGATAAACTGGTCCCCCAAGGGAGATAGGTCTTGTGATGGAGAGGTTACATCAGGTCAGGGTCGTTGGGAGGAGAGCTGTTGATGGGAGGGGGAGAAGGGCTTCGTGGGTTAGTTGAGGCTCAGTGCTGTTTCTGGTTGGCTGCGTGGTTGATCTGGATTCTGAGGGGTTCATAGGCTGATTATAGGTCAATGTGTTTGTTGACAGAATTGCTTGTGGAATGCCAGACTTAGATGAACTCACAAGCGTAATGGGTGTTAGTGTGGCTGATGATTTTAGTGTTGCTCCAATTGAATTGGTGTTGTTTGGTGTCAATGTGGGCAGAGATTAAGGCTTTGGGATCGTGGCATTTGACTGCCAGCTGGTGTTTGTGGATTTTGTTTTTTAATTGATGTGATTTTGGCCCCTGTAGAATTGATTGAAATTGTTACAGTTGATTTTGTAGATTACATTGTTTCTTTCATCCCTCTGTATCTTGTCTTTGGTTTTGGATAATTCTTGGCAGAGTGTGGCTGTGAGTTTGTGGGCCATTGCTATTCCTAGGGGTTGGAAAATTCTGGCTGTTATTTCTGACACCTCTTTTGTGTATGGTATGGTTAGTTTTTGTGTGGTGATTGGCTGTGTGGTGTGTTGTGGTTTGGGTGCTATGTGTCAAAATACAAAGTTTTTTGGATAGCCATTATGGAGAAGGATGTCAAGCAGCCATTTATCTTCTGTTTTTTTTTTTAGTGTTGTGGTGCTGTAGTGTGTCTTAGCCCTTCTGAAGAGGATCTGGACATAGTTTCTTTTGTGTATGGTGGCGTGGTTGCTTGTGAAGCTGAGGATCTGGTCTGTTTTTGCAATAGATGCAGGTTTCCAGTTCTCCATTTTCCAGTCTCCTAATGTCGATGTTGAGGAATGGGAGTCTGTTATCTGGTTCCTCTTTGCATGTAAACTTGATCCCAGAGAATATGTTATTAAGTAGGTGGTATGTTTCTCCAATTTGGGAGTGTTTGATGATGCCAAATGTGTCACTGACATAGCGTATCCAGAATTTTTGTTGGATGGTGGCTAGAGCTATGGATTTGCAGAAGCATGACTGCTTCTGCTATTAGGCCTGATATGGGTGAACCCATTGGGGTACCTTGTACTTGCTTGTACATTTTCCCATTGAACTGTTGAGACATAGGTTCAGGAGTTTCATGATGGTTTCTGTGGACATGTTCTGTAGTGGCATCATCTTTGTGGGTATGGTGTTTAGTGAGTAGATGGTGTATGGCTTGTTTAGCCAGATTAGTATCAATCAAGGTGAAGAGGGCAGCGACAGAATTTCTTTCTTGTTGATCTTGCTATATTTGATGCATTGGAGAAATTGTTCTGGTGAGTTTATTAAGTGGGTGTCTGAGTTTCCTCTGCAGGCTTATTGCTAGTTTGTACATCAGTGTTCCAGGTAGAAACACAATTGGGCATAAGGAGATCCCATTCTTGTATATTTTGGGGAGTCCGTAGAACCTAGGTGTGGAGGAATCCTGTGGTTGCATGTGCTTTCTTTCTAGTAGTAGTAACTTCTTTCTAGTAGGTGTCATTGAGATGGTTTTCAGCTTTGTGGATATAGTCAGCTTTGTCCATTACTACTGTCAGTCTGCTTTTCTTTGCCAGTAGTATGACGATGCTTTCATCTTGTTTCTGTGTCTTTAGTGTTCTCTTCTCCTTTTGGCTGAGTGTTTCGTTTTGTCTGTTGCATTGTACATTGGGGATGATTCTTTGTCTGATGTCTTCTTGTGTTTCTTGGTCCAAATGGTGTGTTTTTACAATGGATTTGAGATTGGCAAGGAATTCAATTGGGTCAGAATCTTTGTAGTTGAAATCATCATCAGTGGTAAAGAAACATATCACCTACTTAATAACATATTCCCTGGAATCAAGTTTATACACGAAGAGGAGACAGGCAACAGATTCCCATTCCTCAACATCGACATAAGGAGACTGGAAAATGGAGAACTTCACAAGCAACCACCTCACCATACACAAAAGAAGCTGTATCCAGACCCTCTTCAGAAGGGCCAAGACACACTGCAGCACCACAACACTAAGAAAAGCAGAAGAGAAATGGCTACTTGACATCTTTCTCTGTAATGGTTATCCAAAAAACTTTGTATTCTGACACACAGCACCCAAACCACAACACACCACACAGCCAACCAGCACAAAAAAACCTAACCCTACCATACACAAAAGAGGTGTCAGAAATAACAGTCAGAATTTTCCAACCCCTAGGAATAGCAATACCCTACAAACCCACAGCCATACTCTGCCAGGAATTGTCCAAAACCAAAGACAAGATACAGAGGGATGAAAGAAACAATATAATCTACAAAATCAACTGTAACAATTGCAACCAATTCTATGTGGCAGAAACATCGCATCAATTAAAAACCAGGATCCACAAACACCAGCTGGCAGTCTAATGCCATGATCCCAAATCCTTAATGTGTGCCCACACTGACACTCCACAAGCAATTCCATCAACAGACATATTGACCTACAACCAGCCTATGAACCCCTCAGAATCCAAATCAACCGCACAGCCAACCGGAGACAGCACCAACCCTCAACCAACACACCCAAGCACCCCCCTTCCCACCAGTAGTTCACCTCCCAAAGACCCTGACCTGATGTAACCTTTCCATCACAAGACCCATCACAAGCCTCTCACTGATGACTCATACCTGACCCATCACAAGACCCTCACTTGACACATCCACACCTGAAGCCCTTATAAACAGAAGACTGACACTGACACCCCTTAAACTTTGCTGAAGATGTTACCAAGCCTGGTAATGAAATGTTTGGAAACCAATCCATAAGCTTAGAGAAAGAACCTTCACCCTCAAAGACTTATTTATGTGGTTGCATTAACTTGTAAAATCTAGGAAAGAGGAGTTAACCTACGGCAACAACCTATTGTTAGGAAAGGACGTGATATAAAAAAGTATTTATGTGGTTGCATTAACTTGTAAAATCTAGGAAAGAGGAGTTAACCTACGGCAACAACCTATTGTTAGGAGAGGATGTGATATAAAAAAGTATTTTATACAGTTATATGCTACACCGTGGCATGTTCAGTCCCTAGAAAACAAAGAATCCTTACAAGCCATTTACCCAGAATGGTATGGGGATTGCAGGATTCAACTGAATCGGTCACTGGGACCAGAGGTATAGTGATTCTTGCACAGAGCAAGAGATTTGGAATAGAAAACCTCCTTCCTAACTGAATGATTCTACGATTGTAAGAAAAGAAACCCAAACCTACACCTATACCCACTCCCAGCTGCACATCTGTCATGTTCAATATTGCCTTATGTTGAATCTGTTAACAATTGCACATAGATTGTAAGTACACACTCAGTTTTTTTCAGAAATATGTCATGTTTCATTATCTACAATGTAATGGTTGTATCAACTTCAGTTTACTATTGCCTGGAATTTGCATGCAGGTCTATGTAATCCACTCAATCACACCCATATTTAATGCAGCATTAAAGTGAAGAAATATTAATCAGGCAGCTAGTTCATAAGGAGAGTTCAAGCACGTGTAATCAATCTAAGGTTGTATGTCAGGGTGGTACTGTTTTTCCATTGCAATAGAATAGTCTTTTGTTTTCTTACTATATCTTAGTAAAAATTCTTCATAGATTTGTTTTGAAATTTCAAAATCACTTATTTATACCATAGTACTGTTGTACTTAAAAATATATGGACATTTAACTGAAACAGAACAATATAGAGGAAGCCTATATCATATGTGAAGGGTCGGTCATTCCATTATTTTAGAGTTCCAGTCTAATTAAGTTTATAAGGAACGCTTTTAAAATATTTTTTTAACAATATTTTATTAGGTTTTATAAGGGTGAGGGAAAAATAGGATCAATATAGGTAGTGGGTTGGGATAGGGGTAGGTACAACAATGGGGTTGACCCCAATAACATTTCCAAGCTTTAGCAAGCAGACTATTGTCCGGATACAGATATTCAATAAGAATAGTTAATATGATAATAAATAGCTGTAGTTAACAAAAATAACAATAATCATAAAGTGTATTGATTAATCAGTAGATATCATTCATCTTATTAAATTTCACAATCATTTCTCGCTAACTCGTTTTGCTAACCATTGGTAAAAGTTTTCCCATGTTTTAAAATAGATTGAGTCTTCTTTCTCTTTAATCTCTAGGGTTAGTCTGTCCATTTCTGCACATTCTAGAATTTTCCTAATTATGATCTCATATTTTCATTTTTCCAATATTGGGCAAATGCTATTCTCGCAGCTGTCAATATATGAAATATTAAATACTCATTCTCTTTCCCATAGTTAGATCCTAGTATTCCTAACAAAAACAGTTCTGGCTTAAATTCTATCTGTATTTTAGTCATCTTTTCCAGCCATATATGAATCTTAGACCAAATTTTTTTTGTACTAGGACATACTCACCAGCTATGGTAATAAGTACCTGGCTTTTGTTTACATTTCCAACAATTATTTGAAACATTTTAAAGCATTTTCATTAGCCTTACTGGTGTCATGTGCCATCTGTAAAACATTTTATATAAGTTTTCTTTATATGAAGCTGCTTTAGTCAGTTTAATATTTCTATTCTATAACTTTTGCCAGTCTTCTAAGTCTATAGAGTATCCAAAAGTTTTTGCCCAAACTATCATTGTCTCTCCAAAATGTCTTTATAAGTAACAAGTTTGTTGTAATTAATTAAATTTGGGTAAGCAAAAGCTTCCATTGTTGAAAGCCACTCTGGTATTTTAATATAATTTTTTTGTTTTATTCTTTCCCATTCTAGAAGCAGTACATTCCTTATAGCATGGTTTTGAAAATATCTGTGTATTTTATTTTTACCGTACCACAGAAGGGCATGTCAACCCAATTGTAGATCATGCCCCTCTAGGTAGAGAAGTCTTTTATTACTCAAGATTATCCATTCTTTAAGCCATGGTAAGATGGCTGCTTGATAATAAAGTCTCCAGTCCGGGAGTCCAAATCCTCCACTATCTTTAGCTTCTTGTAACATTTTAACTTTAATTCGTGCTTTTTCCCCATGCCATATGAATCTTAATATTTAAATCATCAAAAATATATTTCCCAATTTTACGGGAATTGTTTGGAATAAGAAGAGTAGTTTCAGTAGGACACTCATCTTCACTGTCACTATTCTTTCTAGCAGTAATAGTTGGAGGTTTTCCAAATCTAATTTTATTTGTTTCAACAGTCTTTCGTAGTTATTTATCTTCTTTTAGTGTGTACATCTTGCCGTTAAGTAAATGCCTAGATATTTCACTTTTTTGACTTTTTTGACTATTTGCAGATTTGTCTTTTGTGTAAGTTTTCTGTTTGTCTGTTAGGTTTTTTTAATACTTTAGTCTTTTCTCTGTTTATTTTCAAACCAGCCACTTCTCCAAATTTTTCTATTTTCTGCAACAGTTTAGTAGTTGTTTCTAGTGGCTCCTCCAAGATGAAAATCAAATCATCTGCAAAAGCTTGTAATTTATATTTTTGGTCTTTTATCTCCAATCCTTTTATTTCTGTGTCCTGCCTAATATTTCTAGCCAGTACTTCCAGTGTTAAGATGAATAGCAAAGGGGATAATGGACATCCCTGTCTTATGCCTTTTTTAAATGTCAAAGCTTTTAAAATATTGTAAGGTATACAAAAAGTATAAAAAGCATATTTAATATTCTTTAAAAAATAAATTAAATTGCTTTTATTTTCTTTACCCATTGCTTTGTTAATATGGAATATTCTAACCTTTTATTCCAAACCTCTTGCAAGTAACCAACCTTAGCAAGACTTTTAAATTATCTTTTAAAATTTTATTTAAAATATTTGTGATTTTATAAAGACACTGAAGTCATTTCAAATATGTTTCTAAATTAGATCTAAGTCTGGGCTGCAATAATTCAGAGGACCACTACATGGAAGCAAAGAGTAAAGAATTTGCTGTATCTGCTTACTTATAGTGTTCTAGATTTCTGTAGCCCCAAACTTGTAGCTCTAGTTTTGTCTATTTTTAATTGACCTGTAGTCTTATAACTGTCCAGTAATTTTGAATGCACAGTTGTCCTATGAATCTTGATTGATTGTGCAGCAGGCAATTTTACTGTTATCTGTTCCTCATTGCATAGATGAGGCTTCCATTTAGAGTTTGAGCCATTAACCAAGCTAAAAATAAATTGGGTTACTAAAAGCCTTTATGTCATATCATAGTTATATAAATAATAATTATCATTTGAAAGGGTTTTCGAGATTTGTAGCTGTTCTGTTCTGTTCCATTCCTTTCTGTTCCACTCCACTATCAGTGTTTCCTTATAGGTGGATTAAATATCTGCCTCATTATCCAGATGCATTTCTCTTAAAAAGAGTAGTGTTTAAATTGTTTTACTTCTAGCAAATGTACAATATTTATTAGATCAAACCATTCTCACTACTGGATTTGCCAGTAGCAAATGCCCCTGCCTGTTGAATCTCAGCATGTGTTTCATATGAGCTGAGTCAAAGTCCCTGGAGGCAGAGCAAAAGGACAATAGCTTGACTTGTATGGAAATCAGCAAGCTTGACAGTGACAGATGCAGTTATTGACAAATTTGGCAGAATGAAGTCCTTGAAATAAAATTAGGGGAAGGATATTTGGTCTTAGCAAACTTAAAGAACAAGGAAATGCATTTAAGGCCATAAATTGTACAGACAATATCCTTGCCTTCTAAGCTCTGTTAATTAGAAAAAAAGGTTTAAAGTGAAGAAGACATGACATTGACATTGTTTCAGATACTGTTCATTTTTTTTTTTAAAAAAAAGCTAAGTGGAAACATTTAATACCTAAACAGAAGAATAAGTTATCTTGGGAAGTCTCCTACATTGCAAGCCAAGGGCAATTAATGATACTATACTGTATCTTGCATGCATTGTAGTTAACTAAGCTGTAGTTAACAAATCATCTCAATATCAAGCATAATTTGAAAATGTGCATCATTGTCATATCTATAAACAGAACCAGTTCTATAATATATTTTTGTCATATGCAATATGCAATATGTATTATATATGTTATTTGAACATTATATATGTTATATCTAATATATGTTTATTATATATTATGTGTGTGTGTGTGTGTGTGTGTGTAATGCTGCTCATTTCCCCTATAAGATAATTCTGAGTGGCTTACAAGTTATAAAAATACAAACATACAAGCATACATACACACATACATACACTAATGTATACATATTTCCAAACAAAAATTTTAATGATCTGTGTTCATTTTATCATTTAAAGTGATTTTATTAGATTATAATTACAATAGTAAAAACTAATACCAACTAAAAGAAAGATAAAAAAAGACTAAAAGGCACAAAGGAGAAAAACTAGGAATATAAAAGAAAGAAAAATAGGAGTATAATTAAAAAAAACCAGCAGAAATATATGAAGATGAATTTCCATTTCTTCTTTGTCCTTCTTACAAGATTCTTCAAAACTTTAATATGTCTCTTTTATAGGTCTAATATAGAAAATACTATCCAGGCAATTCTCTTGGTTTATTTTTTGTCTTTCCTTTTAATTATTAAAACATCAACCAGATTCTTTTGTATATCCAGTATAATACCTTTTTAAATGTTATTCTTGTAGCCTATCATTTGTAAATCCACTTTCAACTAAATTAGTGCCTTATCAGGTAAGACCTGTTCCTCTTCGATAACAGATTTTAGATACAGTTTATTCATAGATCCAGATATTGCTGTTGGCATTGTTAATATTAATTTCTGACTTCAGTTTTTTTAAAGAAATCCACCAGTATTTCCAGTGTTAGAATGTTTTGCACCATTCTGTAACTGTAAATCAAATTTATGTGTTCTTCTCCTTTACTTAAAAATTTTAGTTCCATCTAGTGTCCAATTTTTAAAATTTTATTATTTTTTAATTTAAAATAAGAGCATTTCCCCATGAGATGTATCTTTTATATTTAATTAAAAAACTTATTTCAAATTTATCTGGCCCTTAGTCTTTCTGTAACTTTCTAAAATCAAACTCTTAACCTTTTGCTGTTTATTTATTAATTTTTAGCTTTTTAGCTTGTAGTTAAAATTTTCTTTCATTAAGGAGGGAAGGCAGACCTACCTGGTATTTTCAGTTGTTTTGATCCAAAGGTTTCTAATAGTTGAAAAGTAGTTAATAAGCAATTTCCCAAATGTGATTAGAAATTTGCAAATTCAGTGTTCTTTGGAAGATACTAATTATGGCTTGTGCAAAACAACTATTCTATCCTATTCCAGTGCTGAAAACTTGCTGAAAACTGCTGTCTTGTGGCCTCCTTATGAGGAGCAACTATCTGGAGCATTTGTGGACGATCTCTCATCCTCTTGTTTTAGTTGTTTCCTTCTTCACTGTGGTTCTTGACTCCACTTTTTTGGAGCTGTCTTCAGTCTTCCAGAAATCATTATCTGTGAGCATTAATGTTACAGTTAGGGTGACAAATAAATGCTTTGCTTTCTGCTTTGCAAGTTTTTCTTTATATCATAAAATATCTCATTATTTTCCAATACAAATACAAATTCTGGTTACTTTTATTTGTAATTAACTGTCTGAGAATGATAATAAATCTATACTTATTTCTGAGGTTTTCTTGTATTAAATTAGGTCATGTTAAGCTATTACTAGATCAAAAAGTAAATAATTCTTAATGTTTCTGAAATTCTTGCTGAAGTACTATTTAATTATGACACATCATAACGGTGTGGTATTATATAGAATAACATATCCCATAGATAGTTGTGGCTTCTTGATAAATATAGCATAACAAAATGTTCTTACTTGCACTGAATACAATGAGTAAGGATGAAAAATACATTTCCCTCTCTAATAATAGGTTGACACATGCTTCCTTATTCCATTGAATATAATGGCATAAAAAGTCTCTTTGTGCTCTAAGTGGTTCAGTGTTGGAACACTTCAACTGATCCAAATGCTGTCTCAAAAGTGCTTTTCCAAGAGGCAACTGGACTTCCTTGTTTTTCTTTGAAGACGTTTTGCTTCTCATCCAAGAAGCTTCTTCAGCTCTGACTAGATGGTGCGGAATGGAAAGATTTATACTCCTTGCAGACAGCTGGTCATTTGCATTCTTTTAGAGCAGACATGTCAAACTCGTGATGTCATGTGACGTTGTGCAATGTATCAGAGCTTTTTCCCCATTGCCAGCAATGGGGTGGGCGCAGTTTCATCATGACGCATCCGGCCTGTGGGCTGGCAGTTTGACACCCCTGTTTTAGAGAGTTGTTGAGGCTACCTGGAAGTTTATCTGTTGAGAGAGGGCTGTTCAATAGAAGGGGAGGGATATGACATCATCTATCTCCAGTCTACAACACAGTCCTTTCAGCAGTTCCAAGAAGGCTCTACACCTATTTGCACCACTCCAGTGACCTTGAGCACACAGATAAATTTTCAAGTGGCTTCAATGACTCTCTAAAAGAATGCAAATGACCATCTGGCTTCAAATCAGAACTGAAGAAACTTCTTGGATGAGAAGCAAAACATCTTCAAAGAAAAACAAGAAAGTCCAATTGCCTCTTGAAAAAGCACCTTTGGGACAACCATGACCTGGATGACAGAAAATCTCCGAAGACATTGATGATCCAAATGCTGTTTTTCCTGAAATCTGGCAAACCCGAAATAAATTTGAGGAGGGCTTTCTCTCTGTCCTTTTTCATTTTCATCATTAAAAGTTTCATGAAAAAGGTTGTGGATGGGGTGCAATGGAGAAAGAAGCTTAAATTCCTTTGAAGTTGCTCTAGCACCAGCCCAGTCTGGACACTCCCCCAAAGAGCTTTCCATAATACGTTCT
Source organism: Bothrops alternatus (assembly GCA_034064705.1). Classification (NCBI taxonomy): domain Eukaryota; kingdom Metazoa; phylum Chordata; class Lepidosauria; order Squamata; family Viperidae; genus Bothrops; species Bothrops alternatus. The sequence goes on along the minus strand of JARGCV010000027.1, from coordinate 13,165,270 downwards.
TCCATTCAGTCCTTCCATACTGACAGTCCTTCTTTACATACTGTCATTCTGTATTGACAGTCTTTCCGTATATACAGTCTGGCAAAAGAATAGGAAGAAAAAGGTGCTACTCAACCCTCATGCCGTCAGAATCTTATTTCTAACCTTTGAAAGAGAATGTGGCACACAATTAACTTTGCACCGCTAATTGTTAACTTTGACCTGTAGGGCACCAAAGTAAATATTTCACATGAAAAACATAAGTAGTAATAAAATATTTTAAAAATACATTTTCATCTATCATTTTTTAAAAACTGTATGATCAATCCTGCAGATGGTAGGTTCAAAACTTTTATCTACTTAAAAGCCAGAAGGCAACACAACATTTCAGTGACATTCCATTAGTTTATTCCAAAAAGCGGGCAAAGGAGGAGTCAGAGAGAGAGAGAGAGAGAGAGAGAGAGAGAGAGAGAGAGAGAGAGAGAGAGAGAGAGAGAGAGAGAGAGAAGGATTTAACATAACTGAAATTCAATTAAAATTTATTTCATCACAGTTAATAGATTATTTCCAAGTGCTTAATTTTTCCTTCTGTCACATTAACAATCATAATTCGATGGCAGCTTTTGGAAATGTTCCAGTAAACAATCCAATAGCCTTAAATTGTATACTTGTATTGATATAAGGTGTACTGAATATGTATTATTTTAACATTGTGCTTGCTTAAGGTTGGACAGGCCTTTCAATCTGAGGTCACACATTATTTAAATAAATTTCATTTTAACATGTAATGTAAAAAGGATCTGTCTGATTACATAATAATACTAATATGTAGGATTAGTACATATTAATATATGTTACTACATGTTAGCGCTACACCCCACAGGTGCATTACATCTCATGGAAACAGAATGAATTTGTTAGATATGGGCAGTCTTACTTCTGAATTTTAGCAGACGATTTGGGGATATTCTGGGATTTCATTTTGGGGCTGGAAGATTACTTGTGGCATCAAATAGTGGGTTGCCAACCCTTGGATTATGTGAAAAGTTCAACAAATTTATGTAAAAATAAAATTCTCCTTTTTGTGTAGGAAGTGGTTGCAAACCAGAGTCAGTACCTGTTGCATTGCATTATCAGGAAGAACTATTTTCCAAGAAAAGTTATCTGTGAAGGTTGGGAGCGGGTATAAGAGTCTATGGAGGATAACTAACTAACTAACTAACTAACTAACTAACTAACTAACTAACTAACTAACTAACTAACTAACTACATTCATATATTTTGATACAAGCTCTGATATGAGTTTCACAGTCCAGTGCTTATCATATTTGGTGAAGTACAATTCTAAGCATCAGCAGCCATCTAGGATCATCTATTTATTTGGAAACATGACAGCATCAGACTGAGGAAGACTGCTCAGGTAATTCTTAAAACAGCAAGCATTTTCATTGGTTGCTACAATTAATGCTGTATCTTCAGTGATCAAATTACAAATGTTGGGGTATGAGCTCATGAAATCTAGAGAAAACCACATACCCTTGTATTTTTTATGAATACAGTGCTCTGCACTGCTCCCTGATATTTATTCCAGCCTTATTTTTTCATGCTTATAAGTTTAAAGGAAACAAAAACTTAAAAAGTTGCATTTGTAACATCTGATCTCCCCCTCTCCAACTTTATCTTTCCTCAGTCCTAGGATGAATGTAACCTATTTTCAAATCTGGTATTTTGTTTTTGGCTTCTGCTGGTTTTCTGTTCTTACCATGTCCTTTCAGGAGAGATCAGAATAATTGCAAAACAGTGTTCTGAAGGCAAAACTGTGTCAAACAATCCAGAAAGACACCATGACTGATACTGAATGCCACTGAAATATCCAAGAAGACTAACAGGGTTGCACTCTTAGTTCCCAGCAAGGCCTTTCATCATGGTTTCTGCTGGTCTGTGACTGTAATCAAGATCTGGTTTGATTCACCATGATGACCCAGATGATGGGTCACATGACCACCATGATGACCCACAAATATATTGTGGATGAAGCCCTGATTGAAGTGGTTCCATGAAACCAGTTCATTGAGAAGCCGCCATTTTCTTTGTCACCAGACAGGATTATAAGGAGAAAGGTCATTGGATCAAGGGTGGGCTTCCTTTAAGTATACAGAGGCCTATTCTACATCAAAGATTACCTCCCTGGGGGCTGGCTGATTTAAGGGTTAAACAAGCATGTGATGGATCTCATCACTCCATACTCTCTCAGATAGGTTTTCCATTTTGTCATGGCTAAGTACATAATTTTGCCTCTACCTCAGTGGTTCTCAACCTTTCTAATGCCGTGACCCCCCAACCGGTCATAAGTCGAGGACTTCCCAACCGGTCGTAAGTCGAGGACTTCCCAACTGGTCGTAAGTTGAGGACTTCCCAACCGGTCGTAAGTCGAGGACTTTCCCTGCCCAGGAGCGCTGCGCATGCGTGGTGCCGCCCCCTGCACCTGCCGAGGCATAGCTGGCAAGGGGCAGCGATGGCGCAGGGCGACCACTGGCTGGGCCACCAGCTGGCCCAGCCTTAGGGAGGTAAGGCACCCGCCGGGCTCCACGCACACCAGCAACCCTCCCTGTGCCCGCCGGCCTCCCACCTCCCACCCGTGGCCCTCTTTTACTTACATTTTTAGTAGTTGCTCAGCAGGGAGGGGTGGAAACTTCTAGACAGCTCGCCTTCGCTGCAGACAACTTGCAGCACCGTTTGCAGACTGGGACTTTTGGTGGGCTCAGCAGGGCAGAGACAGCCTGGACAATTCCTATTGGCTTTTGAAAGCCAATAGAATTAGACTCTATTCAAGAGAGTCTATTCTATTGGCTTTCAAAAGCCAATAGAATAAGAGGGAGTAGCACAGCTAAGGAAAAGGGGGAAAAATGGCAGACTGCATTGTTTGGCGACCCCCGTGAAATGGTCGTTCGACCCCAAATGGGGTTGCGACCCACAGGTTGAGAACCGCTGCTCTACCTGATGGCAGCTCAGTGGCAACAGACACTCAGTACTAGAGGGTGCATGGCCGAACAGAAAATACTGAAATCATTTTACACAGCATCCTTATGACTAGCATTATGTAAATCTTGACAATGATCAATAGTCTTTCTCAACAGTTTTAAATTAGTGAGAACATAATACTAGCCAGCAAAGTTCATTATCTTACCATGTTTTATTTTACCTAATCTTTCACAAGGTATGGATTATTCTTCTACTACAAGCTGCAGTATAAACTCGCTTATATTTTAGGACACTCTATACTCACTGTAAAAATGTGTTTTTGTTTTATCACTTGTTTTATGCTCTCTGATTCTATTTTTCACTATTATTGAATGACTGTCACTGATTCAGCTCCCTTTAAAGTAATGCGATTAGACTGTCAGTTTGTTCTGGCAGTGAGTCAGTACTCTATGTTTGCAAGATTATCTGTTTGGAAATTCATCTGTTTTGAAATCTCTAGAATTTTTAGTTCAATAACAGCAGATTGGAGCAATGGTGTTGGCAAAAAGGAGAATGCCTAGCAACCAAACAATTTGGCATATTTAAACAGTCTGACAGTAGGGACATTTGCCCATAAAATAGATTGACTTTGGCCTACTTTTCATGAAGGCAGTATCTTAAGGCTTGTGTTTTTATGTTTGAAACTGGAAATAAATGTACACCTTATTACAGGGCTTTTCAATCAGTGGTACGGGTACCACCTGTGGTACATTGGCACCTGGCAGGTGGTACGTGACCATCCTAGAAAAGCGGTAGTGGGGGAGGGGAATGAGCTGAACTGGTGGCAGCACCGCACAAGCCTGAGCGAGAGATGGCTGGAGTTGCAGGGTTGTCGAGCTCAGCTGAAGCACCAGGATCAGCGCTTCTTCGGGGCTGTCAGGGTTCAGTGGAAACGCCAGGATCAGTGCCACTTTCCACCTGATTGGCGCTTCTTTGGGACTGTCAGGGCTCAGCGGAAGCACCAGGATCAGCGCCTGGCTCCAGCTGGAGCTCGGTGCTGAGCCTGAAGAAGCACCAATCAGCTGGAAAGCAGCACTGATCCTGGCGCTTCTGCTGAGCCCAGAAGAAGCGCCAATCAGCTGGAATGTTGCAGCATCTCCAGGGTCTTGTGATTTACATTCAGATGCTTGGCAACTGATTCATATTTATGATGGTCACAGTGTCCCAGGGTCATGTGAAGTGACCAAAACCTGCTGCAACCACCCAGCAGATGTGGGGAATAAAAACCAAACACCCCCCACCCCACTTCCGCTGCCAATCCTCAACAGAAATGCTCACAACAATGAAAACCTTGGACAGGAGGAAGAGCACCACCAGGCGGGCAGGCAGGTGTCTTGCTCGGCACTTTTTTCAGTACCATTGTAACTTCGAACAGTCACTAAGTGAACTGTTGTAAGTCAAGGACTACCTGTACTTTATCACTTTTTTCCTTTTTTTTTGGTCATCAAGTTTTTGACACCTTGCTAGGTGACTGGTGGTACTCGGATGTTGCCATATCCTAAAAGTGGTACAATGGGCGAAGAGGTTGAAAAGCCCTGCCTTATTATACATGTGTGCATAAAATTGTTTCCTGTAGTGAGGTTTAGATTTCTCTGCTAAAAGTATTATTTCAACTTTTTGGATCAGTCTTTTTTTCACTCTTGAAATATGCTTTTGATTTGAAATATTTACAAAGCTGGGGTGGAACAACAAATGAACATGTGATAGAGTACCAGAGAGGAATTGAAGAGTGAAAGACAGTTCGCATTCAATCATGAAGCTCATAGACTTGGTCAATCTGATTTCTCAGTCAGATTTTATCTTTAAGATGCTATTTCAGGAAAATAGTCATGAAAAGCCATGAACTCAGTGAATGTGGTGCAGTAAGGAGAAGCTATTTGCACATGGCTTCCAAACTCATGTTTTGCAATTCTGGAGTACTTCTGATCACCAATGCAGGGAGCTGAACTTTTAGCTGAGGGACAAGACCCTTTTCTTCCTGAAATTGCATCCCCTGATGTCAGGCTTGTATTCTTTCACTATTTTGCAGTAGTGAAGATTAACTTTTCAAAGAAAAGACCTTAAGTATAAGTACTTAAGGCATTGTAACTATGCTAGTAATATTGTACTTAAAGAAAAATAAGACATCAAACATAAATATCATTTGCTATTCTTCTTTCCGCAGACATTGATCTGTGACTTTTACCCATTGCTCCTTTGCAACATAGTAGTTGCTGAAAATGTCTTAATTGAATTTAAATGAGTGTAGAACAAATTCATGGTAGTTAAAAAAACTGTTCTAAACTGTAATTAAAACTCATTGAGAAATGCGTGTGTGTATAAATGGATATATAATTATATATATAATATATAATTTTGAGGTTATTTTCAAAGTTCTGAATTCCATTTCATTCATTTATTTAGTTAAATCTCTTAGAAATACATAGCAGAAACAGTATATTTTAAAGCAAGTCTGATAAGTAACTAACTCTTTCTAAATTCTCTATTCAGCAAGTCTTCTGAGTTTATGCAAATGAATGTGATTGCACAATAACTATCTGTATTTTGCTTTCTGTCTGAGAGACTTTAAAGAAGACATCAACTACACTCATTTTGAACTTTTGATAGAAAAATCTCTTTCCCTGCCACTGAAAAACATGCAGATTTTTCATCTTTAGTAAAGAAGCAGAATCATTTAATATTAAATGGGAAGCTTTAAAATACAATTTTCTCAAAGCCTTTATCATATTCCTTAAGTTTTGCTTTAGTATTGTGAAATGGCCTGATTTATAACCAAGATATCTTGCAGTAATTGTGGTTAAACCTTAGTAGGGTCTGTAGGTCTTTCTATGTTTTACAAAATGTATGGATCAGTCTCTATTAATAATTAATTAAATGATCTATTAAATTAAAATAATTGAAATCATTATTAAATTAAATTTAATTAAACTTAGTTATATGTTATACTCATAACACAACAGAAATAATAAATCTTTTACACTGTTGTACTTTAGAACAGGACTGATGTAAATGGTGATTCCAGTTGAACATTAAGAGTGCCAGATATCAACAAAATGGGGTGAGTGAGAGATACTTCAGTTTCTTGGTAAAACAATAAAGCAGCAGTTCTCAACCTTTTTCAGGCCGCGACCCCAACCTGTCAAGTGCCGCGCATGCGTGGTGCTACCCCCTGCGCCATGCATGCGTGGTACTACCCCCTGCACTGCGCATGCATGGTGCTGCCCCCTGCGCTGGCTGAGGCATAGGCTGCCGCCCGTTCGGGGCAGTGGCAGGCAGGCCCAGGCACTCCTGGGCGGCGGTGACGGCGACGGCGCAGGGTGACCACCGGCTGGGCCACCAGCTGGCCCAGTGCAAGGGAGGTAAAAAACCCGCTGGGCCCCACGCACACCAAAAGCCCTCCCTGCACCCGCCACTGCCCCGCTAGCCTTACCTTCGCTGCCGCCCATTTGGGGCAGCGGCAGACAGGCCCAGGTGCTTCTGGGCGGCCGTGGCAGCGACAGCGCAGGGCGACCACCGGCTGGGCCACCAGCTGTCCCAGCTCAAGGGAGGTAAAAAGCCCACTGGGCCCCACATGTGCCAAAAACCCTCCCTGCGCCCACCGGCCTCCCACCTCCCACTCCTGGCCCTCTTTTACTTACATTTTTAGTAGTTGCTCAGCAGGGAGGGGTGGAAACTTCCGGAGAGCTCGTCTTCGCTGCAGACAACTTGGAGCACTGTTTGCAGACTGGGATTTTTGGCGGGCTCAGCAGGGCAGAGACAGCATGGACAATTCCTGTTGGCTTTTGAAAGCCAATAGAATTAGACTCTATTCAAGAGAGTCTATTCTATTGGCTTTCAAAAGCCAATAGAATAAGAGGGAGTAGCACAGCTAAGGAAAAGGGGGAAAAATGGCGGACTGTGTTGTTTGGCAACCGCCGTGAAATTGTCGTTCGACCCCAAATGGGATCACGACCCACAGGTTGAGAACCACTGCAATAAAGAGAGCAATTTGATGCTGGAAGTGCTGATGCTGGAAGTGCTTGGGGTAACTTGGTAATCAGGCATGCTTGGCTTGCTCTGAGGAGGTTGGTGGGGCAAGATGTTGGGCTTTTTTTTGTCATAGAACGCACGGAACGGCATTCCAGCATCTTTTTTCAATGGAATTTGTGGAATTAAAAAAAGTTCAGTCAGACCTTCCAACTTCTTGTGAAAAAAAAAAGATCTCACAAGGAATTGGAAGGTCTGACTGAACTTTTTTAAAAAATATATTTTATTGATTTTATGATTTTAACAATAAATGCTTAAAACACACCGTGGTGATTGGGTAAACAAAAATTCCAGAATAAAAACATACATAAACAGCTCAACTTAATACATTCACTTTCATCTTTCTATTTTCCTCTCCCACACAAGACAAAAAAACCCAAAAACATATAAATTTAATACATTCCATTTCTATCATAAATTTCTGTTAAACCTATTTTAAGACTGTATCAATTTCATTCCAAACTCTCCCCGATGCATATACCATGATATTTGTAAGATGTTAGCATACATTCTTTTACATTTATATATACAATACTTTAAATGAAATGAAATAAATACCTACACGTAACTTTTGGTGTTGCTCGCCCATTTCCCCCTTCACCACATCCACCCTCTTTCTTCTCTACCTTCTTTCTCCCTTTCTTCTCTTCCTACTTCCCTCTTCCTCTACCCCTCTCCTTCTCTTACTCTCCACTTCTCCTCTTCTCCTCCAACCTTCCTACTTCCTTCTCCCCTCTTTCACTCTTTCTTCCCTCTCATCCCTCTTCAGATATAGTCCAGGGGTAATGTCTGAGCAACTCCTCTCTCCAAATTTCCCTATATTAATACTTCTATCTCAATAAATATTTACTATTTTTTCCCATCTTTCCCCAAAAGCTTAAGACATAACATAGTGATCGGGATGTCTCATTCAACAACAGTCATATAAATGAAGCTCAAATTGAATATGGTATTGCTTATTAAAATTTATACAATTACAAAAGTCATCAAGCACATGCAATTATAATCTATATCCTGTTTTTAGGCTATACTCCTTACAGTCATCATACTCCAAGTACATATAATAAGTATATAATTGTGATTTCAGGTAACCTTAATACACAATCATTCATTGAGACAGATTCCCCCCTTATCACAAATAACTCTTTCTCTCTCTCTTTTACAACCTAGTTATCATATTTAAAATAATAATATAGATCCAACAAATAGTTTTTAAGGCCTCGATAAAGTTTATATTTTCAAATATTTGTTAATTATAATATCAGGCAATTCTCCTCTTTCATTCCTAATTAAATCAGACACATTCTCTTTCTTTTTTCCTTTTTTTACTAAGTATATTCAATCATTTCATCAATCTACTTCTATAAACTGACTGAACTTTTTTTAGTCCCACAAATTCCATTTCCCTGCAGCAGAAGAGAAGCACACCAGAGCTGGAAAGCAGGCTTGCAAAGAAATGCTTTCGGGAAGAGGGAGGAGCTGCACTGGGAGGAGAAGCGGCAGGAAACGGGGCTGCCATTTCCAGAAGGAAGAAGGGAGATGTGGGGCAATGCAGGGCAGCAAGCAAGTGCTGTTCTCCCTGCACAGAGCTGCTGTGTTCTCCGTTCTCCGTGAGACAGGCAACAAAGGACTGGCGGAGAGAAGCGGCGGACAGGTGATCTGCGGGGCAAAGCTTAAAAAAAGCCCCTCCAGCGGCACACAGCAGCAGTGGAGCAATTCACTGTCACTTCCCCCTGGCTCTGAAACAGCAGAGGGGGACCAGGCCTACCCCGCCCATCCCATCCGCCGTACCATGGCAGTCCAGCTCAGGAGGGGAGTGAAAGGTCACTGATCAAGGAATGGCCTGCCCGGGAGGGGAGGCTTGCGCTAGGTTCTGGCACCTTTTTTCTTACAAAAAAGGCACTGAGTCTAAGTATGTAAAGGTCAGAATTTACACTATAGATTCCAAATATTTTTTTTTAAGTTCTAAGTATAGTATTACATATTACTTCTCCTCTTGGGGAATGTAAGTGAGCAGCTTGGACGATGCCTTATTTAGTGCCTGGAATGGGCAGGTGGCTGGAATCTTGGATCAATCTGCCACTATATTCAGCCTCCCCCCATGTTGTGAACCCAATGTGCACTTTGGTTTACTGAGGAGCTCCAGGAGATGATGTCCTGAAAAGCCGCTTGGAGTGCTATTGAAGGAAGACTTGAAGCAAGTGCGACTAAACATGGTGAGAACTCCACTTAGAGATTATCTCGTGGCTATATAGATAGCAAAACAACCCATTTCTCTGTCCTTATCATGTCTTTTGGTATAGCCAGTCAGCAACCTGTTTAGGATGTCATGCTCCCTGCTGGGCAGGAATGATCCCAGGATCATCTATAGCACAGGTGTAAAACTCAATCATGTCATGTGATGTATCATGACATATTGTGACATTTTTTGCCTTTGCGGAGCCGGGATGGGTGTGGTCTATGTGTGATGCATCCAACCCATGGGCCACCAGTTTGACACCCCTGATTTAAAGAACTGCTGTGAATAATATATTCAGACTATTTGGTGGATGAAGTTGTTTGGGTCTACTTCAGTATAGATTCTGACTGGGCAGGTCCAGCTGAGATGCTTGGGGCCATTTTGTGCTGTGGCAAGGTAAATGATTATCTCCAGAGTGACAGTCCCTCTGCAGTTAGGAGAAAAAGAATTTCAGGGAAGAAGGTTGTTGTTACATTTTTTATATTTTTGTATTTTATATTATAAGCTAATAAAAAAAGAAAAAAGAAAAGGGAAACTATTATGTTTAAGGGATCATTCTTTTAGATCAGAACAGATGGCCTTTTGTGCTGAGAATATACCTCATAATGGGTGATTTATGGTAATGGTTGTTTGAACACTAGAGAACTAGGCAGTTTGGTTTATGAAGGATATATATCCTGAACGGTAATTTGTCATTAATGAAAGGTTGAGTCTGATCATGTAGAAACAGGACAGAATAATTATATTAACTTGGATCAGATTTACCCAGTGCTCAAGTTGGGGAAAAGCACTGCTAAGAATCCATTGCCCAGAAAAGCCAGAAGGAAAAGTCCTAGAATTTAAACTCTGGGATGACCTACAGCATATATAGGGCTTGATTTGTATTCTGAAGTAGGTAGATCTTAGATATATTTATCACTTTTTTGCAATAAAATAACTTTAATGTTAAATGTCAAATTCTTGTCATTTCTGCTGTTAGATAGTTAAGACCTAAGACTTACTGCCTTGCCTTGAAGTGAAGATTGACAACTATCTTCTTCAGTAATTTTCTACCACATCATGTGAGAGATAGCAGGAGTGTATTGGCAAACACCATATAATACGTTCTTTCCATAAATTGGAAAGTGATGCCATGGAGCAGGCAACTTCCCTGATCAGTCAATGCTTTTAAATATGCAAATATTCTTATTGTGTAAGAGCATTTGAGTTGTCTGTATCCTATCTCTTCTCTAAGCAAGATAAATCCACTATTGAAGAAGTATCCAGATTTCTTTTCTGATTACCTATAAGATTAGGTTAAATTAATTACTTATGTACCTCCATTGTTCTGCTTTGAATTATGTTGAGTAGTGAAATTTACTAGCTTTGCCTATAAATGCATTTTATACTGTTATGTTGCACTTGGAGGTCTGTTGACCATATAACAGACTTTGCTTTGCTAAATCATGCCCCGTTAGATCACACAACAAATTTCAAGGATGCTGGAGGATGAAGTGCTTTACTTCCATTCCCTTTCATACCTTTAACTGAAACAATAAATTAGGAAAAGTTTGGGATTTCATTGCTGAAGTAGGCATTATAGAAATTGGATGGAATAAAGAGAACGTAACTATTTCAAGATGATAAAAACATCTTCAGGAGTTATCTGTAAAGATCCATCTAGGTGTTATATTTTGCATTACAAACTAGAGATGGGGCAGGCTATATCACAACATCTCTATTACAATTGTAGAAGCCCAAATATTAATTTTATACTGTTTGGGTGCTGTTACTGTTCAACCAGAATACCAGATGAAATGGGTTGTATACCATATACTCTTAAGGTGGTAAGAAGACTGTGACTAGTTTGCATTATTTTATTCAAAAAGAAGCAATATCATCTAATATCTCATTCTTTTCCTCTTGCTGAAATGTGAGGTTGAGACCACTAATTAATGCACATTTACCTAGGATAGGTGCCACTGGGTGTGTTTGTGTGTGTGTTATGGATTACACCAAGTTACATGCTAAATCAGTTTCTAAAGATTTAGCTCTTCCTAATCTTAATGGAGGAAATATTATTGACTTAATGTTGGCATCAAAATTGAGTCCATAAATTTGTTAGAAAGAAAGGGTGCTATCAACAGGTAGGAAGTGTAAATTCATCCAATAAAAAAGAGCAAAGGTTATAAGAAAACTTTACTTTTACTCTTTCATATTTTCTAAAATAAGTTTGATCCCAGAATGACTTTGACTTCTTACAACCATACGTAAGAAGTCTTTTATTATAGTTTTGACTTCCTTTAATGGAATGTGAGAACCAGAGCAGTGGGCTGGAAGCTGTTTTAAAAAACAATATGTAAATAGTAGAGGGGAGACCCATTTTAATTTAAAATATGTATAAAGCATTGCTATTATCAATGTCAAAAAGCAAATGGGGCTTGTTTGAAAGTGAAAAGGTCCAAATTTTCTTTTATTTTGCTGAAGAAGACACTCTCTTTTCCCTGTCAGATTTAAGAGGAGGAAAAATACTAATTTTAGTCCAAACTGCGTTAGAACAATATCACACAGCTGCTAAGACATCATTAGAAGGGACTGGGGGTAGTGCAGGGAGCAGTGTCAAAGGGAGAAGAAAAACCAGTACAACAGCATTCTGTGATTAAAATGCTTTTGCTTTCTAGCTCAGACAGCTGCCCAAAAGAAATGTTCTGCATTTGTATGAGCTTGTGTGTCTCACTGTATGTATGAGTCACGCACAGAGAGACACTTTTAAAAGGTTTCATCTGACAGTTGCAGGAACAATACTGAATTAGTTGGATAGAAAAATAGAAAAAAAATATGCATTTTAGTCCAGGAATATAGTATCTGGGTTATATATAGCAACAGTAAATCTGCTGGCAATGCTAGCAGAAAAATGTTCTGTAGTTAAATGTTGGAGCATTTGCTTTAAATCTCAGACATCCCAAGCTATTCTCAGCAGCAATATCTATAATTAATTGCATGTGTAATGAAGTCCATTTGGGAGGTGATGACTCGTCTCTTATGTTACTCAAATACATTACAATATCAATAGCACTAGTAATTTTAATTAAAACTTTGAAATGTTGGCCTGTTGAAATATTCATTATTGCACTTGATTACATTGTTTTGTAATCTTCTGCACTTTTTTTCATTACATATTACCATGATTTTGCAAAATGAGGCTACTTGTGGGAAAGCACATTTAAACTTATTTCAAAGCAAGCGGCCTCAGGGTGGTGGTGGTGGTGAATTTTGACATAAAAAATAAATATGTAGCTAACTGCTACAGGGACATATATACAAAAACAGCTTTAATGCATATCCAATCTTAAAGTGCAGAAAGATGCAGAAATATTAGAAAAGTAATAATAGTTTTAGGAATAATATAAAAATGGTTGACAATTCACATAAATGAAAGGCTTGGAGACCATAAAGAACTCTAATAAGTGGAAAGTGGGATTCAAATATGTGAACAACCGATTCTCTGTGTGGATGTCGCTTCCGGAAGTCTGTTCTGGGCCTGGATATAAAGTCCTCAAACTCTGGGATGAATTTAAAACAGCTGTTTATTGTTAAAACAATAAAAACAATAAAAATAACTATTTACAAACCTTAAACTCGGCTATCTTAGCTTTCGCTGGTCCACTGCCAGAGTCATCAGAGTAAGCGTTTGGGGTGGGGAGTTTGGTTATAAACCCAGTTGACTCCGTGCTTTACCCATTGATCGTGTGATGGGGCCGCCTGTTCTAACTAATCTTGGTTGTGGGAAAATTAGAGCAGAAGACATTAAGAAGACGTGGCAAAATTACACAGAAGAAACTATACAGGAACGAGCTTAGCATCCCTGATAACCATGATGAAGTAGTCACTGACCTCGAGCCAGACATCCTAGAATGTGAAGTGAAATGGGCCTTAGGAAAGCTGAGCAACAACAAAGCTAGTGGAGATGACAGTATTCCAGCTGAGCTATTCAAAATCTTAAAAGAGGATGCAGTAAAAGTGCTAAACTCAATTTGCCAGCAAATTTGGAAAACTCAACAGTGGCCACAGGATTGGAAAATGTCAGTTTACATTCCAATTCTAAAGAAAGGCCAATGCCAAAGGATGTTCAAACTATCGCACCATTGCACTCATTTCACATGCAAGTAAAGTTATGCTTAAAATCCTACAAGTTAGACTCCAGCAATATGTGGATCAAGAACTTCCAGAAGTACAGGAGGATTTCGAAGAGGCAGAGGAACTAGAGATCAAATTGCCAATATACGCTGGATCATGGAGAAAGCTAGGGAGTTCTAGAAAAACATCTACTTCTGCTTCATTGACTATGCTAAAGCCTTTGATTGTGTGGATCACAACAAATTGTGGCAAGTTCTTAAAGAGATGGGCGTACCAGACCATCTTATTTTTCTTTTGAGAAACCTATACCGGGTCAAGAAGCAACAGTGAGAACTGGACACAGAACCACTGATTGGTTCAAAATTGGGAAAGGAGTCCAGCAAGGCTGTATTCTGTCACCCTGCCTATTTAACTTATATGTAGAGCACATCATGAGAAAGGCAGGGCTAGATAAATCAAAAGTTGGAATTAAGATTGCCAGGAGAAATATCAACAGCCTATGATATGCAGATGATACCACTCTAATGGTAGAAAGTGAAGAGGAAGTAAAGAGCCTCTTGATGCAGGTGAAGAAGGAGAGTGCAAAAGTTGGCTTGAAATGCAACATTAAGAAAACCAAGATCATAGCATCTGGCCCTCTCAATTCCTGGCAAATAGATGGAGAAGAAATGGAGGTAGTGACAGATTTTATCTTCCTGGGCTCCAAGATCACCACAGATCTGCAGCCAAGAAATTAAAAGACGCTTGCTTCTTGGGATGGAAAGCTATAGCAAATCTAGACAGCATACTAAAAAGCAGAGATATCATCCTGCCAACAAAAGTGCGTATAGTCAAGGCCATAGTTTTCCCAGTTGCAATGTATGGCTGTGAAAGTTGGACCATAAGAAAGGCTGAGCGCAAAATAATTGAGGCCTTTGAACTATGGTGCTGGAGAAGACTCCTGTGAGTCCCCTGGCCTGCAAGGCGATCAAATCAGTCAGTCCTAGAAGACATCAACCCTGACTGCTCTTTAAAAGGCCAGATCCTGAAAGTACTTTGGCCACCTAATGAGAAGGAAGGACTTACTGGAAAAGAGCCTAATGCTGGGAAAGATTGAGAGAAATAGAAGAAGGGGATGACAGAGAATGAGGTGACTGAATGGAGTCACTGAAGCAGTGGGTGTGAGCTTAAATGGACTCCAGAAGATGGTAGAGGACAGGAAGGCCTGGAGGAACATTGTCCATGGGGTTGTGATGGGTCAGAGGACACGGCTTTGCAACTAACAACAACAACAGCCAGATCCAAATAAGATATCTTCTATTTTTATATGTGTGAATATGTCAGCTTCTAGAAACTACATATCAATATCAGGGCATTGCTCATAAAAGACTGAGAAGACAAAGAAATACCTCAAAATTATGTCTTGGGCCCAGTGCTATTCAACATTTTCATAAAAGGGGACTGAATTTATTTATTTATTTTATTTATTTATTTAAATCACATTTATATGCCATCCCTCTCCAAAGACCCGGGGCGGCTCACAACAAAAAAATACTACAATAATTAACACATTCATACCACACACAAACTCAATCAATTCACATGCACTGATGGCGGGACACTCTTAGGGCTGAGGGCCAGAGTGCAGCTCACATGCCCCAAGCCTGTCAGCATAGATGTGTCTTCAATCCTTTCCGGAAGGCTAGGAGGGAGGAAGCAGTACGAACCTCTGAGGGAAGCTGGTTCCAGAGGGCTGGGGTAGCAACAGAGAAAGCCCTTGCCCTAGGTCCCGCCAGACGGCATTGTTTAACAGACGGGACTCGTAGGAGGCCAACCCTGTGCGCCCTAACCGGTCGCTGGGATTCATGAGGCAGGAGACGGTCCCGCAAGTATCTTGGTCTGTTGCCATAAAGGGCTTTATAGGTCATAACCAACACTTTGAATTGTGTTCGGAGACCAATTGGTAGCCATAGCAGCTCACGGAGAGATGGAGTGATATGAGCATGTCTTGGGAGACCCAAGACAGCTCGCGCGGGCGCATTCTGGACTACCTGCAGTCTCCGGACATTCTTCAAAGGTTGCCCCATGTAGTGAGCATTACAGTAGTCGAATCTCGAGGTGACAAGGGCATGGGTGACTGTGAGGAGTGACTCCCAATCCAAATAGGGCCGCAACTGGCGCACCAGGCAAACCTGGGCAAATGCTCCCCTTGCCACAGCCGAAAAATGAGGTTCCAAACTTAGCTGTAGATTGAGGAGAACACCCAAGTTGCGAACCTTCTCCGAGAGGGACAAAACTTCTCCCCCCAGGGTAATGGATGGACAGATAGAATTGTCCTTGGGAGGCAGGGCCCATAGCCACTCCGTCTTGTTGGGATTGAGTCTGAGCCTGTTGGCACCCCATCCAGACCTCAACAGCCTCCAGGCACCGGTTCATCACTTCCACTGCTTCGCTGTAATGACACGGGGTAGAGATATAAAGCTGGGTATCATCAGCATATTGATGATAACTCACCCCGTGTCGACAGATGATCTCACCCAATGGCTTCATGTAGATGTTAAAAAGCAGAGGTGAGAGAACGGACCCCTGAGGGACTCCACATGGAAGAGACCTTGGGGCCGATCTCCGACCTCCTGCAAACACCGACTGCGACCGGCCAGAGAGGTAGGAGGCGAACCACCATAGAACGGTGCCTCGCACTCCAAGGCCCTCCAACCGGTGCAGAAGGATACCATGGTCGATGGTATCGAATGCCGCTGAGAGGTCAAGAAGCACCAGGATAGTGGAATAACCTCTATCCCGGGCCCGCCAGAGATCATCGATCAGCACGACCAAAGCAGTTTCCGTGCTGTAACCGGACCTGAACCCAGACTGCTGAGGTCCAGATAATCCGTTTCATTCAAGGACCGTTGGAGTTGGAGTGCCACCACCTTCTCAACAACCTTCCCCAAAAAGGGAAGGTTGGAGACTGGATGATAATTATTTAACACTGCCGGGTCCAGGGAAGGCTTCTTGAGGAGGGGGCGCACAAGTGCCTCCTTTAAGGGAGCCGGAAAGGACCCCTCCCTCAATGAAGCAATAACAACTGCCTGGACCCAGTTCCGTGTCACCTCCCTGCTAGCCGAAACCAGCCAGGAGGGGCATGGGTCCAGTAAACAGGTGGCAGAACTTACAGCTCCAATGGCCTTGTCCACATCATCAGGAGTTACCAGGTCGAACTCATCCCATACAACAGGACTAAGACGGGCCTCTGTTATCTCGACTGACTCATTGTCAGCCAACACTGCATTCCAATGGGAGTCCAAGTCAGTCCGGATCTGAGCGACCTTGTCTGCGAAAAAGGTGTTAAATTCTTCGGCATTGCTCTGCAAAGGTTCCTCCCTCCTCCCTGTATTCAGGAGAGAGCGAGTCGCCCTAAACATGGGTGTTCATCATCCTGTTCAACAAGATGCTGTTCAGTGGTGAGAAAAATAAGGTCCTGTAGATAGGCAGGAAAACCAAATGCAAATGTATAATTTAGGCGATATTTGGCTCAACAGTAGTGCCAATGAGAGGATAACCTAATGAAGAGAAGGTTTAGGGATAACATGATAGCTCTATTCCAATACAGGTAGTCCTTGACTTACAACAGTCCATTTATCAACCATTCAAAGTTACCACGGCACTGAAAAAAGTGACTTATGACCATTTTTCACACAATCTTTGAAGCATCCTCATAATCATGTGATCAAAATTCAGATGCATGGCAACTGACTCATATTTATGATGATTGCAGTGTCCTGGAGTCATGTGATCACTTTTTGCAATCTTCTAACAAATAAAGCCAATGCGGAATTCAGATTCACTTAACAACCTTGTTACTAACTTAATAACTGCAGTGACTCACTTAACAACTGTGGCAAGAAAGGTCATAAAATGAGGTAAAACTCACTTAACTGTTTCACTTAACAACAGAAATTTGGGGCTCAGTTCAAGGATTACCTGCATTTGTAAGGCTATCATAGGAAAGAGGGGTTGATTTATTCTCCAAAGCACCCGAGGGCAGGACAAGAAGCAATGGATAAAAGTTCATCAGAGGGATGCCAACTAAGAAGAACTTTCTTCACAGGAAGAACAATTAATCAATGAAGCAGCTTGTCTCCCAGAGTTATGAGTGCCCCATCATTTCAGGTCTTTAAGAAATGACTGGACAACCATTTATCTGGGATGCAATAAGTTCTCCTGTCTTGTGCAGGGGTTTGGACCTCCAACGTCCCTTCCAGTCCTATGATTCTAAGATTCCACATCTAAGATTTATTTTCATGTGTTTAAAAGAACACTACTGCGTTCTTTGAGGGGGCAGAAAACAGGAAGTAAGTCATAGTTATGTGATTAAAAGTCTTGTTACCAAATGCATATATATATAGACTTAGCATTTCTAAGTCTGCTTTCTTCCAATACTTTCTGCTTGCATATTTTTAAATAGGTTGCAAAGACACTGGAATGCTCTCTCATCAAATTAAGCCCTGAAGCATTGCTTCTGAATTTGTTATTGCTTTCAAAACTCTTTCACATTGGAAAAATCTAAAATAATTTGCATTTTTAAATAGATGTTCTTCAGCACGACTTGTTTAGGACTTTCAGATGTTTGATGTTGCATTAATAAAACATAACTCCTTACAATCAAAGTTTTATTTGGACAAGGACACAGTGGGCTCTCCTTTTTGTGCTGGCCAAACCCTGGAATTTACAGATTAATATTTTTACTCTACTACTGTATGTTAATGTTTTTGGATAGAGTGCTGCAAGAGTTATTACCTTACATCGCATATATAATCGACAAGCAAAGAAAGAATGAAGTCTGCACTTCTGTAAACTACAAGCTAAGATCCTACTTTTTTTTCCCGTGGGGAGGCAGATTCAAAGCTTTTGAACTCTTATGGAAAATGCAGTGCTCTACATAATTCCACACTGTATCTAAAACAGCGAGAAGCTGTACTGCAAAGCAGGACTTCTATGATAGGTCATAAAAGCAGATATTTCAGAAATATTTTAGAATATTTGACCGTTCAAGCTGTAAATGCACCAAATAACAGCACTTTGAATTAGGAACAAAACAAATTAAAAACCAAAGCAAGTCTTTCAAACTCAAGATAATACATTCTTTATATATGTTTCAGTGAAAATCCAGATATTCCTTCCTTCCTTCCTTCCTTCCTTCATTGCTGGCAAGGAGGTGTTTTGGTCTATTTGTTTCCTTGAAAGGAAAACAGGACATCAGAAGGAAATAAAAAATGTAGGTAGTGAAAAAAATACAAACATATAACATTCAAAATGAAAATAATGAAGGAGACTTTTGAAGAATGGAGTAAGAAATTAGAAGCCATAGTATCAATAATGTCACAAATGATGTCTGTTTCTGTGAATAGACTATGTCCAAAGATATTATTGAAGAAATGAGAGCTGTAAAACAAATTTTAGCTGACAAGATCAAGATGGTATTGAACATAGATTTACAAAGACAATGACTTGGAGAGTGATATTTCATTAGATCCACAAAAGAAATTGATTCATATTTTTAAATTCAAAAGGGAAATAGAAACTATAAACCAAAAGAGTAACCTGGATAATGTTTTTCCTATTGAATTTATGAAGAACTCTGTGTGATGGGAAGAAAAAAATGAAGAGAAATAAAATTTTACAACAATATTTGAATGAGCTAAAGATTAAGACTGTTGGAAATAAAAGGAAAGAATATAAAATTACTCTGTTTGATCAAGGTTAAGACAGGACAGGTTGTTACATCTGGCAACCCTTTAGGGACTTTCTGCTGATACCAGAATGTCAGAGCTGATATTTTATAGATTTGCTTATAGAAAAGGAATGTGGTATGAGATGAAGAGATAATTACAATCTTAGAGGGAGTGAGAAGTCATTAAATTTGTTTATATGTGTGATGAAGATTGGGAGTCACTATATATTTATTTTCTCTTTATTGTTTCTTTCTGTTTTCATTGCACTTTTCTCACTTTTTCTATTTCTTTTCTTTCTTTAAGTTTAGTTTGTATTAGTTTTTACTATTATAATAAGCAGGGCTTTTCAACCAGTGGTATGGGTACCACCTGTGGTACATTGGCATCTGGCATCTGGCAGGTGGTAGGTGACCATCCTAGAAAACTGGTAGTGGGGGAGGGGAATGAGCTGAACTGGTGGCAGCACCGCACAAGCCTGAGCGAGAGATGGCTGGAGCTGCAGGGCTGTCGGACTCAGCAGAAGTACCAGAATCAGCGCTTCTTCAGGGTTGTCAGGGCTCAGTGGAAGCCTCAGGATCAGTGCCACTTTCCAGCTGATTGGTGCTTCTTTGGGACTGTCAGGGCTCAGCGGAAGCACCAGGATCAGCGCCTGGCTCCAGCTGGAGCTCAGTGCTGAGCCAGGTGCTTCTGCTGAGCCTGAAGAAGCACCAATCAGCTCGAAAGCAGCACTGATCCTGGCGCTTCTGCTGAGCCCAGAAGAAGTGCCGATCAGCTGGAATGTTGCAGCATCTCCAGGGTCTTGTGATTTACATTCAGATGCTTGGCAACTGATTCATATTTATGATGGTCACAGTGTCCCAGGGTCATGTGAAGTGACCAAAACCTGCTGCAACCACCCAGCAGATGTGGGGGATAAAAACCAAACACCCCCCACTCCACCCCCGCTGCCAATCCTCAGCAGAAATGCTCACAACAATGAAAACCTTGGACAGGAGGAAGAGCGCCGCCATGCGAGCAGGCAAGTATATTGCTTGGCACTTTTTTCAGTGCCATTGTAACTTTGAACAGTCACTAAGCGAACTGTTGTAAGTTGAGGACTACCTGTACTTTATCACTTTTTTCCTTTTTTGGGGGGGGTCATCAAGCTTTTGACACCTTGCTAGGCGACTGGTGGTACTTGGATGTTGCCATATCCTAAAAGTGGTACAATGGGTGAAAAGGTTGAAAAGCCCTGTTATAATAAGCATTCTTAATAAAATTATATAAAAATATATACATATTGTAATAATTAAAAATCTGCTTTTTTTCCATTAATACTTTCTCACCAAAAGGCAGGAAGAAGAGGATGCTTGTTACCTGTTTGATATGGGATAAATGGGTAAGGATTAACTTAATTTCAGGGAGTAAGATGTTCCAAACTGAGAGATCTGCCTCTAAGAATATTGATTTCCAGGTACATATATCCCTTGAAATCTCTATGGGTGGATGCCTGCCATATCCTTTCTCTTCTATATTGTATAGGACAGATAGAAAACAGTCACTAAAAAGCTTTGGGGGCTTTTTTGTACTAGTTTTATCTTCTAAAAACTTATCAAATGCTGTTATATATAAAGTGTGTTACAATATTCAAGCCCTATACAACTAAGACATGGATATCTGGGGCATTTTATAAATAATATTGACATTGCTTAACATTGCTGGTACCTAGGAAGTAACTGAGATTAACTTTTAAGAATAAAACAATTTGTTTTTAGAAAGTTTCTACCTTACAGATAAAAAACATTTTTTTCAGATAAGCTGCCATGTTAGTAATTTATGTTTCATACTACAGCATGGAATCATAGCCAAATACAATTTGGGCCTGCATTACCTAAAATATGATGATTTTTTATTTTTATCTGATTATCTCTAGCAACAGAACAGATGTACTTCAAAAACAAATAATTTTGATAAGTGAACAGCAGGGAGCTATATTATAATTTCATCCATTATGTTAAATAAATAGAAAATTTCAGTGAGAATGGAGTGACAGATTTAGAGAGATTTTCAGTTTAGATTCTCTTTTTCCCCCACCAGAGTTACCATAGTGCATAAATAGCAAGCCTGTTATATTTATCATTTATATTTAAAAGTGTTTTATAATATTAAAATTCATGCTGTGGAGTCTTTATTCAAGCACAATATGTCTGAACATCACTTCACTTTAGAAACTAAAAGATATTTCAGGTCTTGTTTGAGATAAAGAAAGAAATCTCGAAAGCCATAATAAGCAATTTTTTGAGAAGTACCAATTGAAATATCATAAAGTCATGCTACAGTTGTTCAGAATTCCAGGCTGGATGTTGAAAGTACAGAGGAGAAGAAATGTGGATCATATTAATTTTATGTTAAATTCTGAATTGGAGAATCTTCAGCCGAAAAATATCTCCCAGAACTCCATGGAACCTCTAGATACTATATAAAAGTCAGTGTCCATAACTTTCCCACTTCACAAGCCATAATTACAGCATGGATATCAGGGATACAATGAGGAAAGAACCAATAGTGAGTTTCATTATCAGTGGGTCTTTGGTTGGCAATGGATCTGTGTGAAATTTGTCCAGTGGTGGAATTCAAATACCTGAACAACCAGTTCTCTTATTCGATGCAGGCCTGGGCCTCCGAGGCCTAGAATGGACTTCTGGAAGTGGCATCCATGCACTTCCGGTGGGCCATTCTAGGCCTGTGAGGCCTTCTCCAGGCCTCCGAGGCCTAGACTGGACTTCCAGAAATGGCATTCATGCACTTCTGGTGGGCCATTCTAGGCCTGTCAGGCCTCCTCCAGGCCTCCAAGGCCTAGACTGGACTTCTGGAAGCCAGCCGGTTCTTCGAATGCAGCAAAATTTAGCTGCTGGTTCTACCAAACCGGTGCGAACCGGCTGAATCCCACCACTGAATTTGTCCCATTTTGAGGAATAGAGCATAACCAATTTATAATAAACTACAATATGCTATTTTTGGTTTTTCTAAATTGCCTAAATTTATACTTGCCAGACTATTGGCTAGAATATTATCCTTCTAAATAAAACTGTAAAGTGATGGAATCTGCATATATACAACTAATATCAAGATGCTTGACATTTAAATTTGTTAGAAGTTTTTTTTCTTATAATATCCAAACCCTTTTCTTTTGAAACTTCTTATTATATTAAAAGAAACTATACTTCTGAGAAAGTAAAGGAAGTTAGAGAAACTCTTTTTCAGATTATCGACAGTTTTATAAAGCATTTCTGAATAAGTTCCTCTAAAATACGTAAGTTCACAAAGCTGTTGTATGTCACAAACAGTTGCAGTATGATAGAAACTGAAGTCATAAATAATGGAAGGATAAATGGAAGGGGATTGTGGGATTTGTCCTTGAACTAGGAGTTGCATTTGGTTTGTAATCATTCAACCATGTTAGCTACAAATATGCATGGAGAGAATCCAAAAAAGATAAACACATGAACTAGAGCATGCTGTGATGTCAAAGGACAGGGCAACAAAGAAAACTCTCACAACACAAAATAGAACGTCCTTGAAACTATAGCTGCTAGCTCAATAACCTTCAGGGATGGCTGGATGCAGACAATATATAAAGAGATTTAAATCTTTATTTAAACATTATTAAAATGGATGTAAAATAATCTGCCATAATGCAATGTTCTTTTCTGTGCTGAATGCTCCTGACAAGAGAAAAAGGATGCACTTATTATCTATCTGATGAATAAATGCAAAAGTAAATCCTCATTATGAAGGCTAGCTAGTATAAAGGTAAAATAGATATTAAAACATTGTATCTTCTTTTTAAATGAAATCAAACCCAAATCTTCATTGAAAAATCTTGCAAGACAGTTCTTATTGCATATTTAAATCTCTATATAAGGAAAGGTAGTCAGTTTTTATAGAAAAATTCTGAATTACACCATTTGCAGCTGCATAATTATACTCATTCTGCCCAGGTTTAAATCTATTATTCCATTCAATACTTTTAAGTACTCTCCAAATCAATATTGTTCATTTCTAATAACAAAAATTAATATGAGACACATTTGCTATGAAGTATTGTGTTTCATTGGTGTGCCTTTCCCATACACACAAACTTAGGCACACAACACACTATTTCCTTTTGGTGTATGCAAAGCACTCTTTCCTCAACTATGTCCATATATTAAGAATATGTACATATTCTTGACAACCACAAAATATGTATTTATTTATTTGTATCTCACCTTTATTATTTCTACAAATAAATCAAGGTGACAGACATATGATCTGATGTAGGCTTCCAATATAAAAGCTGCACTCACTTGTCCTGAAAGAGATACTTAGGAGCTTCCAAATCTATATCCAGACATTTGACAGCTAAATCATGACAATTGTGTATGAGGAAACATAAATGCATCAAATATTTTAGTTCCATGCTACTGCAAGTGAAATCAACTAATTGGTACAGTTTAATAAACAGTAGGAAACATGCATTTAATATTGTCCATGTATTCCATCTAGTTGTGATGTTGAATGGGGTATAGGTTGCTATACATACACATCCAAATATGTACACATGTAATTTAGAGTTTGGCAAGCTATGGTATGAATGGAATTTCATCAGGAGTGCTGATTTACCACCAGCCTATCAAGTACTTAGAAGGTAAGGGTTAGGCAGAACATTTCTTTTGCATTTGGGGTTCCTCTGAAACTTACTGGTCTTGCTGGAAGAGCACTTGGCAACTATGGCTGGGGGAGGGGGGCTTGTACAATTTCTTCTTGTGTGCCAATTATGCTCATTTCTGGATGGAAGGCTTTGGTCACAGTCACCCATGCATTAGTCACCTTCCATTTGCAATGAGCTCTACATGGGGCTACCTTGAAGACCACCCAGAAGCTGTAATTGGCCTAGAATGCAGTGCGATCTTTGGTTCACCTGTGCAACACCACTGCTGCCTGAGTTGCATAGGCTTCTATTTGCTTTCCAGGTACAATTCAAGATGCTGGTTATTAACTTATAAAGCATGGCATAGGGTCAAGTTATTTGTGGGACTGCCTCTCCTTGAGGGTATCTCCCTTTCCTACTCTGTTAGAAAGAATGGGTAAGCTCCAAGTGCCGTCCCTTAAATGTTGCCCTCTGATAGGACCTTGGAGGTATTCTTCTTGGTAGCCACTCCAGCCCTCCCATCAGACATCAGAAAGATCCCTACCTTTTTAGTCTTTTGAGGGCTGTGAAGACCTGACTCATATACCAAGTCTTGGATTAGGATGGGGCTTGAGATGTGAGGATTTTGGTCTTGTGCTTTGTTTTTAACTAGGTCGTGTGGATTGTTGTGAGCTGCCTAACAACATTGTATGAGATAAACAGCTATATAAGTCCTACAAATAATAAATAAACAAATCTAGATTTTATCTCTGTTTCTTTTCTATGCTCTCCCAGTGACTTCACCATTTCATTTCCCAACTTTCCTCTCTTATTTGTGCCAATATTTATATACTAGCCTACACCAAGACTCATGGTGGATTTAAAATTAAAAAAATGAAAGCTAATGTAATAAAAATAAGTAGCTCACCATGCCTCATCAGCCACGATGTCTAGCAAACAACTAATGCAAACAAGGTAGTCTTTCATACACCTATAAAAAAGGTAGCCCACCCGTCAGGAGACAAAGTGTTCCACAACACAGAGACTGCAACGTGCTGATTTTGTGGTACTGCTATTGTTACCAAAAGAATATGTACTAATAAAGCCATAAAACTGGGCAGGTTCTGACCCAGATGGTTTTTATAAGCTATAAATGATAGAAAACTAATGTTTTCCTATCTCCACTACTCCTTGAGATAATCTATATAAACTTTGGTGAATGAAGTTTTCTTTTTTTATAACAGTTAAGCCAAGTAAACAACAGATTTCAGTGAATGGTTCAAAATATTGTTTAATTCTTAATTAAATATTGATTTAATGTTGACAATAATTTTGGTGCAAACACTGAAAAGCATATTGATTTAATAATTCATCCTGCACAATCTGGCTTCATAAAAAGCAACAAACTTTGGATAATATTAAACTGTTAATAGATATTTTAGAAATTTAATTGGAGAAAATTTGAATTGACAGTGGTACCTTTGTTGAATGGGGAAAGTGTTTCACTATGATACAAATTATTTTGAAAAAAATGGATTTTGTTTTGATTTTATTTGAAGAAATGCAGTATTTAAACATTTCAGCATTATTACAAATGGAATAGTTTCTTCAACCATCAGGATTCTTACAGAATTCTTCAAGGGTATCCTTTACATCTTTCATATTTAACTTGGGTTGGGCATATATATTTTTTTCTTTTTTCTTTTGGTGGCATTCAAATTATTTATCCCAAAACCCAGTAATGGGCATATGTAAAAGTTATTATGTGATTCCCCTGTTTCTTTAGTTAACATTGAATGGTTTTTTCCAGAATTAAAAGCCATTAGATGTATTTGGTAGATTCTGAGGAAGGAATTTTAAATTTGATTCTTAATCACATGACAAATTAGCAATTTGGGATAATTCCAATCTAAAAAATTCATAAAGTTTTTGGTACTTGGCAGGAAAAGGTATTAAGAATTTAGATCAGTTTATTCTTAATCCCTTCTTCAGTACATTTGTTGCATTGTAGTTTAAAATTGCAAATTGTCAACATATACAATTAAAACAGAGTTTGATTTTGCAACATGGATTTGTTGTTATAGCAGCTTCTGAAAGTATGTAATTAATTTTATTGGAAAGTGGTTTAGAATATTCTAAGCCTACAGTTTATTTTTGTTAAAAACTGGACTACATTATTAAGATTAGCAAGATAAGGGTGATTTGTGCCAAGTCTGATATATGGAATTAATATCCTTTTATGATAGACCAAAAGTCTTGAGTTTTAAAGAATTTTTTTTCCCAAGCAGAGGAAACTTTGCAGACCTACAAATGGAACTCAGAAGACTATCTATTATCTTCAAATGAAGGAAAGGAGCAATTAGTCCTGTGACCTCCATAGTTGGCGTAGAAACTTTTCTGTTTGGAAACGTGAGTAGATTTTATTTCAGATTGGCATTTAATGTGAGCTATTAGAATCTATTAAATGTAGTGGCATAAATGTAATAAATAAATAACAATAATGTGAATCATCTATGCACGAAATATATGCTTTATCTGCATCTTTGAAAAAGAATAACATAAATGAAGACAAGGAATACTGAAAGTAAAATGACATAAGGGAATGAATGGATATACTATGATGATTCAATTCTTGTTTGCGTGACTGTTTAATATGGATAAATGAAAGGTGGCAAGGGAATACTTAGAATATACTAAATGGTATCTGCTATGCTCAGGTATCTGTTGCTTAATGTGGCTTGTGATGAACTTGTATGACATGGAAAGGGAATTTATGCGTTGAGAATGAATGAAATAAATAAAAAACCACAGGTCTATAATATAAAAGGGAGAAAGCCAAATGATGGTTTTAAAATGTGCAGAAGTGAACAAATAACCTGAGTACCAAGGAAAAAAAATTATAGTAGAATATATTCTTTGCCAGAAATACCACATATTTTTTTTTTCACTATTTATGCAAATAAAACTACAACCCTGGATATGTTTGCTTAAAAATTGCATGGGATCCTGAGTAAATATGCTAAAAATCTGTTAGAGAAACTTAATTTAAAAGAATTAAATGTCAGGTTTTAGGTTTCCCACATATTTCTTCTATCAGTCAGTTTATCTCTTACCTTCTGACAGGAGTGTAACATTTCAGTGTGGAAGAATTGAACAGAAATAAGTTAAAACTCAAGGTCATTCACTAAAGCTGAATCAAGGCAGATGTACAATATATGGTTAAATTATTCTGTGAAATGAAGCAATGCAACATTCAAATGCTTTAAAAAGAAAAATAAAAATAAAGTTAGTTGGTGCATTTAATTGATATTCCCCAAACTGTTATGAATTTGAAAGTGGCTTGATAATGAAAAGTTTAATCCTAAACAGTATTATCTGTAGTGATTAGAGCCAGATGTTTTTAATCATGATCAGATTTAAAAGCTATTTAATATTAACTATTGTCCAGTATGAAAATAAGTATGTATTCTGGAGCAAAACTTCATTCACTATCTTAAAACTAACTGAATAAGTTAAAATACTAGGTCTTTCCAAAGTGACCTATTTATTTCTCAGTGATGGATGAAGTTAAAAAAATTAAGCAGTAAAAATTGGAAGGTTTTGTTTTAAATAATTGCAATCTATTTTTTTATATTATGACCTGCAGAAAGCTAAGATATACAGCATAATTAGGATATATTGTTGGAAGAAATCAGGCTCGCTTCTCCAGCTGAGAGAACGAATGCGAGAGAGTGCCTCCTCAGCCAAATGAGGATGTGAAGCTGGTTACTGGAAAGGATGTCCCTTTATTGATTCAGAAGTGAAGTGACGTACAACAATCGGTTCTGGGACAGCTGACAACCTGGTCTCGAGAGTAGAAGGATTTTTATATAATTTTGGGGCTTTGTGATTGAGATAAGTAGGTTTGTTATGCAATAGACTTAAACGTGTGTCTTTTAATATTCTAATTGTGGTAGAATGATTCCTATTGTGGCTGGGATGTACTGTCCTTGGAGTTGGATGGGGAAATATATATACCAATGTCTTTGTATCCTTAATCTGTTCAGTTTTGATTACCTGTGAAGGCTGCAGCCGGCAGCACTTTGCTTATAAATGGGGCTGTCCAGATACTAAATATCCATTCACAAGGAATGCTCTGCCTTTGTGAATGGATATAAAACATTTTATTCATAAACACTTGGATCATTGCAAAAGCTGCTTCAGGCAATTCCCCTGTTAATGAGACAACGCAAGTTGGTTTTTATTTCATGGAAGCCTTCTTCCTATTTTGGAGAAACTGTCCCCCAGCTGATTTTGTCTTTTGGGGGGGGGCTCGCCACACTATCATTCCATTTATTATTCTACTTAGATAAAACAATAGACACAAATATAAAATATTCAATATGTGGATATATATGTAAACTCTATTGGCTTCCTCTAAAAATAAAGGCTGTATTAATAAAAATTAATGATGATCAATCATAAGGTACTTGTCTTCTTTACCAAATATTTTTCAATTAACTACATTTTATATACTTATTATTTTTTTTAATAATTTATGATTTCTAAGGTTTAGAATTAGAGTAGAATAGCTCACAAATTATAACAAAAGAGATTATAAAAAATTGGTTATGTATAGCAACAAATAGGTAGAAAAAAACTAGGCGATAGATTATTGTGACTACTTTGGCTTCAGATAAACTCATTTTTATGAATGAAGAGGACAAAGGAACTTATTAATAGCTCAAACTTTGAGAAATTGATTGTTAATTATTTTACACAATCTAAATTTTTCCCATGATTTACTTATATCTATTGGGAATAACTATAACAATAGATAATCCACCAGATGTGAAATAAGTTTGGGAGCCAGCTTTAGAGAAACAATTGGATGGCATAGTATGGAAATCCTCGGGAAGATCTGGCGATTCTTATATGCCTCACTGCAGGACCATATCTTAAAACCTTACATTGCAGGCATTGTAAAATAATTTCACAGTAAACACATGTTCTATGACATAAGAACATAAGAAGAGCCATGCTGAATCAGGCCAAAGCCCTTCGAGTCCAGCATTCTGTGTCACACAGTGGCCCATCAATTGTACATGGGGATCTTGAGCAGAAAGAGAAGGCAAAACCCTCCCTTTCCCTTGACCCCCAACAAATGGTACTCAAGGGAATCCTGCCTGCCTCAACCAACATAGAGGCGGCACATGGACATCCGTTTTAATAACCACCGATACACTTGGCATCCATGAATCTATCTAGCCCTACCTTGAAGCTGTCAAGGCTGACAGCAGTCACGACCCCTTCTGGAAGTGAATTCCATAAATCAACGACCCTCTGGGTGAAGAAATATTTCCCTTTATTTGTCCTCACTTTCTTACCTATGAGCTTTAGGGAGTGCCCCCTTGTCCTAGTATTGTGTGATAGAGAAAAGAATTTTTCTCTATCCACATTTTCTATCCCATGCATGATTTTATACACTTCGATCAAGTCACCCCTTAAACGCCGTCTTTCAAGGCTGAAGAGACCAAGGCGTTGCAATCTGGTTTCATAAGGGAGGCGCTCCATTTCCTTGATCATTCTTGTTGCCCTTTTTTTTGCACCTTTTCCAGTTCCATTATATCCTTCTTGAGGTATGGTGACCAGAACTGTACACAGTACTTCAAGTGTGGTCTCACCATCGATTTGTACAGAGGCAATACAACACTTGCTGACTTATTTTCGATTCCCTTCCTAATCATGCCAAGCATGGAATTTGCTTTTTTTTTTTACTGCTGCTGCGCATTGGGTTGACATCTTCATCGAGCTATCCACCAAAACCCCAAGATCCCTTTCTTGGGTTGTCTCAGAAAGTTTGTTCCCCATCAGTTGGTAAGTATAATTGGGGTTCATTGCCCCGATGTGCATAACTTTGCACTTGTTTAGGTTAAAATGCATTTGCCACTTTGTTGCCCACTCACACAATTTCGAGAGATCCTTCTGGAGTTCCCGACAATCAGTTTCACTTTTCACTACCCGGAACAATTTAGTGTCATCAGCAAACTTGGCTACCTCAATATTAACTTCTACATCCAGATCATTGATGAATAAATTAAAAAGTAAAGGTCCCAAAACTGAACCTTGGGGTACACCACTTCTCACTTCTTTCCATCCAGAGAATTGTCCATTTATTGTCCATTTATTGCCACCCTTTGCTTCCTACAATTTAGCCAGTTACCAATCCAGGACAAGACCTGTCCTCTAATTCCGTGGCTGGAGAGCTTTTTTAGGAGCCTTTGGTGAGGGACTTTGTCAAAAGCCTTTTGAAAGTCAAGATATACAATATCAACTGGGGCCCCTTTATCTATGTATTTATTTACACCCTCAAAGAATTCTAACAAGTTAGTAAGACATGATTTGCCTTTGCAGAAGCCATGTTGATTTTCTTTCAGCAATGCCTGTTTTTCTATGTGCCCTGTAATTTTATCTTTAATAATGGTTTCCATCAGTTTGCCTGGAACTGAGGTTAAACTGACTGGTCTATAGTTTCCTGGATCACCTCTGGATCCTTTCTTGAAGATCGGGGTTATATTTGCCTCCCTCCAATCCTCCGGTACAGTGCCTGATCTTAGAGAAAGATTATATATTTTAGCTAGAAGTTCAGCAATTTCACACTTGAGTTCCTTGAGAATTCTAGGGTGGATGCCGTCTGGACCCGGCGATTTGTTGACGTTTAGTTTAGAAAGGCATGCAAGAACATCTTCCTTGTTTATCTCTATCAGGTTTAATTCTTCTATTTCCCTCCCTGGGAAAACTAATTTAGTGGCAGGCAAATGTTCTCTATCCTCCTCAGTGATAAAGGAGGCAAAGAAGTCATTTAGCCTCTCAGCAATCTCCTTGTCTTCTCTGATTATCCCCTTCTGACCATTGTCATCAAGTGGCCCAACTGTTTTTCTGGTTGGGTTCCTGCTTCTGATGTATTTAAAAAAGGTTTTGTTATTATTTTTAATATTCTTTGCTATATGCTCCTCAAAGTCTCTCTTGGCTTTCATGACTATCACCTTGCATTTGGTCTGCCAGAGTTTGTGATCCCTCCTGTTCTCCTCAGTAGGAAGAGCCTTCCATTTCTGAAATGAGTTTTTCTTCTTTCCAATAACCTCCTTTACCTCATTCGTAAGCCATACTCGTATCCTCTTGGATTTTCCAGTCCTTTTTCTTCTTTTAGGAATGCATTTTATTTGAGCCTGCTGAAACGTATTTTTAAACAGTTTCCAAGCATTTTGGAGGGATTTGACTTTTTTTACTGTTCCTTTTAGTTTCTTCTTTACTATTTTCCTCATTTCGTCAAAATTCCCTCTGTGAAAGTTTAAGGTCTCTGTGTTAGTTTTCTCTGACAATTTGCTATCCATGGTTAAGTTGAAGGTTATTGTGTTGTGATCGCTGGTTCCTATGGGCTCGGTTACAAGGACATCATGAACCAAATCCTGTGCATTAGTTAGAACCAAGTCCAGGATCCCCTTTCTCCTGGTTGGTTCCATGACCATCTGCTCAAGGGAATAATCAGCTAACATGTCGAGGAACCTTGTCTCTCTTTCATGTGTAGAACAAGAATTTACCCAATCCATTTGGGGATAGTTGAAGTCCCCCATTATGACTACCCTATTTCTTTTTGAGGCCTCCTTAAATTCATTTTCCAAATCTGCCTCTGGAGTTTGGTTGGGAGGGCGATAGCAGATCCCTAACATCAGATTAGTTTCCTGTCCTGGGATTTTTATCCACAATGTTTCTGTGGGTGAATTTGAATTTTCTTGAATTTCGAGTTCATGAGATTCTAACCCGTCATTTATGTACAAGGCCACGCCACCACCATTTCTCCCTCTCCTGTCCATCCTATACAATTTGTAACCTGGAATCTTTGTGTCCCATTGGTTTTCATCTGTCCACCAGGTTTCTGTTATACCAATAATATCAATATTATTTTCCTTCAGCAAGCATTCCAATTCCCCTGTTTTTGCTCAAATGCTTCTAGCATTCGTGTACAGACATTTATATGTAATTTTCTGGTGCACTTTCAACTTTGACTGTAGATTTTGACTGTAGAATTTGATTGTAGAATTTGTAGATGGTCTACCATGTCCTTCTGCTTGACTATTACAATTTAGTTTTCCTGTTGACTCACCAATGTGTGCATAACTTCCACCCTCCATATTTGGCAGTGCGCCTTCTCGAACTGGAAGCTGCCCAGCTCCTGTCGACTTGCCCCTACGAATCAGTTTAAAAGCTGCTCTGAAACCTTTTTAATATTAATCGCCAGCAGTCTGGTTCCATTATGGTTCAAGTGTAACCCGTCCCTTCTGTACAGGCGTGGCTTGTCCCAAAATGTTTCCCAGTTCCTAATGAATCTAAACCCTTCCTCTCGACACCATTGCCTCATCCACGCATTGAAGCTCCTGAGCTCTGCCTGTCTAGTTGGCCCTGCGCATGGAACAGGTAGCATTTCTGAGAATGCAACGTTGGGGGTCCTGGACTTTAATCTTCTACCTAGCAACCTAAATTTGGCTTCCAGGACCTTCCGCTTAGCTTTCCCAATGTCATTGGTACCGACATGTACCACGACAGTTGGCTCCAACCCAGCACTGTCTATCAGCCTGTCTAGATGCCTTGTGATATCCGCAACCTTTGCACCCGGTAGGCAGTTTACCATGCGGTCAACACTTCCATCACAAACCCGTCTCTCTATATTTCTAACAATCGAATCACCTACTACAAGAAGCTCCCCTCCCACCACCCGTGGAGAAGTATCCTCGGTGCAAGAGGATATGGGCACATCCTCCAAGGAAGGTGTCCCAACTAAAAGAGCCTGTCCCTCTTCCACAGATTGATGTCCTCCCTGCCCAAGATCTCAATTCTCCAATGTTGCAATGCAAATGCATCCCACTTGAGCTGACCGTAAGCATTTTGTGTATTCACATCGAAGAGGTTTCTAAACGCAGGAACCTTTTGGCTGGGATAATTGCCGTGATTTACAAAGCCTTCAGGCAAGGCAATTCTTCAGATCAAAAGAGCGTTCCTCAATTGCTGGCTTACACATAAGCAAACAAACCTTTCTCAGGCTTTGTTTGAGATAACTGAAGTTAGATAAGCAGCAGATCGGAAACGGTCTGAAAACAGACACCAAAATAGCCTAAGATCACATCGCAAGGATTTACAGACTTTTGACAGTTAAAAAGCACAAGTGTTAGTTTATAGTTAGATGTAGGAAACATATTATCTTGTAATCTCCTGACCTCCTGACTAAGCAGGAAAAGTTAATAGTAAACAATATAAGGATATTATGGTATTGTTAAACTGCCGGACTAAAACCTTTTGTATGTGATTTATTCACGTTGTTTGATGTTAACCAAATAAAGAGAGGAGGCTGATTCCATTCGAATGTCAGTCACCCCAGAGAGAAACCTTGTCTCATTGTCTCGTCTCTACATTTGGCCATCGTGTCTGATCCACATTGAAGCTGCCTGCGGAAGGTAAAGCATCAAATGGTGACCCCTGACGTGATGCGGAATCACGTCCTTCTGGCATCCCACTACTTACTTCGCCTGGAATAGGCCCCTTGGGCACACGTCTTTACGTAAGTATGGGACAGAGGCTATCAAAAGGTCGGGCTCAACACCTGGCAGAATTGCATGGCTTAGTCAGGAGAGCAAATTATATTCAGAAACTTAATAATCAGGCTGTTTTCCCTGTCACTCAGAAAGAATTGTATCTTTTATTGGCTTTTTTGGAAAAATTTCACCCTACGTACCCAGAGAAGGGGCAATTAGACCTCGCCACGTGGAGACGCATAGGCATTTGGCTCCACACACCGCCCAAAGCTCCGCCAAATGTTCTAGCCCCATGGAAGGCCGTATTGTCCATGTTGACTTTACACTGTGCAAAACAAGCTGATTTGATAGATCCTCAGACAGTAACAAGCTCTGAGACATCAAAAAAAATATTACAATCAGACTCTAAATTTGCCCTATCAGAAGAACCACCCCCAAGATATGAACCATTGAGCGCCAAGGCTGGGGATTGCACTCAATTGACTGATTCTGATCTGTATCCCATGGCATCTGCACCTGCTTCTTCTTCTTCTATCTGTCTTGAACCTGCCCCTCTCTCTTCCTTGCAAAGGGGAATTGCGAAAGCCAAGGCTGAGGGGGTCATAGAACTAGATGATTTAGCAGACATTGCCGCTTTTCCAGTAATCATGGTGCCCGATCCTGCTAATCCTGGCCGGCAAAGACCCAGATATGAAACCTTGGATTATAAAATCATCAAGAACTTGAAGGAGGCGGTGCACCAATATGGGATCTCCGGACCTTATGTCCAAGGCTTATTGCGCGCATTTGCGCTCAGCCAGCACCCAATAGATTGGAAGAATATTGCCCAAATGATACTTAATAACACGCAGTATCTACAATTTGTGGCTGCCTGGAAAAGGCAAGCTGATCGAATGGCTCGACAAAACTTGCTCCCTGCTGACATTGGCATACGCCACATAATGGGCACTGGTACTCAGTCCACGATCACTAATCAGCTACAATTTCCTCCTGCTGTGTTTGCATTAATTAACGAAGCAGTATTATATGCTTTCTCGGTCTTGGAGGACACCACCGAGGTTACTTCCTCTTTTGCAAAAATATTACAAGGACCACAGGAGCCATATGCTGATTTTGTCAATAAACTGATCACAGCTGTCAAAAGGCAGATTGAAAATGCTGCAGCACAGGATGAATTGATTAAAAAATTGGCTTATGAAAATTCTAATGCAGATTGCAAAAGTATATTGAAAGGGGTCGTTGTAAATCAGAGAGCTACCATCTCAGATTATCTTGACGCCTGTAGGCATACTGGAACCACCACCTTTCAAATGTCTTCATTGGCCCTTGCCTTGCAGGGACATTCTGGGCAAAGTTCTCAGAATCGGTCATCTCAAACGTGCTTTAATTGTGGGAAGCCCGGACACTTTAAAGCTGAATGCCGGGCTCCTGGGGGGGGGAGCTGCCTCAGGGAAGGACAGACGTTCCTCTAAACCACGAACTGTTTGTCCAAAGTGCAAAAGGGGCTTTCACTGGGCAAAAGATTGTCGGTCCGTAACCAACGACAATCAGGGAAACTAGGAGCGGGGAGACCGGCTAGCCCCTTCTCCAAGGTCGGAGATTTAAATCCTCCCCCTGATCAGTATTCCCAAACTTTTGAAATGGCTGCAAAGGAAACATTGCTGCTAAATTTGCCTGCTCACAATTATTTTTTGCCTTTAGAGCCAAAATTAAAGCTCCAATTGCCCCCCACTTTGCCCGTGTTGGTATTTCCGACACATGAAATGACATGTCAAGGCATCATGGCCGCTCCTGTGATGATAGATTCTCAGTGTCTGTCTTCTTTGTCACTCTGTGTATCTGCTAATCAGCCTGTGACCATTCAGCAAGGCTCAGTTGTGGCTACTATGATATTGCTAATGGACTTTATCCCACCGGAGTTATGCACGGTGGAACACCCTTTAGCCCGGCCACGTCCGGTGGCCACGTTCCTTTTGAACGGCCGCCAATTTTCTGGCATTTTAGACACTGGGGCGGATGTCTCAGTCATAAGATCTCAAGAATGGCCTGCTCAGTGGGCCACAGAAGAGGCCCCTTCTGTGAGAGGTGTGGGGGGACTACAGGTGGCACGTAAAAGTCTTGCTTGGGTAGCTGTGACATCGCCTGATTCGGCTCACACTGCCTATATTCAGCCTGTGGTCATTCCCCTTCACATTAATTTATGGGGCCGAGACCTAATGAGTCAACTACAAGCTAAATTAACCTTTTCCTAATGGCTGTACCTCTGAAATTAACTCTCAAGACACCCACGCCTGTGTGGGTGAATCAATGGCCCCTATCCCAGGAAAAGCAAACTGCGCTTTTAAAATTAATTCAAGAGCAGCTTGCTCTTGGACATTTGGAACAATCCTTTAGCCCTTATAACACTCCCGTCTTTGTCATTAAAAAAAAGAGTGGAAAGTTTCGTT
The DNA here is from genome assembly GCA_034064705.1 of Bothrops alternatus. Lineage (NCBI taxonomy): Eukaryota > Metazoa > Chordata > Lepidosauria > Squamata > Viperidae > Bothrops > Bothrops alternatus. The sequence continues at coordinate 13,129,514 of JARGCV010000027.1, read as the reverse complement.
TCCTTCATGACCTCCGTGCCATCAATTCTATAATTCAGCCTATGGGACCCTTGCAATGCGGTCTTCCGAATCCTAACTTAATTCCTGCTGATTTTCAGCTTTTGGTGGTGGATCTCTCGGATGCCTTTTTCTCTATTCCTTTGCATAAGGAAGATAGGCAATTATTTGCCTTCACAGTCCCAGAGCAGAATTCTCACAGACCCACGGCATGATATCAGTGGAAAGTCTTGCCACAGGGTATGCTAAATAGTCCAACCATTTGTCAATTTGTCGTGGATCAGGTTCTGAATAAATTCAGATCGCAAAATCCACACCTAATGATTTATCATTACATGGATGATATCCTTGTTGCCGGACCAGGCCCCCCTGGGGTGCTGCTCCCCTATTTGCCACAGCTTCAAACTATTTTGAAGCAAGGGGGCTTTCATGTTTCCCCTGAAAAAATTCAGACAAAATCACCGTTTTCCTATTTGGGGCATAAAGTTTTAGCACCCCGATCTGTGCCCCAGCCCCCAAAATTGGCTTTTACAGAACCTCTCACATTATTGCAGCTCCAAAAATACTTGGGAGCCATAAATTGGATCCGTCCTTATTTAGGTCTCACCACCTCGCAGCTTTCACCTTTATTCTCCGCCCTTACTAGGGGGGTGAAGCCCTTTGATCAAGTTCTCTTGCCTGGCCAGGCAAGGGAAGTTTTGCAAAACGTTTCTTTCGCTCTAGCTAAGGTTTGGGTGGACCGCATTACTCCCAACATTTCTTTATCTCTCATTCTGCTTAATACAAAGGGCCTTCCTACTGGCATACTGGCACAAGTTCAAAATAAAAAATCCTTAAAAATTGTTGAATGGATACATTTGCCGCACACACCCCGTAATTCAATCAACCCCAGTCATTTGATGTTTGCTACCCTAATTCGGAGAGGCCGCCTTAGAGCAAAAGCCTTGACGGGGGCAGACCTTGATTCATTATTTGTTCCCTGCCCACTAGCTCAATGGGAGGATTTGGTGTTTAACTCGGACTCCTTGCAATTTGCCTTGGCCAATTGGCCGGGGGTTGTGTCCTGCCATCCTCCAATGGACCCCCGGATTGCTTTGCTTAAGGTGGTTCCGGTTTCTTTCAAATCGGTGATAAGGTCTGCGCCCATTCCAGATGCTGTGACTGTCTTTGCAGATGGTAGTAAGACGCATGGGGCTTGTGTGTACCAGAAGGAAGGGACCTGGATGTCTTTAATCACCCCCCCTCAAACTTCTGTTCAGCGCTCCGAACTATATGCTTCTCTTTTAGCTTTTAACCACTTTTCTGAAACTCCTTTCAACCTGATTGTAGATAGTCTCTATGTGTGTCAAGTTATTAACTCCATTTCGGATGCTTACCTGTCTCCCTCAACTGATTGTAATCTGCTTGCGCTGTTTGCCTCTTTGCAAAATTTAATCCAAAAGCGCACCCTTCCCTTCTTCGTGGCTCACATACGAAGCCACCAGCCATTTCCTGGCATGTTACAAGAAGGAAACAATGTAGCAGATTCAGTTGCTTCTAATGCTTCTTCTCTGTTGCCTGTAAAATCTTCTTCGCTGTTGCCTGTCAGTTCTGTCCCCCCCACTCCATGGGAAAGCCATGCTTATTTTCATCAGGGAATCCGTGCTCTGGTGCGGCAATTCTCTCTCTCCTACAGAGAGGCAGCTGCCATTGTGCAACAATGTCCGACATGTAGCCTGCAGGGCCGTGTTGTGCCATTAGGAGTGAACCCCCGTGGTCTAGAGCCCACTCAATTATGGCAAATGGATGTGACACAATGTTCTGCATTTGCCCCGTGGAAATATCTTCACGTTTCCATTGACACCTATTCAGGCTTTATTATGGCATCCCCCCAAAGGGGGGAGACGGTGAAGCATGTCATCAACCATTGTTTAAAAACCTTCTCAGTGTTGGGTAAGCCTCACACTGTAAAAACTGACAATGGCCCTGCCTATGCCAGTCGTGCGTTTGCACAATTCTGTCAAAAATGGGAAATAGAGCACAAGACAGGGATTCCATATAACAGTCAGGGACAAGCTATAATTGAACGTGCAAACCAGACCTTGAAAAACATGATTGCAAAATTGGATTTCCCTCCTCCCCCTCGAAATTTGCCAGTATTACAGAATTTGCTCAACCTGGCTCTCTACACTTTAAATTTCCTGAATGAGTCAGGCAAGCCTAGCCTCTCTGCTGCCCAGCGTCACTTCTCTTCATCAAAAACGGAGCAACGCCCGCTTGTCTATTACCGGCAGTTGCCTGACCCCACCTGGAAAGGACCAGCCCCACTCATAACTTGGGGTCGGGGCTATGCAGCCATTCAACTACCAGACTCTGCTCTATGGGTTCCTGGCCGCTGCATTCATCCATGTCATCTTCCACCGCCCGTGCCTGCTCCGGAGGAGGAGGATGCCTCGCTCAACCTTTCGATGCTTTTTGGATGAATTGACTTCTCGCTTCTTCCTTTTGCTTCAGGAAAACATCATGTTTTGGTCCGTTTATTTGCTTCTATGTGTCGCAGGAGGTGCTGCCATTGAGACCTTTTGGATTTACCCTACTCATCTCTTTGAACTGCCTGGAACATTTGCTCAAATACATTGCTATTCTGACATCCGTGCAGAACTTTGCCCCCTGACTTTTTTCTTTGAACCCTATCAGTGGCTGTTGGAACCAAAACCTTCTCCTGACCGGCTTCAAGTGACCACAATGACTGAGCCTCAATGGTGGTTTCCCTACCATTCTCAAACAGCCGGCTACTGTCATCTAACCCTGCATTTGAATATCTCTTTCACAACTATAGGTCAATATGCCTGCAGAGGATTCCTCAATGGCAGTTGGAGGGAAGTAAGCAGTCTGATTGCTAGCCGTGACAGTTTTGCTTTCCCCCCAATTCCTTCCTGGCTTTTGACTGCCTCCACCATCAGAAAACGCAATTCCTTCCAAAGACGCATTTCCTCCCGTCTAGATCACCCGGCAACCCAGATTCTGCATCACAATGATGTTTTCCCCCTTCGCTCCAAACGCAGCTTCTCTGATCTTCCCTTTTGCATCTGGTCCACCAAGGTATCTGATGGTCAGCCCTTTCAGTTACGCACCATGATCAATAGTGACTGCAACCTGATTTTGGGGGTCTTTCCTCCTATTTCTTCACATCAAAAGAAGTGGATTTGCTCCAACAGATCTTTGGATTTTGTTCAACACGCACTGGATTTATGTGGGGATAAAGTCCCTCTCCGTACTTGTTCTTGGGCTGCTTACATTTTGTGGACAGGAAATTGTGGGACTTATAATTTTTTCAATAGTCCTTTGACATTTCAATGTAATGATTCTTATGTTTCTTCTTTACCAAGGTATTGGGAAGGTCTCTGTACAGTTTATATGCGATCTCCTGAAAAAATTTCAAAAATAGGGAACCAAGGCATTGTTCCCACCCCCCCTTCCATGACCACCCCCTTTCAAGTTTTGACTAGCAAAAAACCCATTATCACCCCAGTGCTGCCTATCGTGCCCCCTCCTCGCAAGCCACGAGCTGCTAGGAAACCATCTGATGATTGTAGTCAATGTGTGGTTAAGGTTCGTGAAGGCAATCAGGTAAAAGAGACCCTGGTTTACTTTTCCCATCACAAATGTCCTGATGAGATGGTCCCATGCAAAAAGGGGAATGTCACATATAGTTATTGTAAGACCACAAAAACATGTTATGATCCCAAACACGATCCGGAACAGATGTGGCTTCAGCTAAAATTTCAAGGCAAAACACTGCATCAACAAAGAATATGGTCTCTGAATACACCTGTCTCCATTATAATTGATGTGTGTGAAATAGTAGATTGTGGCCATTTAACAGGGCAAAGGGAATATGCTGTCAATGACAAGTATATCTGTCCTATTGAGGGGTCACCGGGGTGTGGGTATGGTAATTTGTGCCCCTATTGGAGTTGTGTTCATTGGGCAACCAGTCTGTGGGAAAACACAGTACCTTATGTGTGGGATGCAACATTAAGTAAGGTAGTAGCTACTGCAAACTGTAAATTGAGACATTGTAACAAAATTAATTTTACCATCAATGGGTTCAACACCATGACTGGTCGATATGGCAATCAATTTGGAATTGGGATAGATGGATGGGGCACAGATCCAACTGAAAAATTCACAATAGAGGTGCACAAATTTATGGAAACTGAAGACCAAATCACCCATAATTTTTATACTGAATTCTGGAAAGAAATGAAAAAGCCAGTTGAAATCCCAGATGTTGCTAGGAATCTGTTCATAGAACTAGCTGGCACTGTAGCCCAGGCTTTAAATGTTACAAGTTGCTATGTGTGCGGGGGCACAAATGTAGGAGACCAGTGGCCGTGGGAGGCTGCAGAATGGAATATTTCCAAAAAATATAACGCTACCAGACAACCCCCTCACTTAAACAATAGTGTGTGGGAGTTACGGCAGGCATTAGTTTGCCGCTGGTGTGTCCATAGATTTGAGCACAGCACTCCGTTGATTGGTGACAGCCTATGCGAAGCAATGATAAAAATTAACATCTCTGATTCCTCAGTCTCCTTTTGGCCAAATGCCTCAGTTAACAACATTCCATTCATGTGGCCATTACCTGATGAAACAGCCATGTACAATTGGCCCACAGAATCTGGAGAAATGCTCAGTGCGTCCTATAAAGGCACATGGAAAGCTCCTCCAGGATTATATTGGATCTGTGGAAAACGAGCCTATTCCCAATTACCTGATAAGTGGACAGGCTCTTGTACTATAGGAGAGATACGCCCAGCTTTCTTCCTAATACCATTGGGGGAAGGTGAAAGGCTCAGCCACTCAGTCTATCAAAGAAGGAAACGTTCCCTGAATGTGGAAGTTCCCATATATGAGGACCAGGAATGGAAGGGCAAAATATGGGACGCTGAGACAATCATAAAAGAATATGGTCCAGCCACTTGGGCTCAAGATGGCACCTATGGCTACAGAACATCCATTTATATGATTAATCGCATAATTCGCTTGCAGGCTGTGTTGGAACTAATCACTCGTGAGAATGCTGTAGCTTTAAATCTGATAGCAAAACAACATAGCCAATTAAGAAACGGCGTATTTCAAAACCGCCTAGCCCTTGACTATCTGCTAGCTGCAGAAGGAGGGGTCTGTGGAAAATTCAATCTGTCAAACTGTTGCCTGCAAATTGATGACAATGGGAGGGTCATAGAAGAAATAACTGAAAAAATTATTCGCTTGGCCCATGTCCCACCTCAGCAATGGACGGGGATATTGGATCAAGGAGGTTTTTTGGGCGGCATTTTCAACAACTGGAGGCAAGCCCTGTTTATGATAGGAATTGGGTTCTTGGGCTTAATGTTTTTGCCTTGTTTGATTCCCCTGTTACGTTCTGTGATTAGCAGTGTGGTTGAGAGTGCTGTTCAAAAACAAGCACTGCACATTTGGGACTTAGGGGAGAATTTGGGAGACTCATATATCATCCCTGAGAAGAGATCTTTATTGACAGCTGCCTCTTATGACGAAAGCTTCTAAACAAAAAAAATAGCAATTGTTGCAATGCAAATGCATCCCACTTGAGCTGACCGTAAGCATTTTGTGTATTCACATTGAAGAGGTTTCTAAACGCAGGAACCTTTTGGCTGGGATAAGTGCCGTGATTTACAAAGCCTTCAGGCAAGGCAATTCTTCAGATCAAAAGAGCGTTCCTCAATTGCTGGCTTACCCATAAGCAAACAAACCTTTCTCAGGCTTTGTTTGAGATAACTGAAGTTAGATAAGCAGCAGATCGGAAACGGTCTGAAAACAGACACCAAATTAGCCTAAGATCACATCGCAAGGATTTACAGACTTTTGACAGTTAAAAAGCACAAGTGTTAGTTTATAGTTAGATGTAGGAAACATATTATCTTGTAATCTCCTGACCTCCTGACTAAGCAGGAAAAGTTAATAGTAAACAATATAAGGATATTATGGTATTGTTAAACTGCCGGACTAAAACCTTTTGTATGTGATTTATTCACGTTGTTTGATGTTAACCAAATAAAGAGAGGAGGCTGATTCCATTCGAATGTCAGTCACCCCAGAGAGAAACCTTGTCTCATTGTCTCGTCTCTACATTTGGCCATCGTGTCTGATCCACATTGAAGCTGCCTGCGGAAGGTAAAGTATCACTCCAAAGCAGCTGGAGAGCTGCTCAGCATGGAGTGGGACACTCCTGCTGCATCCCTGAAGATCTTCTCCTGCCGCACTATCTCTCTCTGCTTCTCCAGGTCTGCTACCTTGGCTTCAAGGGAAAGAACCTGTTCCCTGAGAGCCAGGAGCTCATTGCACTGATCACACACCCAAGACTTCTGTCCAGCAGACAGATAGTCATACATATGACACTTAATGCAAAACACTGGGAAGCTCCCCTCCATCTGCCGGCTATCTATCTCCATTTCTTATTATTATATGTTTACTGTTATTATTATACAAATTACTTTTTAAAAAAATATATTTAACTTCCTCTTCTAGATATCGATGATTTTTTGATGGTTTTGATAAGGTTAATAATTTTATTCCCTTACTCACATATTGATTAAAAAAAATAAACCACAGCTTTTTAGGTTGTTCAAATTTTTGTTTTGGTCTTAGTTTACTTTTTGGATTTTTTCCTACTTGTTTTAGGATTATATCATGCGCCGACAGGGGCGCGATGGCTGCTAAAAAAAGGTGAATTTGTAATTAAACAAGAAACCCCACAAACTTATCAGGGCTCAGCAGGTATTCTTCCCAAGGTTCCTGCCAAGTTCTTTTCTCCCTTTTTATTTTCTGTTTTATTTCCTTTTTTGAAAATGCTCTGCTTAAATAAAAAGCAGCTGCCTCTCTGCTTCCCAAAGGAAGAATGAGCTGTTTCCTCCCAGCTACCAGGGATTAGTCAGCAGGGGGGCTGCAGCAGAAAGCTCCACCCCCTCCAAACCTGTGCTGAGAGCAAACTTAGAAGAAAGGGGAAGGAATACCCTTTTTATGGCTGATAAAAGGGTGAATTTGTAATTAAACAAGAAACCCCACAAACTTACCAGGGCTCAGCAGGTATTCTTCCCAAGGTTCCTGCCAAGTTCCTTTCTCCCTTTGGTTATTAAAACGGATGTCCATGTGCCGCCTCTATGTTGGTTGAGGCATGCAGGATTCCCTTGAGTACCATTTGTTGGGGGTCAAGGGAAAGGGAGGGTTTTGCCTTCTCTTTCTGCTCAAGATCCCCATGTACATTTGGTGGGCCACTGTGTGACATAGAATGCTGGACTCGATAGGCTTTGGCCTGATTCAGCATGGCTCTTCTTATGTTCTTATTTTTTGTTTTATTTCCTTTTCTGAAAATGTTCTGCTTAAATAAAAAGCAGCTGCCTCTCTGCTTCCCAAAGGAAGAATCAATCATGTTGGAAGAGATACAATAAAACATAATGAAAAAGAACTTTTTTATTTTTGGTAGGAATGTAATAAAGTCAACATTCTATGGGGAGGTTCTAATGGACTTTCAGATGAAACAATAATGTATTCACTATTGCTTTGAGTATTGCATTTTGAGAATGATGGTAGTACAAAAGGAAAAAAAAAGATCTGAGTTAGAATCAAAGAGATATATAGAGAAGGATGGAGCATGAAGTGTGTAAACATCTGGAGGTAATGAGAAGAAAACAATTCTCCCAAGAAAAAAAGACAGACACAGAAGCAATGTGACTTGCCTGCTGTGCACAGATGGAAAAAGCAGGAAAAAAGACAATGACCAATCAGTGACTATAATAGTTTAAACCAGTGTTTCTCAACCATGGCAAGTTTAAGAGGAGTAGACTTCAGCATGGTGGGTGAGGAATTCTGGGAGTTGAAGTCAACCTCTCTTAAACCTGCCAAGGTTGAGAAACACTGGTCAAAACTGAGCACCAACCCACTGCCCAACCTCATTGGCAACCTACTGCAATCTAGACTAGATTCTTTGAAGTTCGCTTAAGAAACAGCTGGGACCATTGCTGTGTCCGGAGCCTGCAAAAGCAGGCTCGGGATGTTGCATTGGTCCCAGGCATTCCAAAAGCTGCCCATGACCAGACAGAGCGGCGCCAGCCTTGTGCGCATGTGCAAGGCGCAAAAACACTCTGTTCCTATTGGTTGTCACTGTCTGGGTTTCTGTCCATATAAAAAGTCCTGTGTGCCTTTTGTTTTTTGCTTGGTTGTTGGAGAAGGAGAATAAAGAGTAGTTAACAGTTACCATGTGTCTTCATCATTCGCATGTGAACGAAGGATTTAACACTGGTGACAACGTTGGGATCCTTTGCAAGCTGAAACAAACAATTTAAGGACATCAAGGAAGTCCGACGAAGGGAAAAACAGCATATGAATCAGCATCTCAGCCTGCCAATACAGCGTCACTGGAGGGTGAGCTCGGCTAAAGGACCCTTTCCCAAACAAGGGCTTGCAGAGGAAGCGATTGGTGAAGATCGTAAAGTTTACGATGTCGAAGATTGGCCACTTGTCTGATTTCGATGTCTCCCACCCAGAGAGATGGAATTCCATGGGTGGAGAACTACTTCAGAGTAAATCAGATAAGAGAAGACGTCCTGAAGGCAGCAACTCTTTTGTGTGCCTGTGGACAAGAAGCTTTTGACATCACAGAAAATCTGGTGGCCCCTGCACCTCTGGAGTCAGTAACATATACTGACTTGAAAAAGTTGTTGAAGGAGCACTTCCAGCCGAAGTTATCTGTCATTGCTTGGAGGCACGCGTTCAAGCAGAGAGACCAGAGGCCAGGCGAATTTGCTGTGGACTTTATTGTTGCCTTAAGGCAAGCCGCCAGGCCTTGTGAGTTCAAGGATCTGGAAGAGAGGCTGCGAGATCGCTTTGTATGTGGTTTGAGGAGCAAAGACTTACAACAAAAGATTTTTGCAAAAGATCCAAGATGCGCTACGAGAGGTGGCAGCTGAGGAAGCAGCAGGCGGGGCTGTGAAGGCCTTACGGCTTGCCAGAAACCCTCCAGACACAGCTACCGTCCATCAAGACGACACTCGAGAAGGATCGGAAGCAGATCTGAAGAGGAGGTGGACAGACTTCACCAGCCAGCTGAAAGGAGGCAGAAGGGACGTCTGAACAAAGCCCCAGCATCTCTTCAATGCTTCGGGTGCGGAGGACGCCACAAGCGAGCTGACTGCAGGTTCCGCTCTGCCATTTGCAGGACGTGTGGCAGGCAAGGCCACATTGCATCCATCTGTTTGGGTCGCCAGAAGGTCCAACCTCATGAAAGGTACCAGGTCCCCAGCCAACATAGGGTGGGTTTCTGCGTATCATGCAGGAATATTCTGAGGACAGGGACACACAAACCCCTTAAGAAGAAACTTTCCATTAATGTAAGGTTGCAAGGGGTTCCCTTATCAATGGAATTGGACACTGGGTCCGCTCTCTCAATTATTTCAATTAACACATTCAAAAGGATGTGCAGCAGCAGTGGCCTTCGAGTTAAACTCAGGCCATCGAATCTAATACTCACTGATTTTCAGAATTCTGTGGTGTGTTAAGGGGGAGGCCACCCTTAAAGTACAGCATAAGGATTTTGAAGGTCGCCTAGATGTGGCGATAGTTGGGGGTGAACGTACGAGTCTTATTGGACTCGATTGGTTTGAGGCTCTGGGAATCCAGGTAACTGGGCTGCACCATTTGCAAACGTTGAGCCTTGCAGAAATCTGGAAGGAGTTTGCAGATGTGTTTAGTTCAGAGCTAGGATCCTACAAGGGGCCCCCGTTGTGCTATGGTTAGACCCAACTATCATGCCCATCAGGGTCAAGCCTAGGAGGGTACCTTTTGCCCACAAAGGTAAAATAGATTCTGAGCTGGACAAATTGCTCCAGCAAGGCATTTTAGAACCTGTGGATTCTAGTCCATGGGAAACCCCCATAGTAACACCTCTAAAGGCTAATGGGGAAATACGTATATGTGCAGACTACAAGTGTACACTGAATAAGGCGTTGCAATAGTACGCTTTATCCAATCCCTGTTGTAAGCCACATCCTGGCCTTCCTCAAAGGGGGACGCATTTTTGCGAAGCTTGATCTGGCACAGGCTTATCAACAGCTACCTGTTGATGAGGCAGCTGCAGGGGCCCAGACTATTGTAACTCACAGGGGAGCCTTCAAGGTCAAAAGACTGCAATTTGGGGTAAATGTAGCCCTGGCATATTCCAAAGTGTCATGGAGAGTACACTTCAAGGTATTCCTGGGGTCTGTCACTACTTTGATGACGTCCTCATCGCTGGGGAATCATCTCAAAATTTAGCAGAAAGGTTAAGGGCTGTCTTGATTCGTTTTTGAAAAGCAGGCCTTAAGTTGAAGCAGGATAAATGCAAGATAGGAGTCACTTCCACTGACTTCTTAGGTTTCAGGATTGATGCCCAAGGCATTCATCCTGCTGAACCTAAACTACAAGCTATTCAACAGGCCCCAAGCCCCAAATCCAAGAGTGAGCTGCAAGCCTTCTTGGGGTTCTTAAATTTTTACCATGCATTTCTCCCACATAAGGCTGCACTGGCAGAGCCGTTACATAGGATCTTAGACAAGCAGGCTCCAAGGCAGTGGACTAAAGTCCATGACAGGAGTTTCAATGATATTAAAGCCTTGCTTACTTCAAATGCTGTTTTAGCACATTTCAATGAGCAATTGCCTGTATGCATCGCATGCGATGCATCTCCTTATGGGGTGGGAGCTGTACTTAGCCATCTGAAGGCTGATGGGACACAAATCCCTGTGGCCTATTACTCAAGGACTCTTTCATCTGCAGAGTGGAATTACACTCAGATTGACAGAGAAGCCTTGGCCATAGTGGCTGGCATAAAGAAATTCCATGATTTCTTATATGGCCATCACTTCATGGTCTATACAGACCATAAGCCTCTGCTGGGTTTGTTTACCACCAACAAACAGACACCACATATCATTTTTCCTCGTATGCTGAGATGGTCCATCTTCCTGTCAGCATATGAGTACACTTTAGTTTACAAACCTGGAAAAGAAATGGGCCATGCAGATGGCCTAAGCAGATTACCTCTAAAACAGGTAGAAGCAGACCCTGCTCCTGCCATCAATATTCTCTCCATTCAGGAGTTGCCTGAATCTCCCCTCAATGCTAGGGATGTGGCTGCAGAAACTGCCACTGATCACATGCTTACACACGTACTGACATGGGTGTTGTCAGGATGGCCTGACAAGTGCCCAGATACCAAAGCTTCTGGCACAAGAAGCATGAGTTTTCCACTTTCAAGGGTTGCCTGTTATGGGGTAGCAGGGTAGTAATTCCAGCCTCATTGAGGTCTAGAATCATCTCTGCATGAGGGACATCCTGGAATTGTAAGGTTGAAAGCGCTTGCACACAGCCAACTTTGGTGCTCAATAAAGCTATCGAGGCTCAGGTGCACGGGTGCCAAGTGTGCCAACAGTCACGGCCTGAAATGCCTCAGGCCCCAGTACATAGGTGGGAGGAAACTCAAACCCCATGGTCTAGGGTGCATATAGATTATGCTGTGCCCTTTCAGGGGCAATTCTTCCCGGTTGTTGTTGATAGCCATTCCAAGTGGCTAGAGGTTGTTCCTGTTTCCTCCACTACTACTGCCAGGACCATCCAGGTGTTGAGAGGAATTTTTGCATCACATGGACTTCCAGATGTCTTGGTTTCTGATAATGGCCCTCAATTTACATCTTCTGAGTTCCAGGCTTTTCTTCAGGCCAACCTGATCCGGCATGCAATGTCTGCTTCCTTCCATCCTTCCTCTAACGGAATGGCTGAGAGAATAGTGCGCACTACCAAAGATGCTCTCAAGAAACTTACTTACGGTAACTAGCATCACAGGCTAGCAGATTTCCTTCTTGCACACTGCACCACACCATGCACAGCCACAGGGAAGAGACCTGCTGAGTTCCGCTGGGGTCGCCGCCTCATCACTAAACTGGACAGGCTGCACCCTGACCAGGTGGCTTCACAGGTATCACAACCGCGGGCACCTAGGAGACTCCAGGTGGGCGATCCGTTTTGGGCAAGAAACTATGGGCCTGGACATCTCTGGGTCACAGCTGTGGTCTGCAAGGTCTCTGGGCCGTTGTCATATGAAGTTGCCTTGGTTGACAGCCGCATTCTTCGCAGACACATAGACCAACTGTGTTGGAGACTGGACTGCCACCCTTCTGCTCCTGGCTCTGCTCTGGGGGTGGGAGGAGGAGCATAATATGCATTCTGGGTCACAGGTTCCCAGGCCTAACAGGCCCTCACTAGCTGCTGCTGAGGCTGTTTGGGATTCATCCCAAGGTTCCGCAAGTGCTCCAAACAGGAATTTACTGGATAGGGGATCATCCCACACATCCATAATTACTCCAGACAGGGAGACTGACCGGGGGTATCCACAGAAATCACACACAGCCATAGAAAGGGAATTCCATCAGGGGCGCTTGCATAATTCAGCAATTGCTCCCAAGAGGAAGTCACCAGCAAAGGGGGTTGCCATGGATACGGCTCCTGACTCTGGCACCTCTGGCACGTGCTTGGGGGCTACTGAGTACTGGGGCACTTCTGCTACCCAGGCCTCTCCATCTGCTGGCCTTTGGCTCGAGGGACAGTGTTCCCAAGAGGAGTCCATTGTGGACTTGGGGACTTCCACCCCTCCAAAATATTCTGGTCTGGACTCAGAGGGTCCAGCCAGTCAGCAGCTGGGAGGGTCAACCGGGTATTCGGTGCACTAAAGCCCTGGCCTGCCTAGCCTGCTAGCTGAGCAGGTAGGCCAGGCACCCTCACCAGGGTCACCTAGATATTTGGGGCAGCAACGCTCTGTCCTGCCTAGCTTGGTAGGCGAGCAGGTTGGCCAGGCAACATCACCAGCCCTTAGAAGGTCGCAGCGGGCCAAGTTCCCACCCAAACATCTGAGAGACTTTGTGAGGTTGCTGTCAAATCATGAGGGACCTTCTTATGAGGCCCCTGAATGAAGGGAGTAACTCGTGGGTAGATTACTTTGCATTATTTTGATTTCGGATAAATTTATTTGTGTTAATAAATATTGAAGGGGGTTGCATGAGTGCAGACTCGAGTATTCCACACTTTTTGCATTTGAATAATGCAGTTGTATGTCACTCTTCCCAGTGCACGACGTACATGTGCGTATGCGAAGTATGTTTCATCTAGGGGGGAGGGGTGTTGTGTCCTGAGCCTGGCTCGGGATGTTGCATTGATCCCGGGCATTCAAAAAGCTGCCCAGGACCAGATAGAGCGACGCCAGCCTTGTGCGCATGCGCACGGTGTGAAAACGCTCTGTTCCTATTGGTTGTCACTGTCTGGGTTTCTGGCCATATAAAAAGGCCTGTGTGCCTTTAGTTTTTTGCTTGGTTGTTGGAGAAGGAGAATAAAGAGTAGTTAACAGTTACCATGTGTCTTCATCATTTGCATATGAACGAAGGATTTAACAACCACCATGTGAGATTAGCAGTTTGGTTGCAGTATCCTAAGTGTCTCTGTCTCTGTATCTATATTTCCAAATCCATTTTATCCATGACAGTTCATAAAGGGAACATCAAGATTCAGTTAAAGAAAAGGAAAGCATTTTATCAGTTGCTTATTAAAAGTATAAATAGCCCCAATTCTGAACCTTGACCCTGAGGCATGTCAATTTCCTCTGGCTATTCCAAGTTAAGTCATTTATTTTGTGCCCAATTCAGGTCATTCTCAAGGTGTGCACAAGATTTCTTTCCCCCTTCAAAGCCCATATTATGCAGTCTTGTTTCTTAAACCCATTCTTTCTGTCTCAGAAGCACAGCAGTGAGTCTGCTTCTCTGTATGAGGGAAATTGTTTTCTACTAAGTGATGACCTCAGCTTAGCAGTTTCTTTTCCTGTACATCAAAGCTCACAGTCAGCCTTGCTGCAGCAAGTGCACTTTTGAGTGGCTTTATGACATATAAAGGTCCTCTTTGGCATTCATACTGCGCATTTCTATTGTTTACAAGCTGACAGTGAATTATTTATGGAAGTTGCAGGAGATGTGGCCCTTTTTTTTACCCCAAAACTGCATTTTCTCTTGTAGGAATATTTCTATGAATGCTGTTTTTTTCAGGTTTATGTCTTTTTTGTATTTATTTGGAGGACTTTATGATATCAAGCCTGTGTTTCACTTTTATTAATGTCAAAATTTCTTCTTCAAATATAATTAACTATTGTATAACCTTAACCCAATGGATATTTTTTTGGGGGGGTGTCTTTTGATAGAAGTCTGATTTTAGACAATATGAAAACAATACTAAGCCAAAAGCTTAATAAAATAAAGCCAAAAGCCTGCCATTTTTTTCCCCATGACACAAATTTTTGATTACTATCACTAGACCCATATAGGGGGGCGAGATGATTCAGCAGTTAAAGTCACTGAGTTTGTCAGCTGGAAGGCTGACAGCCTGGATTTGAGACCTGAGTGTCCTGTGATGGGGCAAGCTCCTGTTAATTGTCCCAGTTCCTGCCACCTTGCAGTTTGAAAGCATGCAAATGGGAGTAGATAAATAGGTACCTCTTTGGTAAGAAGGTTACATCATTCTGTGAGTCTCAGTGTATAGTCATGCTGGACACATGACCATCGAAATGTCTTTGGACAGTGCTGTCTCCCTCAGCTAAAAAATGGAAACGAGCACCACCCTCTAGAGTCGGACACAACTGGAAAGAGGAAATCTTTGCTTATACTTTAGATCCATATAATAATAGATAGATATGTAGTTTTGATTATGAACCAATTAATCATGTTTGCATTTGAACTAAATCCAAATAGCAATTAATGCCTGAGTAACATATCAAAACATTTTATTATTGTCAACCTCGTGTAGATCAAATCAGAAGTTCTTAATGTTATCTCTAACCTATAAGACAGGGAATTATAGAATGAATGAATACTATACAAAAAGTTAATAAAACTTTTAGCCATGTGTAGTAGAAAATAATAGATTAAATAACTTGGTATTTTAAAGATATTTTGGACTTCAGTCCCCTTGCAGTCAGTGAAGCCAGTGGGAAAGGATTGTGAATCTTTTAATTTAAAGTAGATCATATTGCTTTCTTCTATATTGCTGGGGGAGTTTAGGAAACCTATCTTGATTCACAATTAGTGATAGTTTGTTGGTTCAAAGATAATAGAAAATGGCAAGGAACAACAAGCCCATACAATACAATAAAAAACTCAAAAAGAATTCAATGTGACATAACAGGGGGAACAAATTTATATTATCAAAACATAAAACCCATCATGTAGCTGGCATACATCTTACAGTACTAAGCCCAGGGCCTCTGGAAATATCCAAGTCTTTAAGGTTCACTATAAGTAGGATCATGGCTGTTTGAATCTTCAGAGGCAGATATCATGATAGAAAATTAATTTCCCCCGGACAGTGGTGGGGTTCAAATATGTAAATAATCGGTTCTCTGTGTGGATGCCGCTTCTGGAAATCCATTCTGGGCCTGGGCAACAAAAAATTAGCTACTGGTTCTTCCGAAGTGGTGCGAACCAGCTGAATCTCACCACTTCCCTGGGTCCCCTAATATATGAAATCTGGAGCATGCCAACCATGTCAAATCCACAGGGCAAGCAGAGACAACTGGATAAATTTAAATTTGGGCTTGATTAATTCATATATTAAGGAAAATAAAGCAAAGAAAAAAGTATAGTTTAGGTCAGACATGTCAAACTCGCGACGTCATGTGATGTCACGCAACGTATTGGAGCTTTTTCGCCATTGCTGGCAATGGGGTGGGTGTGGCTCCAGTATGATGAAACCGGCCCGTGGGCCGGCAGTTTGACACCCCTGGTTTAGGTCATTAAACTCTTTCTCTGCAAATTTACATTCTTCTACTCACAATATGACTTTTTATGACTCTTTTAAAATACACTGGAACCAATTTTACTGAAAGAATAATTCATTTAAACTAAACAAACTGCCTTAAAAGCAAAACAAGGCGTATACCTCCTTGAGAAATCTATAGAGAATTTGTAACAAGAAGGCGATTTTCTACAATGGAGAGTCTCATTAAAGGACAAAATTATTTTTGCCTGTCATAAAAAAAATCGCTGTATACAATGTATCCATCTCTCCTACCCCCATTTTTTGTGAAGAATAGAAATTAAAGAGATGAGAAAAAACTAAAACTCTACCAGATAACAGAAAATAATTGTACAGTCAAGAAGTACATATTTTTTCCCTGTGATCTAGTGATCCTGTCACCTAACAAATAGTACAGGAATCTGCTGTCTGAATAAATGTGAGCTAGTATTCTTCAAATATTTAATTCTTCATATCTGAAAGGATCATATATTTACTTCAAAACACATGGAATCACTGCCCCTGCTGTCCCCTATCATTGTAATATAGTCCTCACATGATGGAGAGGAAAATACTGGAGTTAGAATATGTTCTACATCTACAATACTGAAGAGAAATGTGAATCTCTAGATTGTCTTAAATCTCCTTAGCCTTATCAGGATGTTCATTATTATCAACATTTATAAAATCGAAGACTTCACATGCCTTTTCCAGAGTCTGCATTTGATATTAGTGTGTCTGTTGGATACATCATGGCTCACTGTGAATTTTAATATGGATCAGAGAACACCTGGGAGAAGATAAGCAGGCAGTAGGTGTGCATCTCTCATTTTATTTTCCATGATTGCTCATCAGATGTTAAAGTGAGAATTTGAATTTTAGGATGGGGTCACATTGGCAAATATTATAGGATTTAATGTGTAGCTTGCTTCTCAGCTACAATGCTGTAAATCAGTGGTTTTCAACCTTGACAACTTGAAGATGTTCAAATTTCAACTCCTAGAATTCTTCAGCTAGCTTAGCTCAGCTGGGCTGGGCTGGGGAATTCTGGGAGTTGAAGTTCGGACATCTTCAAGTTGCCAAGATTGAGAAACAGTGCTATAGATGAATCCCTGGAAGCATCCGTGCTAGTCAATTGCACTTAAATATTAACAAAGACTGCCTCAAATAGCATCAGGAGTGCTGTTGCTGACACTGACTTAGTGTATCAATAAATCACTATTGATTTTTATGTGACATTATAGAAACAAGAACACCCACCCAAACATACTTTCATATCCACATTCTGATGTATACTGCCTCTTTATACTTACTTTAGGTGAAATTTATAGCATGCATGGCACTGCACATATTATTTGATTATTGCAGACAGTGCCCAATAATATTTGATAAGGCTCTGTAACAATCAATGATAGTTCCTTGGCTCACTTATCTGCTCTAATGATGAAGTTATTCTGTTGTCTGAGATGTCAGATTCTAATACCAGCTTCTTCAATACTAGCATCTTAAACCCAGCTCCTGATAATGGAAAAAGAAATATAGCTACTGGAGCATGGCAGTATTTAAAAGTTAGCTGGAGAGCTTGCAGCTGGCCAAATCACCTTGTTGACTATAAATTTCAGCAAGTGTCAAAAGTGCTATAAGGAATTCATGGCTCATGACTAAGAGGCTTTCTTCTTTTCCAAAACCTCTTAAATTTGCCTTGGCATTTATAATAAGTTAGAACCACATCAATTGGCTTGTAATTTGCATGGGCTTGCTCATTCTAATACAGAACACATACATATTGATTGCAGCTATGCAGGTATGCATTGCATCTTGGTAGAAAAAGATGTCTGGAAATGTATCCTAAAACTATGGATCATGCACCAGGAAATGCAATTGTAGCATATTTTCTGCCTGTATTGAAAAATTAAAAGAGCACCGAATCCTACAGATGGCCAAGCAAACCCTTAGCTCTGAAAATTTGGATATTTACCACTCACTTTCCTGAGAATAGTATGATATGATTGAAGAAAAAAGGGGTGGAAAACATTATTAAAATTGCAGGTAGAACAGTTAATTAGGAGAAAATAAGATGATTTACATATCAAATAGTTTTGATATATTGTATTTGAAAAGATGGTAATCACCGGAAGGCAAAATGCCAGGGGAAGGAAAGCTTTGTGTTTCTTCCTTTTATCTCTTGCTTATTCACAAATAGTTTTTCTACCTTTCTTGTTTCAAATCTCGGTCTTTCTTTTCTTTTTCTTTGCATCATCATGTGGCTTATTTCTAAATTAACCACTTTCTAATCTCTCCTCTCTTTTTACTAGCCACAAGAGAAGAGAAATAAGCAAAGGAATGGAGTTCTAATGCAAACTGGCAGAGAAATAAGGAAGTTATTTACTAAGTAAACAGTTATACTACCTGACCCCAAATTGGAAATTAGCTTGATTTGCAAAACTGTGGCTTCTTCATGATCTTCTATCACAGGGCTTGGCCCTCCAAGTGGTCTATCTGGAGCTGTGTTGAGATAGTGGACAGGCACAGAACCAAAAGTTTTTCTTAACTTTTCCCATTTTTTCTCTGATACTGTTTCCCCCCCACCTTCTCATTTAGTCTCTGGAAGGAAACAAATAGATCTTCCCAGATATCTTTGAAATTAAACTGACAGCAGCATGTAGCTTTAGATTCTTGGATTAATCACTCTATTCTAAAATATGAGCGTCATTTTGGAATATTTTTTCACAGAATCATTTTCTCTGCACTGTTTTAAAGCCTATGACACTACAAAAAATACAGTTTATAAGCCAGAGACTAATGAAAGTTTACATGAAGGATTTTTGCTATTTCAAAAGCTGAACTTGGATTAATGTACATTCAAACTTGTCTGTCATTGAAGAGAAAACAGCTTCATAAAATGTGAAGCCACTTCTAGTGATTTTCAAAGCTGATGATCAAAATAATAAGAATTTATTTCTAAAACTTGAAATAGCTTTTAGCACACCTACAGAATTTTTTTTTTTACAAGAAGGGGCTTGAAATAATCTGAAGATTTTGTATGCTTCACCATACTCCTATACCTGTAATATACTTGATGTATGTGTTTACACACATACACACACACACCTATAAAAACATAAGAGACCAAAAAAAAGCATGCAGAGAAGGTCTAATAAAGTCATAATCAGTAATGAGTAAAGGCCAACATAAACAACAGTATAAATCTTTCTAAATATAAAATGTCTTAATTTTACCTTGCTGATTATTGAACTGAAAACTTCATGTACAATTATACATGATTGGAAGTACCTTCAGCTAATGCTTATAACTTTTACATGCTCATTTATAAGCTTTAAGAGGTGTATTCAATATAGTTCTCAGGAAAAACAAAAACAAAATCTCTTTTATCTTCTTTCTACCCACCCCAACTACTGTTTTATTCTATTTAAGCAAGAGGTGAAAGTTTTATACCTAAAGGTTTGCAAGTATCAGACTTCCTAATTTAAAAGGATTTAGTAGCACCCTTTACCAAAGAACACACACATTCTTTGTCATGAATCAGTTTGTATCTGGGGCACAGGGCCAAATCTATAGAAAGCAATGGATCATATTGGAAGGACCTGTTATTGTGGAATGGAAAAAATTAACAAAGGGTCAACTAGGATCAATTAGCCCAACCAACTAAAAAAACCTGAAGGCAGCGATGATAGGTAAGGATAGGTAATTTATTCACCTTCATATGGACTTAATTTGCTATGCCTACAATTAACTTCCAGCTGATCAATGAAATGTTTTTTCTACCAGGAAGTTAACAAGCAATGCATAGCATTGAGATCTGGGCTCTATGAAATATCAAACCTTCTTTTGCCGAAACCAATAGAGTTGCATTTTGCAAATTTGAGTGTATGTGTTTGCTGCTTTTGTTAAAAAAAATGAAAACAATACCAGCCATTACACTATATGTTCTGCCTCTTCTCTCTCTCTCTCTCTCTCTCTCTCTCTCTCTCTCTCTCTCTCTCTCTCTCTCTCTCTCTCTCTCTCTCTCTCTCTCTCTCTCTCTCTCTCTCTCTCTCTTTATGTGTGTGTGTGTGAGAGAGGGAGAGAAAGAGAGAGGGGGGGAGAGAGGGAGGGAGGGAGGGAGGGAGGGAGAAGGAGAGCATGTATATGTCAGTGATGGCGAACCTTTTAGAGACGGAGTGCCCAAGCTGTAACCCAAAACCCACTTATGCATCGTTGGGTGCCGGGTGGGTGTGGCCCATTGGGTGGATGTGGCCCATTGGGTGGATGTGGCTGTGGTGGTAACAGCAGACTGGGTGGGATTAAAAAGTTCAATCAATCAATTTCAACTTTGCAAGATCTTTTTTTCCCCACGCGAGAAGTTTAAATTGACTGATTGATTGAACCTTTTATTTTGTACACGGAGGCTGAGACCTAAAGCAAAAAGGTTTTATAAAACCCAGCTGAAGGCCTAGGACTGGGCGACGGCACGCATGCCCACAGAGAGGCTTCTGAGTGCCGCCTCTGGCAACCGTGCCATAGGTCCATATCACTGGTATATGTGATATTACAATACCCATTTCAAAGGATTTATGTTTTGATGGCCTTTTTAACATTCTGACCCCTTGATTTCCCCTGGCAGGTGCTGTCTATATACTATATGTCCACTTTCTGAAACAAAGAACTAAATATCTTATTTGTTACTCATTTGGTACTTTTCTCTTGTACTTTGAGAAAAATGTTACTTCAGAATAATATAATTTAATCCACATTTTGCTTTGTGTAGAACCTCAATATAGAATATTATTTTCTAGCTTCAATGAATTGTCTCTTTTTGAGACACTTTCCATGATCAAACCACTAGTATGATTTTTGAAATTGTTAATGATACTCTTCTTTCTTGTACCAATTTTACAGTACTGATTCTAGTTCACCCAAGAGATTTTCCATATGACAAATTATCTTTAGTGAAAATAAAAGAAATCTGGATATCAACTGGGAGACAAAGCCTGCAGTGAGCGGGAGATCAAACAGATTCCTAACCAACCTAGCCAACAACTTTGTCACTCAAAAGGTGGAGGAGGAAACTAGACGTAAAGCTATACTGGACTTAATCCTTACAAACAGAGAAGAAGTCATAGAGGGAATTGAAATTACCAGAACCTTGGGTGAAAGTGACCACGTCATACTAGAATTTAATATAATGCAAACACCAGCTATAGAGAACAATCCAACCAGTGTCCCAAACTTCAAAAGAGTTGACTTTAACAAACTAAGAGAGAACCTAGAAAAAACCCCATGGATGAAAATCCTAAAAGGGAAAAAACCCAGGAAGCATGGGAAATCCTGAAAAATGTGATCACAAAAGTCCATACCAGCAAATACCACTGAGAAAGAAATCCAAGAAGAAACCAGCTTGGCTGCACAAAGAACTCACTAACAAACTAAAAGACAAAAAGGACAAATACAAAAAGTGGAAAGAGGAGCACATAACTAAAGCCAATTACCAGCAGGCAGCCAGAGCATGCAAAGATGAAGTCAGGAAAGCAAAGGCTTAGAATGAACAAAGGCTAGCAACAGAAATCAAGGACAATAAAAAAAGCTTCTTCCAACATATTAACAACAAGAAAAAATTAAAGGAAACTGTAGGCCCGCTAAAGGGAGAAGATGGCAAGGAAATTACAGGCAACAGGGAGAGAGCAGAGCAGCTTAACTCATACTTTGTGTCAGTCTTCACACAAAAAGAAGCCCAACATACCCAAAAAATCACTGCAAAAGACATACCAGAAACAAATATTAAAATAAGCAAGAAAATGGTAAGGGAGCACCTATCCAACTTTGATGAATATAAATCACTGAGACCCTACAGGCTACATCCCAGAGTTCTGAAAGAGCTGGAAGAAGTTATCTCAGAACCATTGCACCACATCCTCCATAAATCCTGGAGCACCGGGGAAGTACCAGAGGATTGGAAAAGGGCTGATGTGGTCCCCATCTTCAAGAAAGGAAAAAAAAAACGGATCCAGGAAACTACAGACAAATCAGTTTAACATTAATATCTGGGAAAATCATAGAAAAGATTATCAAAAAACAGATCTGTGAACAATTAGAAGCAAACAAAGTCATAACTAGTAGCCAGCATGGGTTTGTCAAAAATAGATCATGTCAAACCAATCTCATCTCATTCTTTGATAAAGTGACTAAACTAGTAGACCAGCAAAACTCAGTGGACATAGTATACTTAGACTTCAATAAGACATTTGACAAAGTAGACCACTTCCTACTCCTTGGTACACTAAGAAAAGGTGGGATAGACAGTGTTCTGTTTCCTGTGTTGGAAAGTATTGAATGAGGCAGAGTAACAAACAGGTACTTCTTTATTCAGCTACAACAGAACAGCAAACAAAATGGCTCCTCCCCCTTTTATACCTTTTGCAAGGGACAGCATCAGCCAATGAATGCAACGTATTTTCCCACTCCTGTACATATTCAGTAGGCTGGAGACAGCCTGTCTGGCCCAGGCAGCCCACATGGTCTGCCCGGGTCTCAATGCAGCTTCCTGCACCTACTCTGTCAATCAGAGCCCAGGACATAACACCCCTCCCCTCTTGGTTCAGGAACAATAGTTACTATTTTACAATATTACAATGCGCCCTCACAATGTTATCATAACAATCAATAATACACAACATTATAGGTCTTCTAATATCAAATAATAATATCAATTAAATTCCCTTACAAGGAATATGCACCCTTTTTCATACATCACATCATAGCACAAAATAACCAGTTCCCACAAAGACATACACAAACATTTCAATTGCAATAAAATACCAAAGCATTTTACGGTTGCAAAGACAGAAACCTCATGTAGTCCTTTAAGAACTTCAGTGGGCCTTTGGCCCTCTCCGATCGTTTCGGAGTTGCTGCAAACGCCTGATCTGCAAGCTCGCCTGCCAGGCTTGGCAGATCGGGACTTTGAGACCCGTTAGATACGGGTGAAACCGGATCATGAAGGCTGGCCTGTTCCAGTAGGCCCAAACCTTTGTCCAATTGACTTTGGCTGGCCCTTTTTGGTAGGCCCGAGCCAGAGTTCCTTGATGGGGTGGGATTCTCTGGATCAGCGTAAACAGCCGGCTGGGAGCACTATCCCGTTGGCACAAGGCCTGAGGTAGATGCGGTGTGGAAAGCCGATTGAGTGGAGTGGCCTGTTGGCACATTGCCCACAGAAGGAGTGGTGTGGAAAGTTGGTTGAGTGCAATGTCCCAAGTTAGGAGCCGCCTCATTGGCAAAACCCCTGATTGGTGCATGCGGTGTCCTGCTTTCACTTAGAGACTGAGATACACAATTGCAATCGTGGTCCTCCTTCCCCCTGAGAGCAGAGTCAAGAGTGGAAGGGTGGCTAGGTAACCGCCAATGCAGCTGGTCAATGTGCCTGTGCAGCACACGACCATCTTCCAAGGCCACTTTGTATGACAGTGACCCAGTAACTTTGCAGACCACTGCTACCACCCAGAGTTGTACAGGTCCATAGTTTCGCGCCCAAATCGGATCACCCACTTGCAAGCGCCTTGGTGCCCATGGCTGTGACACCTGTGAAGCCACCCAGTCTGGGTGTAATCTGTCTAACTTGGTGATAAGGCAGTGACCCCATCGGAGCTCAGCTGGGCTCTTGCCCGTAGATGTGCATGGAGTGATACAATGGCAGAGGAGGAAATCTGCCAACCTGTGATGCCAATTTCCATGGGTGAGCCATTTCAAGGCCTCTTTTGTGGTGTGCACCATGTGCTCAGCATAGCCATTTGAAGCTGGGTGAAAAGGTGCCAAAGTAGCAGGCCTAATCATATTCGCCCTCAGAAAGGATTGGAACTCTGAGGAGGTGAATTGAGGTCCGTTGTCAGAGACGAGGACATCTGGGAGCCCGTGAGATGCAAAAATCCCCCTCAACACATGGATGGCAGTAGTTGTAGTGGACATTGGAATGACCTCCAGCTATTTGGAGTGACTGTCCACAACCAAGAGGAAGAATTGCCCCTGAAAGGGGTCAGCATAGTCGATATGAACCCTCGACTAAGGAACATGTGTGACCTCCCATCTATGAATGGGAGCCTGTGGCATTTCGGGCCTGGACTGCTGGCAAATGTGGCATCCTTGGACCTGGGTCTTGATCTCTTTATCGAGCCCAGGCCACTAGAGGTAGCTGTGTGCAAGCGCCTTCATCCGGATTATTCCTGGATGTCACTCATGCAAGGAAGCCAAGATCCTAGTCCTCAATGAGGTCGGGATTACTACCCTGCTGCCCCACAGGACACAACCCTTAAAGGTGGATAACTCATGCTTCCTTTTCCAGAAACTCTGGAAATTAGTGCCAGTACACATGTCAGACAATCCTGACAACACCCAATTCACGCGTGTTAACGTGTTATCTGTAGCCGTTTCTGTGTCTACATCCCCTGCACTGAGGGGAGATTCAGGCAAATCCTGGATAGCCAGGATGTGATTGGCCGGAGCAGGATCCGACTCTAATAGCTGTAGAGGCAACCTATTAAGGCCGTCAGCGTGGCCCATCTCTTTATCCGGTTTGTGAACCAGGCAGTAGTCATAAGCAGAAATAAATATTGACCATCTCAATATTCTAGGAGAGATGATTTGGGTGTTTGTTTGTTCATTGTGAACAACCCCAAAAGTGAAGACCGTGAAATGGCAGCCATACAAAAAGTCATGAAACTTCTTAATGCCAGCCACAATGGCCAAGGCTTCTCTATCTATCTGTGCATAATTTCGCTCAGTAGAAGACAGAGTCGTAGAATAATAGGCTACAAGGACTTGTGTCCCATAGCCTTGAGGTGGCTTAAGACAGCCCCAATTCCATAAGGGGATGCATCGCAAGCAATGCTAACTGGCAACTGCTCATTGAAATGAGCCAAAACAGCATTAGACGACAGTAATGCTTTGACCTCTGCAAAACTCTTTTCGTGGACATTTGTCCACTTCTATGGAGCCTGTTTGTCCAATAGCCAGTGTAACGGCTCTGTCACTGCGGCCTTGTGCGGGATGAAATAAATGGTAAAAATTTAGAAGTCAGGAGGAACTTCCGGCGTGCGAACAGGGCAGACGCAGGAGGCTGGGGCTCCAGCCTCCCAGTCTGGTTTCACTTTGTCTAGCATCTCTTAAAGAGACGGAAAGTTGCCCTGGAGGGGCAACGAAGAAAGAGGGACCTTTCAGGAGCTTGGATTTGGTGGCGACCAATCTAAGTGTGCTGAATGCCCACTCTAAAGGGGTGAGAGAAAGATTGCCAGGGAAGCCTGAAGCAATCCTAGTTGCCTGCAGCCGGAAGAAAGAACATGAGGCAATAGCTGATTTCCAACAACAAGTTATGTCTGGGTAAGCTGAAATCTTTTCCTCCTCCTTGTGCTTTAAAATATTGAGACCCAAAAAAGGAGAACTTGAAAGAGTAAAGACCCCCAGAGAGACTGTTGAGTGGCAAATCTAACATTAAGGGGAAATTTTAATTGAATAACAACTATCGGACTAAAGACTTGATAAATAAGCCAACGAGGACATCTGCTGGCAGAAAATAAGAACTAAAGAAATTAAAAATACAGTGACCTTGAAAAAGTGTAAAAGCAGGAGTAATTGTAAAAGCAGTAGCTGTAAAAGCAGTAGCTGTAGCTGTTAAACCCCATGTAGCAAAAGCCAACAAGCTGGCTCTAAAAGAGCTGCCCGTCGACATAATCGTGGCAACTACTCCTGCTTTTACAACTACTATTGTTTTTACAACTACTCCTACTGTGGGCTTTAGTTTTGGACCTTTTAGCTTAAAGCCTACTACAGGTTCTATCTTAGGAGGGACTAACACAGGAACAGTTACAACTATTTCGGCAGGATTAACATTTGGCATACCTGTTTCTATTACTTCTTCTACTACGGGCCTTAGTTTGGGTTTTAGTAAACCTGCTGGATTAGCCACCCCAATTGTTCCAGCTTTTATATTTGGGAGGCACTACAGCTCCGGCTATAACATCTATAACTGCATACATAGGACTTCTCTGAGGGGCGCCCGGACTGGTTTAGGAGGAATATGTTTTTTTTTAAATTTTATGTAAATTTAATTATTAATGTTTTAATATTGTTTAATTTTAATACTGTTTAGTTTAATTTAATTTTAATTATTGTTTAATTTTAATACTGTTTAGTTTTTATTTTAAACTTATGAATGATGCGGGGGGTGATTGACTGTGGAATGAATCGGGCTGAATGGATGGGTGGTTGTGGACTTGATGAATGGACAGGCCTGCCGAGCTTGAGGGAGGCCGGGGACTGGGGGGATGCGGACTCTGGGGTCACTGAGGGTTGGAGTATACCGGTCATTCAGGGAAGAGGCAGATATGGCAAGAGCAGGAGGGTAGGCCGCACTCGGGGAACTCGGTCCTGCTGTCTCATAGCAGTTCCTTGTTCTGGCCCTTCTGAAAAACCTAGCTCACCCCATGACCCTGGTGATGAGCATAGCTCGGGCCCTGGGCTCAGACTGTTGCTGCTCAATGCCAGGTCGGTTAATAGTAAGGCTTCCCTCATTCATGACCTTTTCATGGATGAGGAAACCGACCTGGCGTGTGTAACTGAGACCTGGTTGGGCCCTAAGGGGGGAGTTCCCCTCTCAGATATGTGCCCACCAGGTTATCAGGTATGGCACCATCCACGACCCCAGGGAAGGGGGGGAGGAGTGGCTTTTTTGGCCCGGGAGAACCTCAGCCTACGGAGGCTCACTGTTTCCAATATTCCGGGTTGCGAGTCCATCTTTATGACGCTGGACCTCGGGGTTCAGGTGGGCGTATTGCTTACATACCTGCCTCCCAGCTGCGTGGCATCTGCCCTACCTATGCTACTCAAGGAGGTTGCTGGATTGGCGGTGGAGTTCCCCAGGCTTATGGTCTTGGGGGACTTTAATCTGCCATCACTTGGCGAGTCCTCGGGGTTGGCACAGGAGTTCATGGTCACCATGACAACCATGGACCTGACCCAAGTAGTGCAGGGTCTGACGCATGAGGGTGGGCACACCCTGGATATGGTTTTCCTTTTGGAACAGTTGGGTAATGATCTGGTTTTAAGGGGCTTAGATACCTTGCCTTTGTCATGAACTGATCATTTTCTGCTACGACTGAATTTTACGGCCCCAATCCTTCCCCGCAGGGAGGCAGAACCGATTAGGTGGTTCCGCCCCAGACGCCTGATGGATCCAATTGGTTTTCAGACAGCGCTTGGGGAATTACCGAGCTCGTTCATTCACAATTCGGCAGAGTCCCTGGTAGCGGCATGGAATTCGGCCGTGAAGGGGGCTATTGACCGGATTGCAACTTTGCGACCTCTCCGTGGTGCTGGCCCCAGGAGGTCTCCTTGGTTCACCGAGGAGCTCAGGGGGATGAAGCGCCATAAGAGACATCTAGAGAAGCGATGGAGACAAAGTAGGTCTGGATCTGATCGAACCAGATTGAGCTCACTTATTAGAGCCTATTTGAAGGCGATTAAGATGGCAAGATCTTTGTATCTTTCAGCTTTGATCGTGTCTGCGGAATCTCACCCGGCCGCCCTGTTTAGGGTGACCCGGTCCCTCCTTAACCTGAGGGGTCTGGGGCCTCCCTTGCAGGGTAGTGCCGAGGACTTTAATAACTGTTTCGCAGACAAAGTAGCTCAGATACGGGCCGACCTAGACTCCAATTGTGAAGCAGAGTCAACTGATAATGATTCAGTCAAGGGGACAGGGGCATGTTCTTGTCCGATCATCTGGGGTGAGTTTGAGGCTGTTACGCCTGATGAAGTGGACAGGGCCATTGGAGCTGTGAGTTCCGCCACCTGTTTGTTGGATCCGTGTCCCTCCTGGCTGGTTTCTGCTAGCAGGGAGGTGACACGTACCTGGATCCAGGAGATTGTCAATGCTTCTTTGAGGGAGGGGTCCTTCCCGGCTCCTTTGAAGGAGGCACTTGTGCGCCCCCTCCTCAAGAAGCCTTCCCTGGATCCAGCAATTCTGATCAACTACCATCCGGTCTCTAACCTCCCCTTTGTGGGGAAGGTTATTGAGAAGGTGGTGGCACTTCAACTCCAGCGGTCTCTGGAGGAAGCCGATTATCTGGGGCCTCTGCAATCTGGGTTCAGGCCCAGCCACAGCACTGAAACTGCTTTGGTCACTCTAATGGATGATCTCTGGCGGGCCTGGGATGGAAGCCAGTCTTCTTTCCTGGTGCTTCTTGACCTCTCAGCGGTGTTCGATACCATCGACCATGGTATCCTTCTGCGCCGGCTGGAGGGATTGGGAGTGGGGGGCACCGTGTTATGGTGGTTCTCCTCCTATGTCTCTGGTCGGTCGCAGTCGGTGTTAGTGGGGGGTCAGAGGTCCACCTCTAGGTCACTCCCCTGTGGGGTGCCTCAGGGGTCGGTTCTCTCCCCCTACTTTTTAACATCTACATGAAGCCACTGGGAGAGATCATTCATTGGCATGGAGTGAGATACCATCAGTATGCTGATGATACTCAGCTGTACATTTCCACTCCTGGCCAAATCAGTGAAGCGGTTGAGGTGATGTGCCGGTGTCTGGAGGCTGTGAGGGTCTGGATGGGTGTTAACAGATTGAGGCTCAACCCTGATAAGTGGCTGTGGGTGATGCCTCCCACAGACATTTCAATCTGTCCTTCCATTACCCTGGGGGGTAAAGTTATAAACCCCTTGGAGAAGGTGCGCAACTTGGGAGTCCTCCTCGATCCACAGCTGACATTGGAACATCATTTGTCAGCTGTGGCAAGGGGGGCATTTGCCCAGGTTCGCCTGGTTCACCAGTTGCGCCCTTATTTGGATCGGGAGTCTCTACTCACAGTCACACATGCCCTTGTCACCTCGAGGATCGACTACTGCAATGCTCTCTACATGGGGCTACCCTTGAAGAGTGTTTGGAGACTACAATTAGTGCAAAATGCAGCTGTGCAAGCAATTGTGGGCCTTCCACGTTGTGCCCACATTTCGTCAACTCTCCACATGCTGCATTGGTTGCCTATCGGTCTCCGAGCGCAATTCAAAGTGTTGGTTATTACCTATAAAGCCCTTCATGGCACTGGACCAGGATACCTATGGGACCGTCTTCTGCCACATACTTCCCTTCGACCGGTGAGAACGCACAGGGTCGGCCTCCTCCGGGTCCCGTCAATGAAACAATGCCGTCTGGCGGGTCCTAGGGGGAGGGCCTTCTCTGTTGTGGCGCCCACCCTCTGGAACCAACTGCCCCCTGAAGTCTGCGTTTTCCCCACTCTCCCGGCCTTCTGGAAGAATCTAAAAACCTTATTTATGCCGGCAGGCCTGGGGATGACTGTGATTGTGTGTGAATGATGAATGTGTCTGGGGTCTTTTTAAACGCTTTTTAGCTTTGGTTTTAGTTTTGAAATGTTGAAATGTTGTTTTATTTATGTTGTTAGCCACTCCGAGTCTTCGGAGAGGAGCGGCATAAAAATTTAATAAATAAATAAATAATAAAACGTATGGGATACAGCTAAAGCATATTTTAGAGGCATAGCTCTAATGTATATGGCAAAGAAAAGCAAACAGAAAAGACAGCAATATTCATTATTAAAAGAAGAATTTAGAAAGCTAGAAATAGAATTACAAAAAAATCCACAGGAAAAGACTCGGAAAAGAAAAATGGAAATAATAAAACATAAGCTCAACCTGCTGGACTCAGAAAAATTGGCCGTACACCGCCTACGGTGATTCACCTCCTACCTCTCTGGCCGGTCGCAGTCAGTGTTTGCAGGAGGTCGGAGATCGGCCCTGAGGTCTCTTCCATGTGGAGTCCCTCAGGGTCGTTCTCTCACCTCTGCTTTTTAACATCTACATGAAGCCGTTGGGTGAGATCATCTGTCTGCACGGGGTAAGTTATCATCAATATGCTGATGATACCCAGCATTATATCTCTACCCCGTGTCATTACAGCAAAGCAGTGGAAGTGATGAACTGGTGCCTGGAGGCTGTTGAGCTCTGGATGGGTGCCAACAGGCTCAGACTCAATCCCAACAAGACGGAGTGGCTATAGGCCCTGCCTCCCAAGGACAATTCTATCTGTCCGTCCATTACCCTGGGGGAGAAGTTTTGTCCCCCTTGTTGAAGGTTCGCAACTTGGGTGTTCTCCTCGATCTACAGCTAAGTTTGGAACCTCATTTTTCAGCTGTGGCGAGGGGAGCATTCGCCCAGGTTCGCCTGGTGTGCCAGTTGTGGCCCTATTTGGATCGAGAGTCACTCCTCACAGTCACCCATGCCCTTGTCACCTTGAGATTCGACTACTGTAATGCTCTCTACATGGGGCTACCTTTGAAGAATGTCCGGAGACTGCAGGCAGTCCAGAATGCAGCCGCGCGAGCTGTTTTGGGTCTCCCAGGACATGCTCATATCACTCCAGCTCTCCGTGAGCTGCACTGGCTACCAATTGGTCTCCGAACACAATTCAAAGTGTTGGTTATGACCTATAAAGCCCTTTATGGCAACAGACCAAGATACTTGCGGGACCGTCTCCTGCCTCATGAATCCCAACGACCGGTTAGGGCACACAGGGTTGGCCTCCTACGAGTCCCGTCCGTTAAACAATGCTGTCTGGCGGGACCTAGGGCAAGGGCCTTCTCTGTTGCTGCCCCAGCCCTCTGGAACCAGCTTCCCTCGGAGGTTTGTACTGCTTCCTCCCTCCTAGCCTTCCGAAAAGGATTGATAAGATTTTGTTGACCTCAGATGAGAAATTGATTAAGAAAAGTGCCATGAAGGGCTTTATAGGTGATAACCAACACCTTGAATTGGGCTCGGAGACCAATAGGCAACCAATGCAGCATGCGGAGAGTTGGTGAAATGTGGGCACAACGCGGAAGGCCCACAACTGCTCGCGCAGCTGCATTTTGCACTAATTGTAGTCTCCGAACACTCTTCAAGGGCAGCCCCATGTAGAGAGCTATTTACTATTACTTTGGTTAACTCTTTGGCCACTTCTACTGCAGATCTGCTTGAGGGTTTTCTGGGAAATGATTGACAGAGCTGAACCTATGTCCAGCTCCCTCAAATGGGACCCACTGCAATTTGACTTCAATCCGAAGCTTTTTCTTCAATGGGCGGTGGGCACATGTTCTCAACACGCTCTTTCTGGTTGTGCAAAACCCCACCCTGTTCTGACTGGGGACCCCGGTACCTTTCCGAGGCAACTCTTCTGATGGACGGTCTTTCTTGCGACCCAAACAGACGTTGGCTATGTGGACTTGCTGGCCACATGCCAGGCAAGTAGCAGAACAAAAATGACAGTCAGTACATTTGTGGCAGCCTCCACATCCAAAACACCAAGAGAAGGGAATGGCCTTGTCAAGGCCTTTGTCGGCTTGCCTTTGGGTCCTTCTTACTACTGGCTGTTGCAAACGATCGACCTTGTTGTCAGATTCTGGTTCTTTAACCCTCTCAGCGATCTCTTGATGAACAGAGTCTGAACACTGAGGGTTCTTTGAGAGTCGCAAGGCCTTAACAGTTCCACCTGCTGCTTCTTTGTTCTTTTAGCATTTTCTTAAGCTCTGCACAAGCAATGGATTCCAAGGGTGCTGAAGCAACCAAGTTTTCAGCGATGTCAAAAGTCTCTTGACCACAAACACACAGCAGCATCGCAGCCTTAAGCCCGTCCTCAAGAACTTGGTTGACTCTGAAGTAATTTTCCACCCTGGCAACGTAGGAGCTCCAGTGTTCCGGATGCGTTACGTCAAACTTAGACAAATGCCCAATCTTCACCATGAAGATTCTTGGCGGCGTCTTTCAACTCCTCATGCTGTGCAGGCTTCCGAAGGGGTTCCAGGTCAATCCTAGCCAAATTCTCCTCCTGCGTCTTCATACTGCGTCTTCATACTTCTGCCCCTTGAATCCCAGCGACCGGTTAGGGCACATTGGGTTGGCCTCCTATGGGTCCCGTCTGTTAGACAGTGCCGTCTGGTGGGACCTAGGGTTAGGGCCTTCTCTGTTGCTGCCCCCGCCCTCTGGAACCAACTTCCCTCAGAGGTTCGTACTGCTCCCTCCCTCCTAGCTTTCCGAAAACTCTTAAAAACACATTTATGCAGACAGGCTTGGGGCGTGTGAGCTGCGCTCTGCCCCTGGGCCTTTGATTGGGACTGTATGTTGTATGAGTGGTAATAGTTATATAGTTTTTATATTGTATATTACTATTTTAATTGATTTATATTTTTATACTTGTATTTTTGCTGTGAGCCGCCCTGAGTCTGGGGAGAAGGGCGGCTTATAAGTCAAAATAAATAAATAAATAAATAAATAAATAAATAAATAAATAAATAAATAAATAAATAAATAAATAAATAAATAAATAAATACTGGCAGGCAGAGTGGAAGGAAGTCAGAACGCTGAACTTCTAAGCACTTGCAGGCTTTCCGTTGTGAAGTCAGCCTTTGAATCTTCTGCAGCATGATCCCACCTTCATCGCCAATGTTCTGTTTCCCGCAATGGAAGGCATTGAACGAGGCAGAGTAACAAACAGGTACTTCTTTATTCAGAACAACAAACAAAATGGCTCCTCCCCCTTTTATACCTTTTGCAAGGGACAGTGTCAGCCAATGAATGCAACGTATTTTCCTGCTCATGCGCATGCTCAGTAGGCTGGAGACAGCCTGTCTGGCCCAGGCAGCCCACGTGGTCTGCCCAGGTCACGGTGCTCTGTTAATCAGAGCCCAGGACATAACAGACAGCATCACTACCAGATGGATCTGTAATTGGCTAACAAACCATACTCAATGAGTAATCCTCAATGGCACTACATCCACATGGAGAGAAGTAAGCAATGGGGTACATCCACATGGAGAGAAGTAAGCAATGGGGTACCACAAGGTTCCATCTTAGGCCCAGTACTCTTCAATATCTTCATCAATGACTTAGATGAGAGAATAGAAGGGGAACTCATCAAATTTGCAGATGGCACCAAACT
Organism: Bothrops alternatus; assembly: GCA_034064705.1. Lineage (NCBI taxonomy): Eukaryota > Metazoa > Chordata > Lepidosauria > Squamata > Viperidae > Bothrops > Bothrops alternatus. The sequence goes on along the minus strand of JARGCV010000027.1, from coordinate 13,096,686 downwards.
AGCAGGTGTACCCAACACCACAGAAGACAAACATAGGATCCAAAAAGATCTTGACCAACTTGAACAATGGGCCCTATCCAACAAAATGAGTTTCAATGTGGAGAAAAGCAAAGTCTTACATTTCAGCAGGAAAAACCAAAGGCACAAATACAGATTGGGTGAGACCTGGCTCAAAAACAGTATCTGTGAGAAGGACCTTGGAGTCCTAGTGGATGATCACTTGACTATGAGCCAGCAGTATGCAGCAGCAACCAAAAAAGTGAACAAAATCCTGGGTTTTATAAACAGAGGCATAGAATCAAGATCACGAGAAGTACTATTACTGCTTTATAAAGCCCTAGTAAGACCACACCTAGAATACTGCAGCCAATTTTGGTTACCACACCACAAAAAAGATATTGAGAGTTTAGAAAAAATTCAAAGAAGAGCAACTAAGATGATCAGAGGCATGGAGACTAAAACACACGAAGAATGGCTACAGGATTTGGGTATGGCTAGTCTAAGGAAAAAAAGAAATAGGGGAGGCATGATAGCAGTGTTCACCAAAGCACCAGATGGAAGGACCGGAAACAACAGTTGGAAAATGACCAAAGAGAGAAGCAACCTGGAACTAAGGAGAAATTTCTTAACAGTGAGGACAATCAACCAGTGGAACACCTTACCCCCAGAAATCATGGGCGCTCCATCACTGGAGATTTTAAAGAAGAGACTGGACATTCACTTGTCTGAGATGTTATAGATTCTCCTGCTTGAGCAGAGAACTGGACTAGAAGACCTCCAAGTTACCTTTCTATTCTATTCTATTCTATTCTATTCTATTCTATTCTATTCTATTCTATTCTATTCTATTCTATTCTATTCTATTCTATTCTATTCTATTCTATTCTATTCTATTCTATTCTATTCTATTCTATTCTATTCTATTCTACTCTATTCTATTCTGTTCTGTTCTATTCTGTTCTATTCTATATAGAAAAAGTAAATTGTTAAAAAAGACAAAAGAGCCAGTTTGGTATAGCAGTTATGGCATCAGGCCCAAACTGGGAGATGTTAATTTTAATCTCACTTTAGGTACCGGTGACTTGGAACAGCTGGGTGACCTTGGATCAGTCACGTTCTCTCAGCCTTAGGAAGGAAGTAATGGCAAATCACTCTGAAAATGTTGCCAAGAAAACTGCAGGGGTTTGTCCAACCAGTCACCAGGAGTCAAATCTGACTCAAAGGCACTAAAAAAAATGGCTTTCTCCATCTTGCAATGCAGAAAACTACTATATTTTTAAATTGCAGTTTTATTGGATTTTAGTACTGTACATAAAACAAATGAATTTCCAGCATTCATTTCCAAGCCTATCATTCTAAGACTATAAAACAATTATAAATGCAGATATTTTTCTCTTTCAGAAAAGAAAATAATCAAGAGTGTTGGAACTTCGTTTTAAATCCTACAAGTTAAATAAAACATCTGTCAGCTGGTAACCAGTTTAATTTGTCAGAAGCAAAATTTGCACCAGTTATGCGGTCCTCAAAGATGATATAATATCTCTATAATATAAATAATTTTGCAATAAACTATATCTCCCCATAAAATTCACATTATGAAAGTCAGTGTACAAGCAGTACCTCTCTCAATGTTACAGAAATTATATATATGAAGAGAACTCAGAACCACATTTATCTTCATTCTAAAAAAGTCTGTAAAGTTAAAAATGCAGGTTGGGGTTTAAAACAGCAACTACTGTAGCACTTTATCTGGAAGAAATTGTGCTGTTTCTTTAAGTAGAGTTATGATGAAGAAACACGAAGAAAGGATATTAAAAGAATTTATTTTCATTACAGGAAACAATTGCCATTGTTATTTCTTTATTCTCGTCAGATTGTCCAAATTTAAAACTTTTTCCATGTATAATTCAAATGGTGTATTTTACTTGGGTGGTTCCCTTGCACATTGAAATTGTTGTACTGACTTTCCTTTGGGGGTGGGGAATCCATTTCCACCTTATTAAAAACTAGTCTTCAGAACCTTTGATCTCCTTTATGTGCAGTGTATTTCATTGACAAATGCAAAAGACATTTAGTTGTATACGAGTTTGGTGCAAGCGGTGTTGTGGCCTAGAGGAGGAGCTCTCACCTCACAATCAGAAGGCTGCGAGTTCTATCCTACGGTAGGTAGCAGCAGATTATTCTCTCTCAAGAGTGCAAAGAGAAAATATCTGCTGTGATCTCCACATAGGCATCAGGAAGTGTATCAGGCCAGTGAATGCTCAGTTCCAATCAGTCACCCCGACTCCATCCCGATGCAAGGGATTACAGGGTCATTAAAAAAAAGAGTTTGGTGACTATACTTGCAGAACATATATCTCTAGGCTAAATGTAATCACATCAATTTTCAAAAATGCAGAAAATGTCAGCATTTTTATTTTTTATCTAATTCATCAGTAGGTCATCATACTAGTCCTCAGGGGAAAGCCTTGTAAGAGGAATGTACAATTGCAAAACCTTTCTGGTATTTGTAGCGTTTGAATTTACAGATTTACATTATTGTATTTGGAAACAGCTATGATTTAAAGAAAAGGTGACATATAGCTGACATATCTAGATAGCATCAGTTGAAGAATGCTGGACTAAAGCAATAATATAAAAAGGCAATAATTTTAGATAAATGAACACTACAGTTATATCTGGGAAGTTATTAAAAAGCATTTCTTTGCATTTACATTCAGAAAACAATTTGCATTGTTTGAGAAATCTTACATATGAAGAGTCTGATATAAGAAAAAAATGCTTTTTAAATTCCACATGGACTCAATAATTTCTAAAATTTAAATTTACCCAGCTATTGATCCTACATGATTCATTAGTGGACAGTTTAGAAAAGGATTATATGAAGATTTCTAAGCTCCGTTTGATAAAATTAGAATTTGGCATGTTATAAGTATAAAGATAGTCAGTAAAGTAGATATTGTGAAGGTGAAATCACTACAAATTGCAAATAGAAAATAGGAAGATAAACCTAAAAATGTGAGATAATGTCGTCTGGCGGGTCCTAGGGGGAGGGCCTTCTCTGTTGTGGCGCCCGTCCTCTGGAACCAACTGCCCCCTGAAGTCTGCGCTTCTCCCACCCTCCCGGACTTCCGGAAGAATCTTAAAACCTATCTTTGCCGGCAGGCCTGGGGATGATTGTGGATTGTTGTGTGAATGATGAATGTGTGTTTGGTTTTTGTTTTTAATGTTTATTTTTGATTTGGACTTAGATGTGATTATTGTTTTATATATGTTGTAAGCCATTCCGAGTCTTCGGAGAGGAGCGGCATATAAGTCCAAATAAAATAAATAAATAAATAAATAATAGGACAAATTTACTCATAATTCAAGGAACTCAAGTGGAATAACATTGATACATATGCTCCATTGAATTATATCACTGGTGCAGCAGAAAAAAATTGGTGTGAAAGAGTCTTTATTGCAGTTCAGTCCCAGTGTGTTTGGAGGGAATAATTTTTTGAGTGCAACTATTCTTTGAAGGTTGTTTGTATCACTCTATGTCCCTAACGAAGAGGCATCCCTTGGAAACATGTTGGGATAAAGTAAGGTTCATACCAAATTTCCTTAATTCTTCTTAATTAATTACATTTACATGCCATCTGAGTTCCAATGAATTTTCTTGCTTAGTTTATTTCCTTTAGTTCATTTCCACTGATATTGTAATTTACAATGTATGTGCATTTGCTATCTGTGCAAAAGAATAAATTCACAAAGAGGCTGAATAATATACTTGGAAGAAGATTCTGTAGCATTTTCATCTTCTAAGATTTCAATAGCCTAGGACAGGGCTTTTCAATCTTTTCACTGATTGTACCACTTTTAGGATATGGCAATATCCGAGTACCACCAATTGCCTAGCAAGGTGTTAAAAAGTTGATGACCAAAAAAAAAAAAAGGAAAAAAGTGATAAAATACAGGTAGTCCTTGACGTACAACAGTTCGCTTAGTGACTGTTTGAAGTTACAACAGCATAGAAAAAAGTGACTTATAACCATTTTTCACACTTATGACCATTGCAGTATCCTCAGGGTCATGTGATTTACATTTGGATGCTTGGCAACTGATAATTATGATGGTCACAGTGTCCTAGGGTCATGTGATCTCCTTTTGCAACCTTTTGACAAGCAAAGTCAATGGGGAAACCAGATTCACTTAACAACAGTGTTATTAATTTAACAACTGCAGTGATTCACTTAACAAATGTGGCAAGAAAAGTCGTAAAATGGGACAAAACTCATTTAACAAATTTCTTACCTCTTCTCCTTTTATATCCTCTCCTCTCCCCCTCCTTCTTTTATACCCTCTCCTCTCCCCCTCCTCCTTTTATATCAGGGATGTCAAACATGATTTCATTGAGGGCTGCGTCAGCACTGTAGTTACTGTTGGGGGTAAGGGTGGGGTGTGTGTGGCCAGCTCAACATTGCTCAGGTCAGGGGGCACCTGTGGGTGCCTGTGGGGGGATCTGGGGGTCTTCAGTGGAGGGGGGTGGGGTGGGTGCAGGGCATGGTCCACCGGAGGATCCTCGCTGCCCCTCTTGGGCCATGTGGGGACACCCAGACAGTGGTGCAGGCTGCCCAGAGTCCTGGGCAGTGGAGGGCAAGTGCCCAGTCCAGCCCTTGATCTTCCGGGGCACCAGGACCCCGCAGCCCAACCCAGTCCAGCTCCACTTCCCTGAGGGGGTATCCAGCTATGCTTACCTCCTCCTTGTGGCTGCTGCTGCTGTGCTCACTCTCCTTGGCCAGGTTGCTCATGATGGGTGCAGGAGGGCAAAGTACATGGATCAGAGGGAGGCCCACTCCCTCTCCATGTGAGGAGATCCACCTTTGTAATCAAATCATCCTTAGCGATAGGATGGGAGACCACCAGGATAGGCCAGGAGGAGGGGGCAAGGGGATGGTGAAAGGGCAGAAGGGCTGCTGTTGGCCAAGTGCTAAGGCAGGACTTCCCTCAAACCCTCCCTCCCTCTCATTCCAATTTCCTTCCTTCCTTCCTCCCTCCTTCCCTCCCTACCCTCCTTCCTTTCCTGCCTCCCTCCTTCTCATTCCCATCTTCTTCATTCCCTTCCTTCCTGTTTCCCTCCCTCCCTCCCTCCTTGCCTCCCTCTTTCTCTTTCTCTTTCTTTTTCCCATCTCCTTCTTTTGTTTTGTCTTGTCTTGTCTTGTCTTGTCTTGTCTTGTCTTGTCTTGTCTTGTCTTGTCTTGTCTTGTCTTGTCTTGTCTTGTCTTGTCTTGTCTTGTCTTGTCTTGTCTTGTCTTGTCTTCTCTTCTCTTCTCTTCTCTTCTCTTCTCTTCTCTTCTCCTTCTCCTAACTGCTTCTCTCACATGCACATCTCTCCAAATCCTTCTCATTCTTATGCACACGTCTCTCCAAATCCTTCCCATTCTAACTCACAAATCCCTCCAAATCCTCCCCATTCTCACACACCTGTCCTTCTCATTCTCATGCGCACGTCTCTCCAAAATCCTTCCCATTCTCACTCACACATCTCTCCAAATCCCCCCATTCTCGTGCACCTGTCCTTCCAAATCCTTTCCTCTTTCTCTCTCTCATCACTTCTCTGAAAAAAGCCTTTTCTCTTTTGACTCTTTCTCCAGAATCTTTTTCTCTTTCCCTCCCTCTCTCGCCAAAACTGCCTCCTTTAATATCCCTTCCTATTTCTGCCCTCCCTCCTACTTTCCCTTTCGGGTGTGCCAGAAGTGCTGATCCTGGGGCCTTTATCTCGCCCCAGCAGCCCTGCAGTTCCTGAGGACTTTCTCACAGCAAGTCCTGCGCTGTGCTGCTTTGGCTCATTCCCTCCCCACTACACTTGGCTAGGCTGGGCAGGGCCACGTACCACCTGCTGGGTGCCAATGTACCACCAGTGGTATACACGCCACTGGCTGAAAAGCCCTGGCCTAGGAGGATGAGTTGAGTAAGTTATCAAAAGTAAAGCAAAAGTTATATATATATATATATATAGGTCTTTGGTTCTTCGGGTTTTCTCCCACGTAGAATTTGAAGTGTCTTGGCAACGTTTCGATGAAGTCTCATTCATCATCTTCAGGCTGGTGCTTTTGGCTTCTGCTTCTAGGAGCAATGTGTGGTCTAAGCTGTTTTCCCTAACCAATAAGAACATAGCCAAGCTCCCAGCCAATCAGTTCAAACCCCCACTGGCAGTTAAAAGGAAAAAACAGCTTAGACCACACATTGCTCCTAGAAGCAGAAGCCAAAAGCACCAGCCTGAAGATGATGAATGAGACTTCATCGAAACGTTGCCAAGACACTTCAAATTCTACGTGGGAGAAAACCCGAAGAACCAAAGACCTACATACAAACACCCGCGAAAACCTCAGAAAACACACACACACACACACACACACACACACACACACACACACACACACACACACATATATATATATATATATATATATATATATATATATATATATATATATATATATATATATATATATATATATATATATATATATATATATATATATATATATATATATATATATGTCAAGTGTTTATTTTTTAGATTGCACCCTGTAAACCCAAATATGGGAGGAAGGAATCATTCTTTCCTTTTTGCTTGTTTCAGCTCAACCCAGAGCCATCCAGCAAGCACAAATATATATATGTTGTTTAAAATTGTTGACAAAGAAATAAGGGAATTTCTGATATAGCTATTTCGAGTTTCTTAACTCTCTTCAGTCAGACTCACCCTTCTGGGATTCGAACCTGGGCAGTCTGCATGCTAAGCAGATGCTTTAACCTATTGAGCCACAAGTTCTCTCCCGCTTTGTCAGTAGTCAGGGAGTAAGGATATGTGTCAAGTGTTGAGAGAGTTAAGAAACTCGAAATAGCTATATCAGAAATTCCCTTATTTCTTTGTCAACAATTTTAAACAACATATATATATTTGTGCTTGCTGGATGGCTCTGGGTTGAGCTGAAACAAGCAAAAAGGAAAGAATGATTCCTTCCTCCCATATTTGGGTTTACAGGGTGCAATCTAAAAAATAAACACTTGACACATATCCTTACTCCCTGACTACTGACAAAGCGGGAGAGAACTTGTGGCTCAATAGGTTAAAGCATCTGCTTAGCATGCAGACTGCCCAGGTTCGAATCCCAGAAGGGTGAGTCTGACTGAAGAGAGTTAAGAAACTCGAAATAGCTATATCAGAAATTCCCTTATTTCTTTGTCAACAATTTTAAACAACATATATATATATTTGTGCTTGCTGGATGGCTCTGGGTTGAGCTGAAACAAGCAAAAAGGAAAGAATGATTCCTTCCTCCCATATTTGGGTTTACAGGGTGCAATCTAAAAAATAAACACTTGACACATATCCTTACTCCCTGACTACTGACAAAGCGGGAGAGAACTTGTGGCTCAATAGGTTAAAGCATCTGCTTAGCATGCAGACTGCCCAGGTTCGAATCCCAGAAGGGTGAGTCTGACTGAAGAGAGTTAAGAAACTCGAAATAGCTATATCAGAAATTCCCTTATTTCTTTGTCAACAATTTTAAACAACATATATATATATATATATGTGTGTGTGTGTGTGTGTGTGTGTGTTGTGTGTGTGTGTGTGTGTGTGTGTGTCAAGTGTTTATTTTTTAGATTGCACCCTGTAAACCCAAATATGGGAGGAAGGAATCATTCTTTCCTTTTGCTTGTTTCAGCTCAACCCAGAGCCATCCTGCAAGCACAAATATATATATGTTGTTTAAAATTGTTGACAAAGAAATAAGGGATTTCTGACACAAGTGTGTGTCAGTGATGCTTCTAAATATTGTTTCATTTCCATTAAGAATGTGATTATACTTTTAAGATTTGTTTTTGATGGATTTATTTTTTGTTTACCTTGTACTAGCAGGAAAAGTGCATAAAAAACATGCCAGCAAAGTATGTGCAAATATATATCAATTCCCTCATGTTTTCCCATGTTGATACCGGTACTACATATATGTCCAGTACATGTGATTAAAAAAGGACAAAATGTGCATTGCAAGTCATGATGCAACCTTCTGACCTTTTGAATCTGTGCATCAATATGTGATATAAGTATACAGGTATAAGGAATGTGATTTGCTTTGAAATCTTATAAGGTACATTTCATAATTTGTTTTTCAGTGCAGACACCTAAAATGCAGGCATTTACTGTAGTGAATATTACAGTTTTGTCTTCAATACTATAGTTAGTACTATAGGTAGGACTGGTGTTATTTCCATCCTTTTCATAGAAATGTCAACCTGAGATGGTGACATGATTAATGTTCTTTGGTGAGGATATAGGCTGGATCTCTAGGAAAGTCTCTGTGCATACACATGCTGGATCTTTCTTTTCTCAGAATTATATGTAAAGATGCTCTGGAAACTGAATGCAATTCCAAAGGTAATATTGAATACATAAACATTCCTGCACTTAAAGTTAGTCAACAATCCTACTTTGCAACTATATGCTTGAAGGCTTTTCTAATGTAGCTTTCTGTACATCTATTTCTGGCTGAAAGCAAACTTCCGCTCTGTTTTCTCAGATGCATATTCTTTATGCCATCATGTTAGCTTGATTGTTTAACATAAAATCATTATCTTTCAAACAATACAAATAACATGGGATAAGATAAGGTAAGGTAAGGTAAGGTAAAGTAAAATAAGGAAGGCAAGATAAGATAAGATAAGGTAAGGTAAGATACGATAACCTTTATTGTCATTTTTTACTGTGGGTACAAGGCACACATCGAAAATGAAATTTAGTTGCCCACTCTCAAAGTGAACACATACATGACACACACCTAAACATATCACATACGACATATGTATAGGCCCACACCCCTACATATACATAACAAATAAGTATTAAACACTGTCCATCTTGAATATATAACGGAAGGAGGATGTTTGAGAGTTCACAAAGTTAATGCTGTATGGAATGAATCTATGGCTGAATCTGGATGTTCTGCTTCGGATACCACGGAGCCTCCTCCCAGAAGGTAACAAGGAAAACAGGTCGTGAAAAGGATGTGTGGTGTCCCAGATAATCTTACAGATCCTGCTCAAGCAATGTTTCTGTGCTGTGTCCTGGATGGGAGGGAGGGATCTGCCAATGATCTTTTCGGCCTTCTTCACCACTGACTTGTCAGCTCTGAAACATACAAACACAGACACAGAGTTCATTACTTAATAAAATTACCAGTCAGAATGTATGTGCAATGTATTGTCCGCTTGTCAACACGGTAATCATGATATTGTTATGCACTTCATGCTAATCTGACATCCTAGAGGAAAATACAGTTGGCATTTCCTAATGTTCTATATAGAACAATATATAATTCAGAATATATAATATCATATAATTATATATTATTATACATAATAATATATAACAATATATAATTCAGAATAATATCGGCTCATTTCCTCTTTTTATTTTCACCCACATAGGCATTCGCCTTCCTTAAACAGATGTGGAAATAATCTTATAACTATATGATTAATTAAGCAAAACATAGAGACATCAGGTTATTTTCCATGAGATAATTAAATTTCTGAAGCATGAAGCAGGCACTTTCAATTCCCAAAGGTGTGATTGTTAAATGATAGAACATATTCTCCCCCGTATCTCCTCATTACTATTGTAGACATTTATTTTAGTATATATTAATGTTAGTACACTTTAATGCTTTTAAAAGATGCAGCAGATTTTTCAGTTTATTAAATAACCCTTTGAATAGACTGTATTCACAGTGGGTGAAAAATTATCCAATGACACATCCCTTGTCCTGTTCTGAAGTGATATGAGGAGCTGAGAAAAAGCTTCCTTTCTTCCCTACAGTATTCAGCTGTCTGGAAGGCTTCATGTTACTGTCATTTTCAGATGTCACCTTTGCTTAACTTCCAAGCATAGATGCTTGCCTTGATCTTAGCATTTGACAAAACAGTTAGCAGCTGGCTTCCAAGTGAACATATGCAGGATCAAAAACAAAAGAAATCTAAAGAAATCTAAAGACTAAAGTTAATCATTATTGTCCACAAACAATCTAATTGGTTAAGATAAAATTAAACAGCAAGTACTACTACTGAAGTAGTGCAAAGTTTGACAATATGGAATAATGTAGGTTAAACTTCACTTGATCTTTTATCAAATGAAATAAGAAGAATTAAAATTAAAGGACAGCTAAAGAAATGAAAAAAATATGAATGTAATCTAACAATACAAACAAGAGTGATACTTACTGGAAAACTGCTGAATCCTTCTGAAAGCATCTTATCTTTTTTGTTGTAATCAGTTTTATTACTTTTGGCAACTACTAGTTCAACTTTTAGTAGTTTAATAATCTGCCAGATTTTGTTCTTATCCTGTTCCTCTTCCATTCAGAGGAAAGTATCTCCAGTTATTATAAAAATGCTGGTCTGGAGGGCAGGATAATGGCATTGATGACAACCAATCCTGTGAGCTTTTGTGTCTATGATGGATCTCCATTGTGTTATTTTCTTGGAACACCATAACAGCTCTGGACCACAACACATCACAGAAAAATATGCTAGAAGAAAGTATTAAGTTTGTTCTTTGTCATTTATAAATAATAGCAGTTGTAGAATGTTATTAATTTTATTTTTCTTCTATACGTTAACTTTAGAAATTTAGGTTACTTCAGCCCCAAAAGCTCTGTCACACTCAAGTTAACCAAATAACCAGAGAAAATAGTACATTTGGAATCCTTCATTTTTCCATTAAGTTACATACAAAATTAGGGCAAGTCATTTAAAACAGAATTTTAATTTTTTAAAAATATTCTAAAAATATTTGTCATCTTACATGTAACTGAGATCATTTGACAAGTTGCTCTAGATATGATTTCATTCAATATAAAATGGGAAATCGTATAGTATTTAACTTAACAAGAAACTGGTGGATATAATTATAAAGAACTGGAAATTATAAAGAACTGGAAATTAGTGGCATTGATCATTCAACTTCATTGAGATTTTAAATATGAAAGACCCCATTTATGTTGTTGTTAGTTGCAAAGTCGTGTCCGACCCATCACAACCCCATGGACAATGTTCCTCCAGGCCTTCTTGTCCTTTACCATCTTCTGCAGTCCAATTTATATTACAAGAATAAAAATGTTTGAATTCTGGAGAATTGAGTAGAAGTGTTCTATCTTTATATTAGGGCTATAAATCCTTAACTAATAAACTGTTAACATTTCCTTGTCCTTCACAGGATGCTTAACTGTTGCAGAAAAAAATGGAATAATATAAAGTAGTTTTAAACAGTTTGAATTCCTTTGTATTTTGAACAAACCCATCCAATATTCAAATTGCTGCTATGGTACATTATATTTAAGTTATTTGGAAAAGAAATATTGATTGCTAGAGAGTGAAAGTTGAAGGCCTATCACCCATCAATCCATACATATATCCAACTTGTGAATGTATGATACAGAATACTTGACTTTTATTCTTAACCTCTTCAATGCCTTTTCTGCAGTTTCCACAACCAAGTATCCATAATGATTATAGACTGATGAATTGGCAGCAGAGCCTCAGAGAAACAAGTATTCAGGCAAGGTTTCTTTAAACCTTCTATAAGCTCCCTTAAAAATTGAGAATACAAACTTGCTAATTGCTCATTCCTCCATTTCTACAATGCTTTCAATATTCTATGGTTATCTAATCAACCATTTCCTCAAGCAGCAATTAAATTAAAACCAATAGAAACCAAATATAACACAGGACATAGAATAATAGGGCTGTAAGGACATTGGAGAGCTTCTGGCCCAACCCTCTACTCAAACAGGAGATCCTGTACCATTCCAGACAAATAGCTGTCCAGTTTTTCCTAAAAAAAAAACCCCAGTGATAGAGCACCTAGAACTTTTAGTGGTAAATTATTCCACCATTTACTTATTCTCACTGTCAGGAAATTTCTCCTTAGTTCAAGGTTGGATGTCTCTTTAATGATCTTCCACCAATTACTTCTTGTCCTGCCATCAGGTGCAGAATAATTCTGATCCCCCTTGATAAATTCACATAGGATTTCCCCCTGCTCCAGGCTACCATGACAACATGAGAACATTTCTCCAGACTTGGTAGGAGAATTGGTGGATAAATGGTAATAGTAGGTAATGTGATCAACTGCAAAACAAATGCTTATAAACACTGGATGGAATATTAGGAAAGTGAATTCCATCCATGCATGATATAAAAATGGATTGTTTTAGGCAAAAGAAAAGGTAGAAGTAATTTTAAAGGTATCCTAGTAACTACAAGTGAACTTTAAGAATCTATCCCTGACTTCAGTTATCGGCTCAGACTCCAGTAATACCTAACTCTAACTGCTGACCTGCAGGCTGGATGCATCACGTGGAAGCCGTGCCCACCCCATTGCCGGCAATGGCAAAACTGGCCCAATATGTTGCGCGACGTCACGTGATGTTGCGGGTTTGACATGTCTGCTCTTATCTAACCCTAACCCTAACCCTAACTTAATCCTAACTTAGAATGAAAAGCTGTCACTGTCGTATCCCTGACATCAGTTTTTGGTCCTGACTCTAAGAAGTCCAAATGACTCCTAACCCTAACCTTAATCCTAACCCTAGTTTCTTTGGCAATGGGATTTTCCCATGTATTTTACTGTGGTTCATAAAGAAGTCTGAACGAAGTTACTATCACTTTCCTTAGATCAGAGGTCTCCAACTTTTGTGCACACACAAACGGGGCCGCAAGCATGTGCTATGCAAATGGGGTGGTGCTAGCACCCATGTGACACTCACTAGCACTGTGCCAGTTTTGCCACATGGGCACTAGCATCGCCCCGTTTTCGTGCTGTGCAGCGCCTGATTTTTATGCTGTGTGCCACCCAGTTTTTGCGCCACACGCCACACAGTTTGCCCATTTTCACACCACACCCTGCCTGGTTTTTGCAATGCACACAACCCAGTTCCCTCCCATTTTTGTGCCTCATGCTGCCCAGTTTTCCTCTGTTTTTGTGCCATGCACTGCCTGGTTTTCTCCCATTTTCACACCATGCGCGGCTCACTTTTTTTTTTTAAAGTTTTTTTATTAAATGCAGAAAAAAAAGGATTAAAAACATTGAACATGGTAAATTGTCTTTGACGTACATCTCAGTCCATATTATACATTATTTACATATAACTTATCTATATATAAACTATACATTTCTAATCTCTATTTTTTATTTTGTCTCATCATTTGTGACCTCTATCTTTTTTCCCCTCCATCTATAAAATTTGTTCCATATCAAATAAAATTCTGTATCTTCCTGGTTTTTTAATCTTTTAGTTAATCTATCGAATTCTGTGCAAAACATAATTTTCTTTATTAGATCTTCCTCGCTCGGTATTTCCATTATTTTCCATTTTTGAGCAAATAAAATCCTTGCCGCTGTAACCACATGAATGATTAGATATGTGTCCTCTTTCTTAACATATTTTTCTAATATTCCTAATAATAATGCCTCAGGTTTGAATAGAATGTTTTGGCTAGTCATTTCAGTTACCCATTCCCAGACCATATGCCAATACACCTGTGCTTCTCTACATGTCCACCATATATGAAAAAAGGTGCCCTTTTCTTTTTTACATTTCCAGCATGTAGCAAAGTATTCTTTATACATTTTAGCTAGTCTGGCCGGAGGAAGATGCCATCTGTAAATCATTTTATACAAATTTTCTTTATATGATGTCTCTAAAGTAATTTTATTGTTTCGCTCCCATAGTTGCTGCCATTGATCCATATTTATATTATATCCTAAATCTATTGCCCATTTCACCATTGTTTCTTTAACCTGCTCCTCATATAGTTTATGTTCCAACAGATGTTTATAAATATTCTTTATTTGTTTTTTATCTGGGCCTAGCAGTATCTTATCTAACCCCGTATCTTGTCTATTAATACCCCATTCTTGCTTATTCTTCATATATTTAGCTTGTATCTGTAGATAAGACAACCACTCCAAGTCTATTCCTTGTTGTTTTAGCTCTTGTTTTTGTTTTAAATAACTTTCTTCTGTCAAAATGTCTTTGTATATAATAGCCTTATCTTTCCTATACAAATTGGGATAAGTGACTGCCTCCAATGGCGATAGCCAAGCCGGAATCTTTGTGTAATATTGAAATTTAACTAAATTCCAGCTTTTTATTAATTCTTGCCGAACCTTATGTCTTAAAAAATATTGACGATTTCTACTTTGCCCCATCCATATATGGGCATGCCAGCCCTGCTGGAGATAATAACCCTCTAAATGTAGACATCTTTTATTTTCTAAGGTTATCCAGTCTCTAATCCAAGTTAGGGCCGCTGCTTGGTAATATAGCTCCCAATCTGGGAAACCTAAACCTCCCCTTTCTTTGGCATCCTGTAAAGCCTTCAATTTTATTCTTGCTTTCTTACTGGACCACACAAATTCTAAGGTTATTTTATTTAACTCCTTAAAAAATTTATTGTCTAATTGAATTGGGATGTTTTGAAACAGGAATATCATTTTAGGTAAGATGTTCATTTTCACGGCAGCAATTCTCCCAAGTAATGAAAGATGCAAATTTTTCCAATGGTCTAAATCTACTTTTATATTCTTAATCAGTTTGCCATAATTGTCTTCTTTAATTGATGAGCAGTGTGCTGAAATAACTATCCCTAGATATTTTAATTTGGAGACTACTTGTATGCCTAATTTTGCCTCGAGATTTCCTATTTGTATATTAGTCATATTTTTTGTTATAATCTTTGTTTTGTTTCTGTTTATTTTCAAACCTGCCAAATCTCCATACTCTTCCAATATTTTGAATAGTTTCTGCCCTGATTGTTCTGTATCTTCTAATATAAATGCTAAATCATCTGCATAGGCTTGAAGTTTGTATGTTTCTTTCTTAATCTTAAATCCTTTAATCTGGTCTTCTTGTCTTACTACTCTAGCAAGAATTTCCAATGTATAAATAAATAACAATGGCGAGAGAGGACATCCTTGTCTTGTACCTTTCTGTATGTTGAATTTATCGGTGGCCTCTCCATTTATTATAATCTGAGCCTTTTGTTCGGAATATATTGCAGTTATCACATTTAAAAATTTTTCCCCAACCTCCATTAATTTTAGCTGTTGAAACATAAATTGCCAATTGACATTGTCAAAAGCCTTCTGTGCATCCAGAAACAGAAGTGCCACTTGACGATCACTATGCGCTTCGTAAAATTCGAGAGTGTCTAGGATTGTTCTTATATTCCGCTTAGTCTGTCTATTTGGTAAAAACCCATTTTGGTCTGAATGTATAAAATCAATTAGATACTTTTGAATCTCTCCACCATTATTGAGGCAAAAATTTTATAATCAGAGTTCAATAATGATATAGGTCTATAATTTTGTATCCGTGTTTTTTCTGCTTCTTCTTTTGGGATCAATATTATATTTGCCTCTGATCAAGACTTAGGTATTTTAGCATTGGTTAATACGGCATTAAAGACTTCTAATAAGTATTGATTAAGTGCACTTTGTTGTTCTTTATATAATTCTGCTGGTATTCCATCTGGGCCAGTTGCCTTATTAATATTTTGTTTATTTATAGCCCTAATTATTTCAGCCATTCTTATTTCCTCATTTAACATAAATTTAATTTTCTCCGGAATCTTTGGTATGTTTACCTTCTCTAAGTATTCTATTATCCTTTCTGCATTTATTCCCTCATTTCTTTTATATAATTTTCCATAGTATCTTTGAGCAATTTCCCTTTTTATAGTCTCCTCTCCCTGAATCTCTCCTTTCTCGTCTTCCAAATTAATAATTCTTTGCTTCTCTTTCTGCCTTCTTAATTTATATGCTAGCCATCTACCCAGTTTGTTCGCGTATTCAAAATTATTTTGCTTAGCTGCTTGTAATTTTTGTGCTAACTTTTCCGAATCCTCTATGGATAGTTTATGTTTAATTAAATCCATTTTGTTTTTTAATCCTTTCTTTTCAGGATCTCTCTGAAGTTGTATTTCGGCCTGTTTGTATTCTTCCTCGAGCCTCCTCCTATGTTGTTTTTTCTCTTTGTTTCTCTTGGCCATGTACGAGATAGTTACACCCCTCATATATGCTTTTGCCGTATCCCAGATGTTCTGCAAGGAAGTGTCCTCATTATCATTCGCTTGAAAGAAAAGGTGCATCTCTTTCTCCATTCTTTCCTTAAATTCTTTTTCTTTAAGGATCGCTCTTTGGAAGGTCCATCTTGGCCTGCTCCTTTGACCTTTCAAGCGAAAACTTATAGGATTGTGATCTGCCCACAGACTAGGTTCGATATCAATTTCTTAAATTTCCGAGGCCAATTCTTTTGAGAACCATAGCATGTCTATTCTGGTCCATGATCTATGCCTATTAGAAAAGTATGTGTATTCCCGTTTATCACAATTCCTTTCCCTCCAAACGTCTTGTAAGCTAAGATCTGTACACATCTCAAAAAAAGTTTTGGGAAGAGTTTTTTTTTTGTTTCCTTTCCTTGCCTCTGTGCCTTTATGGTCTTTTATTTTATCTGCAATCGCATTAAAATCTCCGATTATACAGAAACCATCTCCCTCTATATATCTCAGCTTATTATGAAGGTTTTTAAAAAAGGATACTTGTGCTCCATCTGGGGCGTATATTACAACAATTATTATATTTTTTTATTTAACTTAGCCTCAACTATCAAGACTCTTCCCTCTTTGTTGTTATAGATTTGTTTTGAAATTATCTTCTGCTTAATATACAGAGCTACTCCTCTTTTTTAATTTTTGTCTAGTGAAAAAAATAGCGTGCCTAATTTAGGTTGTTCTAAAAGATATCCTTGATCATTTTTTATGTGAACCTCCTGTAAGGCGATAATATTCACATTTAATTTAATAAGCTTACTAAAAACTTTCCTACGCTTTACTGGGGCGTTCAGCCCTCTAATATTTGTTGACCAAATCTTATTGTCCTGTTTTTGTCGTGTCTTTGTGCTTCTAGTAATTCTTATTTCCTTTGCCTCTTCTAAGCTTCTCCCCAGTTGTTCAAGCCTATCTTGACCTCGTCCCCCTTTCACTTCCTCCATACTTTGCTCTGTCCCTCTTTTCTCCAACATTCATTCAATATCTCTTCTCTTTTCAACCACAACTCTTCTCCGAAATCCCTCAAGTCTTCCTCTGAAGCACAATATTGCCTATAAACATCTTCCGCTTTCTCTACTGTATCTAATCTAAACTTTTTCTCTTGCCAAGTCACAATAAGCCCCTCTGGTGTTAGCCATCTAAAGTTTACATTGCTTTGATGTAATCTGGACGTCAGGAAGAGGTAGTTCTTTCGGAGGTCTCTCATCCTTTTTGGTATCTGCTTTAATACAATAATTTGTTTCCCTCTGTATTCTAACTGTTCATCACATGTTCTATATAATAAATCATCTCTAGTTTTCTTTTTTATAAACTTTACATGGACCTCTCTGGGAAGGTTATGTCGTCTCCCATAGTTTGTCTCTACCCTGTATGTCTCGTCCATTCCAGCAATCATCTCTTCTTTTTCAATCTCCAAAGCTCCTGCCAGCCAACCCGCCATCTTATCTGGAAGATCTTCTCCTCTTTCCTCAATAACATTTTGGAATCTAAGATATTGGGTCACCTTCTCTGCTTCCAGTAACATCACCGCTGTCATTAACTCTTTATTAGCCTCAGTTAAGTTTTTGTCCATCTCTTCCACCTTCTTTTCTTCATTCTCCAATCTTTGCTCTACTGCTAACAACTTCTGTTCATTTTTTGCGATGTGCTGTTGAAAAGCTTCAAATCTTCCATCCATTGCCTGAATCTTCTCTCTCATTTCTCCTGTAACATTCCTAACTACTTCAAGTTCCGTTTTAATTTCCTCATGATTCTTCATCATGGCTTTCTGAATAGCCTGCATCATTACCTGCAGTTCTTTAAGTGGATTGGAACATTCTCTTTGAAGCATGTCATCTAACGGTCTTTGGCTCATAGGGCTGAAAACGTGTGCTGCATTTTTCTTCCCCCCACCAATCTTAGCTAAATTTGGATTGCTTGCCATTTTAGATAAACTTTCCCACCACCTGCTCTTCTTCCAAAATGTCCACTTTCCATTTCCCTCTTTTCTTTCTTCCACTTTCAACCCCTTTACGTTATTCCCCTTCCAGATGTTTAAACAACAACAATATTGCTGGTATATTCCCTCTATGAAACTCTATCAATTAATGGTAATGCAAGTACAGTTTTAACAATTCAATCTCAGCTTTAAGTTTCCCAGCATTTTCTTTTATATATATTATCAGTCTCTATATCAGTCCAGTTCCTTCTATCCTGCAATCTCTATCTCTTTCCGGGGAGAGGAAAGAAAACTCTAAAAGAAAGAGATCAGATCTTTTCTGCTGGCCAATCCACTCAACGGACAAAAACAAAGCCCGAGGGCATAAGACAAGGTTCTTAGCTTAAATGAAAGTTAATTCCTGTCCTTTTGTGTGGCTTTTAAAGTGCCAAGTCTTTGATTATTGCAGCCTGGCTCCTCCACATCGTTCTTCCTGCCACTTTCACTCACCGCTGTCTTTCCACTCCTTCAGCTTCTCTCTTTCCAGGCTTCCCCTTTCGGCTTTCTCTTTTGATGCGTCTACCATAAACTGCTCACAAAGTTTTGGGAAAGTCAATTTAGTCAAATCCAATTTACCATTGTTCTGCTATTTCCTCACTTACTCTGTCCAACTGTCAGCTTCAGCGGCCATTTTTGGCCATCTTCTTCCTAATCCGCTCGGTACCGGGTTTATCCGCCACCCTTCACCAGTTGCCACCGACAGCAGAGCAGCAGATCACCCTCACCTTCCGACACCCCCACAAGGCTTCTTTCGGCTCAGATGAGCCCCACGGACCTAGGACGAGCATTTGGCAGTGCCGGAGAAACCATTCACACCGCCACCCACTCTGACAGCTGGCTCCGCGCGGCTCAGTTTTCATGCCATGTGCCACCCTGTTTACATAGTGACATCACCCTGTTTTTGCCACCACAGTGCCCGGTTTGGATAACTCGAGTGGGGGTGAGTGTGCACATACATATGCATGCACTGGCCAGCCTGTTCCGTGGATCGGTGGCCAGTAGGCCACAGACTGGTAGTGGGCTGCGGACCGCAAGTTGGGGACCCCTGCCTTAGATAATCTCAAAGAATGTAGCCATTTCCTAATTTAATTTCTTTGGCAATCTATGTATTTTACTAACCATCACCCTCACCCTTACCCTCACCCTCACCCAAACCTAAAACTAAACCTAAACCTAATACAAACTATAATCCTAACCCTAACCCTCATTTCATTTTGATGTGGTCCACAAAGAAGTCCAAATGAACAGCTGCCACCATTGCTCTCCTTAGATAACTTGTAAGAATGTATCTCTTGCAACAGTTTTTGTCCCTGACTCCAAGGAGACATAACCCTAGCCCTAACATGAACTCTAGTTTTATTTTCTATGGAAATGGGATTTTCCCATGTATTTTACTACAGTCTAAAAAGAAGTCTGTCCGAAAAACTAACACCTTCATTTTACCTTGACAACCACTAAGAATTTTTCTCTGACCCCAGTTTTCAGCTCTGATTCCAAGGAGACCTAAACCTAAACCTAACACGAATGCTAGTTTTATTTTCTATGGAAATGGTCTTACTGTGGTCCACAAATAACTCCAAATGAAAAGCTCTCAGCATTACTTTCTTTATAGAACCTCTAAGAATTTATCCCAGACACCAGTTTTTGGTTCCAACTCCAAGGAGACCTAAACCTAACCCTAACTCCAGTTTCATCTTGATTGGCAATGGGATTTTCCCATGTGTTTTACTGTGGTCCACAAAGAAGTCCAGACAAAAATGTTACCATCGCTTTCCTTAACATTTAGAATTTATGTCTTACATCAGTTTTCAACCATAACTCCCTTTCCTGGATTTTCCTTTTTTTTTTTTTTTTTTTAATAATTTTTTTATTAAAATTTTTTATAAAAAACTTTTAACAATTATAACATAGTAACCTATTAACTCAACTGAAAACAAACAAATTACATAATAAAAATAAACAATACAAAGAACTGCTCGGAACCCCCCTCCAGAACACCCTCCACCAGCCCACTCCTCTTGTATTTTCGCTCCTCCTCCTCGCCATCCAAAACACTAGCTACAATTCTACCGAGCATCCTACAAAAATTATCTAATCCCTAAGCCCCCAACTACAGTTGAGAAACATAAGCTAACATATATTATCTCCCTCCCCCCTCCCCCCCCCGACTTCCCAGAATGAATACAGGGTAAAAACACAAGAAACCTCACTAAACTACTATATTAAACTATTTAACTATATATCAAATCTAATTCTTTCAACTGATATTTCTTTTGCATATAATCAATCCATTTCTTCCAGTCCATCAAAAACGTTTCATTTGAGTGGTTCTTCAGGTATGCCGAAATCTTGGCCATCTCCACAAGATGGGTAACTTTTAATGTCCATTCTTCAATAGATGGTATTTCAGATGACTTCCAATATTGTCCCACCAACAGTCTTGCAGCAGTAATCAAGTTCAAAATCAACTTAGTCTCTGTGGTGGAACAATCCTTTGTAATACCCAACAAAAACAACTGTGGTACAAACTCAATACGCTTTTTCAAAATATTTTGAAGAATCCACCATATTTTTATCCAAAAAGCCTTAATTTTTTTGCAAGACCACCAAATGTGAAAGTAAGTAGCGTCCATAGAGTCACATCGCCAACATTTGGGTTGCAAATTTGGATACATAGACGATAATTTTTTGGGATCTAAATGCCATCTGTAAAACATTTTATAAAAATTTTCTCTTAGATGCTGAGCTTGTGTAAATTTAACATTTTTCACCCATATTCTTTTCCAAGTTTCCATCATAATTGGGTGACCGAAGTTACCTTCCCATTTAATCATACAGTCTTTAATTAATTCAGTTCCAGAATCAATTTCAATTAAAGCATCATATATTCTTTTAATATGCATCTTTCTTTGATCTCTAATTTGTATAATTAATTTTTCATCATCCTTTAAAGAAAAACCCATCTTGACATCTTTTTGCCATCTGTCTTGAAGTTGTGCATGATAAAACCAATTATGAGCTATACCTTCCTCCCTTAATTTATCTAATGATTTCAGTTCTATGCTATTCCCTTCTTTATTTAAAAGTTTATCATAGGGCACCACGTCTTGAATTTGTTGTATACCTATACTCTGTATTGCGTGTCTGGGAACTGTCCATAAAGGAATTTTACCATTTAACTTATAATAATACTTTTTCCAGACTCGCAAGACAGAGTTTCTTATTATATGTTCTTTAAAACTCCTATCCAATTTTTTGTCATAAACTAAATACGCGTGGAGCCCATATACTAACCCATATCCTTCTATATTTAATATTCTTTCATTTGTTAAGTTAATCCAATCACTTATAACCACTAGAACTGCTGCATAATAATATAATTTAAAATTAGGCACTTTCAAACCACCTCTCTCTCTTGTGTCTTGAATAATTTTAAATTTAACCCTTGGTTTCTTGCCATCCCAAATGAATTTGTTTATACCTTTCTGCCATTCATCGAGATTTCCATCCTTTTTAAGTATTGGTAACATTTGAAATAAAAATAAAAATTTCGGCAATACATTCATTTTAATAGCGGCTATTCTGCCCAACATGGATAATTGTAGTTTTTTCCAATTCTCCAATTCTTTTTGTACTTTACACCATAAAAGTTCATAATTATTCTTATATAATTTACCATTTGAAGCTTCTATATAAATTCCTAAATATTTAACTTTTTTAACTATCTCGCATCCCGTTATTCTTTCCAAATCTTGTTTTAATTTGTTATCAAGATTTTTAACCAACATCTTTGTCTTGGATAAATTTAGTTTAAAACCTGAAACTTTTCCATAATTTTGAATAATTTCCATCAAACTCTGAACCGATTGTATTGGCTGAGTTAGCGTCACAAGTAAATCGTCTGCAAAGGCACATAATCTATAATCATGTTGTCTAATTTGTACCCCCCTTAATTCCTCTGATGCTCTAATCCTATTCAATAGTACCTCTAAGGTTAAAACAAACAATAAAGGGGATAAGGGACAACCCTGCCTAGTACCCTTTTCTATATTAAATGAATCTGTTAATTGTCCATTCACTATAATCTGTCCTGTTTGTTTCTGATATATAGCTGATATAGAATTAATAAACTGGTCCCCCATTCCCATCCTTACCACAAGCCTTTGCAGAAACGTCCAATTCAGTCTATCAAAAGCTTTTTCTGCATCTAAAAACATTAAAACAGCTGGTACTTGGATATGTTTATCCAAATATTCCAATATGTTAACAAGTTGTCTAACATTGGTTTTCATCTGTCTCCCTTGTAAAAAACCAGTTTGATCCGGGTGAATCCTCTGTGTCAAAACTGTCATTAATCTATTAGCCAAAATTTTGGCAAAAATCTTATAATCCGTATTCAACAAGGAAATAGGTCTAAAATTTTCTACTTGAACATTATCTTTACCCTCTTTAGGAATCAAACATACATTAGCCGTTTTCCAGGAGGGTGGAACCCGACCACCCTCTTGTATATTCACAAATAACTCCCTCATATGTTCCACCATTTCCTCCTGTAAACACCTATAATAAATCGTGGTAAAACCATCAGTACCTGGAGATTTTCCCAATTTCAATTGCTTAATTGCATCAATAATTTCTTCTGGCCTAATCAAAGCATTTAATCTATCTCTTTGTTCCAAAGTAATTTCGGAAACATTTTGATTTTGTAAAAAGGCATCTATCTCTTTCTCTTGAACTTTTTCTTCAACATACAATTTGGTGTAGAACTCTAGAAAAGCCTTCTTAATAGTTTCTTGATGAAATACTTCTTGCCCTTTATATTCAACCTTCTCAATTAAACGGGATTTTTGTTTTTTCCTTAATGTATAAGCCAACCATCTGCCAGGTTTATTAGCATTAAAAAAAGTATTATGTTTAGCATATTGTATATTCCTGGCAACCTGGTCGGTCATCAAAATATCAAATTGTTTCCGTAAAACCTTTATCCCTTCTTTAATGTCACTATCATCTGGTTTATCAATTAATAATAACTCTTTCTTTCTTATTTCCGCTTCTAAAACTCGCCTCTTTTCCTCCTGTTTACGTCTATGCCTAGCATTCAGTTCAATTAATATTCCACGCATATGGGCCTTACTAGAGTCCCACACCACTTCTATTGGTAAACCTACATTCTTGTTTAACCTAAAAAATTCCTTGATAGCCTTTTTACATTCTTGCACATACATTTCATAATTAAACAGATTTTCATTAAGTCTCCAGGATCTACGTAAAAATTGGCCAGACCTTAATTCCATCATAACTGGATTGTGGTCAGACAATACATTAGGTAGAATTTTAACTTTCTTTAAATTTAACATAAAATCACTAGTAGTTAAAATAAAATCAATTCTAGAAAATGATTGATGTCTGTCAGAGAAAAAAGTAAACTCTTGATCCCTACCATGTCTTTCTCTCCAAATATCAAACAAATTAAAATCATCTTTAATATCAAAGAAAGATTTAGGTAAAATTGAACGCGATTGAGAAACTAATGAAATCTTTTTCTTGTCCAAACCAGCATCAAGGATTCCATTCCAGTCTCCCATTAAAATACAAGATCTATAGTCCAACTCTAATAACTTTTTGTGTAATGATTTATAAAACATGCCTTGTTTTTGGTTTGGAGCATATATACCCATCAAGAGAACTTTCTTCCCATCCAGTAAAATTTCTATAGCTAAAAATCTACCTTGAGTATCTGCTTCTAATAACTTAGCTTTTATATTATTTTTAACATAAATAACAATTCCATTTTTTTTATCTAAAGATGATGCCACAAAGTGTGTACCCAGCTTATTATTAATCAAGTATTTCTGGTCTGAAAATCTAATGTGAGTTTCTTGTAGACAGATTACATCATTTTTACATTGCTTCAAATAATGAAATATCTTCTTCCTTTTTTGTGGAGAATTTAAACCATTAACATTCCACGTCAAATACTTATTTGACATGGCCTTTACGTGAAAGCTTCTGCAAAGACCATTCCACTTCTTCCTGCCTCTTGGGTCTTGCTCCCATGGCTTCCATAGATGTCAGATCAGTTTGCTTGGTTTGAGTTGGTTGTGTTTTTTCTCTTTGTTCAATAGCTTTAGTAGGTTCCCGTACACGCCTTGGATCTTTAGGCTTGTCTAGTGCCAAAGGTTGAAAGATATCAATTGACTGCACTGGTTGCTCAACTGCTTTATCCAAAAGAACCGATGAAATTAGTCGAGGTTGTTGAAGTTCCGCAGATTGCAATAATTCTAGGTCTTTAACCAACATTGCCCCCTTAGGTTTTGGGGAGGTAGATCTATCAGCCATCAGTATATTCTCAAAGAAATCTTTCGCTTTAGCTACAGTAAACAAAGTTTACAAAGTTTAGTTTCTCTTTCTTTGTTTCAATTATGACTACAAGACAAAAGGCAGCTGCTAAGGCGGCTATGCCCTCTCCAGGACAGCTTGTCAAATCACAGTCTGCTCCTTTAGAATCTCAAGAACCTGCACAGTCCTCACAAATGCTTACAGTGAAAGATCTACAGTCGGCTTTAACAGATGTAATATCTTTTTTTAATGATAGGTTTGATAAATTGGAAGATAAATTTGATGTGAAAATAGAGGAAAAGATGGTTGAGCAGAAAAAAGACTTTAAAGCTATGATAGAAGCCTCTAATCAGGAGATGAGAGAAGATATTGTAGACGCTATCAAGGGTGTTTGGGACTATACTATTGTAGTTGAAGAGAAATTAGAGAATGCTGAGCAACATTTTGAAGAAAAATTAGAAGAAATTAGAAGCGATGTTCAAGATCAAGCTACTTTGACACAATATCATCAGATGCAGTTGGCGGTTAGAATTAGGGGATTTAGAGATGTATTAAATGAGAACCAAGAAGATTTAAGAAAAACTTTTTCTGAAGCTTTAGCAAAATTTTTGGATGATTCAGTTGAGAATGTGGCCTGGCAGATTGAACGACTGTTCAGAGTGAACTCACGCATTGCAGCACAGAGGAATTTGCCTAGAGATATTGTGATATATTTTAATACAAGAAAATATAGAAATTGGGTTCTGTCTATAGCCTATAATAAACAACTGAGTGTTGCTGGTCAAGATGTACAGGTTTTGAAAGAGATACCTCCTAAGATGTTGAGATCAAGGAAAGATTACGCCTTTTTGACGGAGGAGCTTAAAAGAAGAGAAATACAATATAGATGGGAGGTACCAACTGGACTTTCTTTACTTTTCAAAAATAAAAGATACCTTTCCTGGATTTTCCATTAACTGTACTTGTTGATCAATTGAGTCCTCTGTCTTAGTATTTGATTGTTCCATCTTCTGCATTGTTAGTTCTTTGGTTGTAGTCAAAATTTGGGTTTGTATCTCTAAGCTGGCATCTTGTTTTTTTATGTTTCATCTTATTTTGTCACAAGCTGAAAGAATGGTCCATCATCATAATAATAATAAAGTTGGAAGGTACATTGGAGGTCATCTAGTCCAACCCCTGCTCAGACAGGAAACCCTATACCATTTTGGACAAATGGCTGTCCAGTCTCTTCTTAAAAACTTCCAGTGTTGGAGCAGTCTAGAGGCAGGTTGTTCCACTGGTTAATTGTTCTAACTGTCAGGAAGTTTCTCCTTAGTTCTAGGTTGCTTCTCTCCTTGATTAGTTTCTATCCATTGCTTCTTGTCCTGCTTTGGAGAATAGCTTGACTCCCTCTTCTTTGTGGCAGCCCCTGAGATATTGGAACACTGCTATCATGTCTCCCCTTGTCCTTCTCTTCATTAAACTAGACATACCCAATTCCAGCAACCGTTCCTTATATGTTTTAGCCTCCAGTCCCCTAATCATCTTTGTTGCTCTTTGTACACTTTCTAGAGTCTCAACATCTTTTTTACATTGTGATGACCAAAACTGGATGCAGAATTCCAAGTGTGGCCTTACCAAGGCATTGTAAAGTGGTATTAATACTTCACGTGATCTTGATTCTATCCCTCTGTTAATGCAGACAGCACTGTGTTGGCTTTTTTCGCAGCTGCAGCACACTGCTAGCTCATATTTAAGTGATTGTCCACTAGAACTCCGAGATCCCTCTCACAATTACTACTATTGAGCAGGGCACCCTCTATACTATACCTGTACATTTGGTTTTTCTTGCCTAAATGTAGAACCTTACTTTTTCACCATTGAATTTCATTTTGTTAGATAGCGCCCAGTGTTCAAGTCTGTCCAGATCCTCCTATATCCTAAGCCTGTCTTCTGGAGTGTTGGCTATTCCTGCCATCTTGGTGTCATCTGCAAATTTGATGATTTCCCCATCTATCCCCTCATCCAAATTGTTGATGAAGATGTTGAAGAGCACTAGGCCCGGAACAGAGCCCTGGGGCACCCCACTACACACTTCCCTCCATGTAGATGTGGTTCCATTGAGGACCACGTGCTGAGTACGGCCGGTTGGCCAGCTGCAAATCCATCTGGTGGTGATGCTGTCTAACCCATATTTTTCTATCTTATTGAGTAGTAGGTTGTGATCTACTTTATCAAATGCCTTACTAAAGTCCAAGTAAATTATATCCACAGCATTCCTCTGATCCACTACTTTTGTCACTTGTTCAAAGATCAAAGAATGCAATAAGATTTGTCTGGCATGATCTATTTTTGACAAACCCATGTTGGCTTTTAGTAATGACTTTGTTTGCCTCTGGGTGTTTGCTGATTCATTCTTTGATTATCTTTTCCAGAATCTTCCCAGGTTTCATGTATTGCTTTCAACATGGAAATGATCTTTTCCAGGTCTTCATCCATATTCTCTTAATAGTGTGTTAAGTTGAGGACTTTAAAATCAGACGTTAAAATACTTTTACAACTAGGTATGGGACCTCTATTTCACATATTATAGATGGTCTTTATAGTAGAAGTTGTTTGTCAAGTAAGATTTTATAGTCCAAGGTATTTCATCATCTCATGTAATAACCAATGTTCCTCAGATAAAGAAATAGGAAAGCAATTCCCCACATATAGCTCTGAAAGTCAGTAAAGGTTTACATTCATAGTTCAAGCAGGCCAATTATGCCACCCAGAAATTCTCTTTACAGCTGAGTTTCTCACAGGTGGTATCTATCAGGTCAAAAGAGTTTGATCTGAAGTCTGGGCTTCAAGCCAAGTCTCTTTTAGGCAATAATAAGTTGTAATACCAAACTTTGCCACAAGATGTCACTGATGACATTTTTAAAAAAGTTTTTTAATTCCAAAATTTTTATAATCCTTTTTCCAGTTTTATTTCTTTTTTGTAGATAAAAACAAAAGTCTCCAGTAAAAATAAGAAAACTTTTGGTCCCCAAGTTTCAGAAACATATAAATCCAATTAGATTAAAATTGTTCTTTTAGTGCTTTAACTCCCCTGGGTAGTCAGTCGCTGCTGTTCTTAGAGGGTGGGGTAGAAATTCCCTTCCTTCTTTCCTCACAGGGGGAAAAGATACTTTGGGCAGCTTTTACAGGAAAAGAAAATACTTAAGATCTTAAAGAGAAGATCAGATCTCACCCAGTTTCATCTGTGTTGCTTTAGAAGTGCTTGATGGTAAGTTTGACTTTGGCTGTCTGCAGTTTAGTGACAAGCCATATTGCTATGGCCAGTCTTTCCTCCGCCGGTTTGGAGGGCTGCCCCGGATTGAGTGGAAGGGCTGCCCTTCCTTGCTCGTCGCCCCTACAGGGCAACTTTTGACCCTTTCCAGGGTCCTGTAGTGGAACAAAATCGAACGCGGAAGATGGAGCTCGACTTCCAGCGTCTGCGGCAGCTGTGATGGCAAACTGGAAATCTGAGACATATAGACTTTTATGGATTATATTAATAATATGAATGATATCAAAATGATCAGGATATCAAATCATGAGAAATAAAATTGAAAGGAGAAAGTTGTTCCTCTTTCTCATATGCATATTAAAGAGAGACACAAGTCCCAAGAAGCTATACCACCTTCTTTCTATACCTATAAATTTTCCTATATAACGAAAGTACAAAAATAGAAGAGTAATGAAAAAAAGAATATAGAAAATAAAAAAGAAAGAAATGAAATGGAAAATAAAAAGAAAAGTAAGAAGTATGACTTCCTCCTTTTTCTGTACTGAATAATTTCCATCCTATTCTTTCCCCCCCTTTTTTAGAGCTTTTAAAATCCCCAAATCCATAAATCAGCAGTTCAGAGGAGTCTTTTGTACTCTCTGAAGTTGATGGTTTGCTTGCATACATTTCATTAACCAAATAGGTAACATTATCAGTGCACAGTTCTCTTATATTGGCATAAATTTAATTTTTTCTTCTTTGAACAAAAAGTCCACATAACGCTTCCAGACTTTAAAAAGTCTTTATTATTTTTTACCTGGCCAAACTGGTCAGCTTTGCCATTTCTGCAAGCTCTATAAATTTTATAATCCAGTCTATTATTCTTTGTATGTTATTATTCTTACATCGTTGCCTATACAATAATATTGTTGCAGTAATATTACTTTTCTAGACTTACGTTTCCAGTTCTGGGCTCCCTTTTGTAAGCTTCTGCTTCAGGCTTTCATATAATTTTGCTGCCTAATTCACATGGAACCAATTGTATAATGGGGAGGATGATTTTCTGCTGAAAGAAAAATTACTAAAAAAATAATAATAATCAAGGAATGAAGGAAAAATTAATGACAACTTTGATCCTGTCTCTTTTGATGAAGTCAAATCTCTGTTGCCCTAAAGGTATCAAAAACACAGGACACAGGTCAAAACCATAAACAAAACAAAATGTGAGAACCAAATAAATATCATAGTAAAACTAAATAATTATAAAACTGGTATGGTCAAAGTGTGGCATATTTTAAAAATAATAAAACAAAATTTAGCCACTTTAAGAGAAATAAAATCACCTTGATCAGATAAGAGCTACTGTAAATGAAATGAATTTGGATGGCCTTGAAATCTGAGTAGATGAGATACCAAAAATTAATTTAAACAGAGAGAGACCGAGAGAGCGCATTCATACTGTATTCTATAGAGCAGCGGTTCTCAACCCGTGGGTCGCGACCCCATTTGGGGTCGAATGACCATTTCACGGGGGTCGCCAAACAACGCAGTCCGCCATTTATTATTATTATTATTATTATTATTTATTAAATTTCTATGCCGCCCTATTCCGGGAACTCTTTCCCCCCTTTTCCTTAGCTGTGTTACGCCATTTTTCCCCTTTTCCTTAGCTGTGCTACTCCCTCTTATTCTATTGGCTTTTGAAAGCCAATAGAATAGACTCTCTTGAATAGAGTCTAATTCTATTGGCTTTCAAAAGCCAATAGGAATTGTCCAGGCTGTCTCTGCCCTGCTGACCCCGCCAAAAGTCCCAGTCTGCAAACGGTGCTACAAGTTGTCTGCAGTGAAGGCAAGCTGTCTGGAAGTTTCCACCCCTCCCTGCTGAGCAACTACTAAAACTGTAAGTAAAAGAGGGCAAGGGGTGGGAGGTGGGAGGCCGGCGGGCGCAGGGAGGGTTTTTGGCACGCATGGGGCCCGGCGGGTGGCTTACCTCCCTTGGGCTGGGCCAGCTGGTGGCCCAGCCCGTAGTCTCCCTGCGCCGTCGCTGCCGCGGCCGCCCACGAGCACCTTGGCCTGCCTGCCGCCGCCCCAAACGGGCAGCAGCGAAGGCAAGGCTAGCAAGGAAGTGGCGGGCGCAGGGAGGGTTTTTGGCGTGCGTGGGGCCCAGCGGGTGTCTTACCTCCCTTGGGCTGGGCCAGCTGGTGGCCCAGCCGGTGGGTCCCCTGCGCCGTTGCCACCGCGGCCGCCCAGGAGCACCTGAGCACCTGGGCCTGCCTGCCGCTGCCGTGAATGGGCAGCGGCCTACACCTTGGCCGGTGTAGGGGGCAGCACCATGCATGCGTGGCGCAGGTCGTCGCGCTGCACATGCACGGTGCAGGTTGGGGTTGCAGCCAGAAAAAGGTTGAGAACCGCTGCTATAGAGTAACTGTGGAGATGAACGTCTAGTCTCTCTAAGTCAGCAGTTCTCAACCTTTTTCTGGCTGCGACCCCGACCTGTGCCGCGCATGCGCGGTGCTGCCCCCTGCGCCGTGCATGCATGGTGCTGCCCCCTGCCCCGGCCAAGGCATAGGCCGCCGCCCGTTCGGGGTGGCGGCAGGCAGGCCCAGGTGCTCAGGTGCTCCTGGGTGGCCGCGGTGGCGACGGTGCAGGGCGACCACAGGCTGGGCCACCAGCTGGCCCAGCCCAAGGGAGGTAAGACACCTGCCAGGCCCCACGCATGCCAAAACCCCTCCCTGGGCCTGCCGCTGCTCCGCTAGCCTTGCCTTCGCTGCCGCCCATTTGGGGCGGCGGCAGGCAGGCCCAGGCGTTCCTGAGCGGCTGCGGCAACAACGGCGCAGGGCGACCACGGGCTGGGCCACCAGCTGGCCCAGCCCAAGGGAGGTAAGCTACCCGCCGGGCCCCACGCGTGCAAAAAACCCTCTCTGCGCCCACCGGCCTCCCACCTCCCACCCCTGGCCCTCTTTTACTTACAGTTTTAGTAGTTGCTCAGCAGGGAGGGGTGGAAACTCCCAGACAGCTGGCCAAATGGGGTCGGGACCCACAGGTTGAGAAACGCTGATTTAGAGTAAGGGGAGGCTTTTCTTTATTATATGTGTTCAAGAACACATCATTTGTCAGGGATGCTTTACTTTATATTCCTGTACAATAGGATGGATTAGATCACCTGAAAAGTACATTTCAGCTCATACCCTCTAAGATTCTATGACCTGCAGAAAATATCCATCTTTTCAGAGGTATAAAATCTGTGTTATTTCAGACTGCATCAGGCACTCTGTCTGGAATTCTCTCTTAATTTCAAAAATAGGACTAATGACGAGATCAGATTGCCAGAACCTTCACTCTTCAAACCATAGCAATTTGAAGGAGTTCTGTTATTGTCTTCATCTTGGTGATCTGAAATTTTGAGAAAAAGGAATGAAAGTCACTACTTTGCCTGAGCTGTTGCATATCTTGCAGTCACCAAAATAACGACAACGACAACGATAATAATAATAATAATAATAATTTTTTTTAAAAAAAGGTGCTGGAACTCACACATGTCATACAATCTGCCTTGCCTAACATACAAGGTTTACCTTTGTAGTTGAAAAAAACCCCCTTCAATTTTTAGTGTATCTAAAAGATTAGGATTTTTTTCAAGGTAAGTTAATACTATTCATGTTACCATGCACTGTGTGGCTTTAAATTACAAGAAGGCATTTTATTAATCTTTTGGGACATTTACCACTGGCATACCCATTTAGTTTAATGAGTGGAAATGTCAGCTTTCTATGTGGAATGAAATTGGCCCAATAAAACAAAATTTGGTTGCTTGTAAAAGATTGAATTATTTTTAAGAAGTTGTCAAACAAGGTAGAAAAATTTACATTTGGAGTTTAATATAGATATTGATTTGAAGCAAATTAAAGTTGAAACTTTGTCAGTGAACAGATTACTTTTAATTTACCTTTAAGTTAAACTCAATTTAATAAATAGATCTGATTAAACCTCATACTGTAGGTCTACCTTTACATCTGACCAATACGTAATTAATATATATTATTATTAATAATAATACCCCAAATCACAAGACATTGGCTTTATTCTTATTCTTCCCCTCTACAGTTTGAATATAAAGTGTAAAAGACTAAAAAGAGATTTTCGTAGCCATCCCAGCCTTTGAACTACCCAAGGAACCGAAACAGCAAAGTTTCACTGTTGGGCAAGCTTCCATGCCAGCCGCCTTTCTTTCCTCTCGCTTTGCCTCTTTTTAACCTCATACCCCACTTTCTGTAAGGGAAGGCAAAAGGCTCACTCACCCTCTTGTGAAAGATGGCCTCCATGTTTATGTGTCTCCCATGCCACCATTGGCTTCCCAGCCAATCAAGCCATACTCTGGCTGTGGTGCTCCGGCACCTCATGACTCCTCCTAGAGGAGGCAGACAGCACCAGTGGGGATCCCACTCACACCGTACCACCAGCAGGGCATTTTCAAAAGCAAACAAGGATTGGAAGGGCAACAATAGGAAAAGAACGCAACTCTGGAAAATCCGTCAAAAAAAGTTGCCGGAACTCTGTTCCAGTGCGTTCTATGACAAAAAAGTCCTGGTTAACAATAACAATAATAGTAATAAATCCCTTATCTCTACTCCACACAAAGAGAAAACAAACTCCACATATTAATTTCACTTCTGCTTGACTGGTTTTGGCTATTAATGTATGAGCTGTCAATTTCTTAAGCTAACATATTTTTCCTGCTAAGACCAAAAACTCAGCACTGGAATAAGGAGTAATGCGTTTTCTCCAAATGGGAATTTGTTTCAAAAGAAAACAAATAACAAACAAAACTTGTACCTATTTTACATTATAGCTCAAGCAAAAATAAATGTCCTCAATGATTCAGGTATTCTGATGTTTGGGGAACATAAGGCTCTGGAGTTCTTTTCAAACAGGCAAACCTGTGTGAAAATAGTCTTATTTGTATTGGTGTGTGTGTTTGTGTGTGTGTGTATAGCCATTTAAATGATTTGGTACTAGGTTTCATCATATGATTATTGCATAGCATGTTATACTTAATATTATTATTACAAGAAATACAAAAAACTATATTGATATATTCTCAAAGATTCTAATCAGGTTCTAGGTGTTAATATAATGAAATGCAGAAAGTCCCATACAGTATTTAGTTTCTAGCATCTCTAGGGAGCACTAAAACCCCCCACCAAAAGTCCAGGAGAGCAGCTGGCAATTAATCTTGCCACTATTGATTTAATTAGATGCATAAGCTTTTTTGGCCTGGGATTGGATTTTGTCTTTCTGCTCTCCTTGGGAACTTCAAAGAATGAAAATTTAAAATTTAAAATTTCATTTTAAAGAATGAAATTAATGTCTTAAGCCTTGCATATACTTAAAACATCTATTTTTCCTCTGAATTTTTTTTCAAGTAATTTTATAAAATATTATAATTACAGTAGTAAAAACTAATACAAGCAAACAGAAAGATAGAAAACTAGAAAGACAGAATAAAAATGCAAAAGGGGAAAGAAGAAAAAATAGAATAGAAAAAAAGAAAAAAGAATATAATGAAGACAAAATAAATAAATAAATAAATAAAAACATGACCTCCGACCTTCATCACAACAAGTATAAACAATTTTAGCAACTTCTCTTAAATTACCACAAATGATCTCTTTTTCCTTAATCCTATCTCTTAATTATAAAGCACTGTCCATAAAGCACTGTCATATCAGTCTTGGTGTAAGCAAGAGTCCACTAAAGCTTACCAGAAATAACAATTTACCTATTTTAATCTTGAACAGAAACCCTCTATGTTTATATTCCTTCTTTTTTCTTCTGACAATCTTAATCTATAGTCCATTCAAATAATATCACAGAACATGATTTCATTTCTTCTTTGTACCTTCTCAATATAGTCTTCAAAAATTTAACAAGCCTCTTTTATAAGCCTAATGTAAAAAAATTATCTAGGTCACTCTCTTGGTTTATTGTTTGTATGCTCCTTTACATATTACAATATCATCTAGTTTCTTTTTTGTATCCACTGTAATACATTTTTCTGAGTCTTTCTTGTAACCCTGTCATTTGTAAATCCACTTCTAAATCAGTCTGTGTCTTATCAGGTAAAACCTGTGCTTCTTTCCATAACATCTTTTAGACATAATCTATCTGTGGAGGCAGATATCACTATTGATAATATTAATATTAATTTTTGACAGTGTTAGACTATTATGCACCATTCTGTAAGTATTAGTCAAGTTTATGTGTTCTTCTCCCTTAATTGGAATCTTTACTTTTCTCCAGTATTCAATGCTTACAATTTTATTATGTTTTTAAAAAGAATTTAAAACAAAGGCATTTTTCCATGGGAAGAATTCTTTATAATTCATTTAAAAATCTTACTTGAAATTTATCTGGATCCTTAATCCATTTTTAGCTTTCTAAAATCAAAATTTAAATCAATGCTTTATTGTTTATTTCAATTTTTAGTTCTTAAGCTTGTAATTAAAACTCTTCTGTTAAGGATTGAAAGCAAACTCATGCAGTGCTTTCAAACTTTTCTATCCCATGGTTTCTAATAGGTAAAAGTAGTTAACAAGCAGATTCCTGAAGTGATTAGGAAAGAAAGTTTGCAAACAATGTCCTCCATTCTGTAACCCTAACCTTAACTCTAAGTTAACTCAATGTTTTTAGTAAACAGTGAAAAAATGTTCCAGGATTTTTGAATCTTTAGACCTCCAGAAGGTCAGTTTTCCATATCAGTTTAAATGGTTTAGTCACTGATCCTAATATTGCCAATAAGAGACAGCAGTACCAACAAAATAAACTCTGTGAACAGAAACCCATAATTAGTTCACAAAAGGAAATTCTTATTGCATTCAAGTATTCTTGTGCTGGATTATAAATGCTAGTTTCAGTTCTCCATGCACATACTTGAATTAATGTAACTGCTTTCAAAAGACAATCTACAGAGCAAATGTCAAGAGAGCTGTAACTGCATAACATTACATAAAAACTGAGAAAGATAATTTACAACAGCTGAATCCCAGATTCACCGGTTAGAACTAAGTAGGGATTACTTTACTGAGATTTATCTCCTAGTAATTAAGGTTAGGTGAAGTAAAATAACCTGATAAGGTACAACGTTTATAACCAATAGAAACATTTGGGATGAAATTTAGTGTTTGTGAAATATGAAATTGCTCCAAATAAACTTCATATGTATTTCAATTTTAACCCTGTATTCATTTTTTACTGATTTTAATCAACAATATATATATATATATATTTTAAAAAGTGAACTAGAAATACTAGACACAAGGAGAGAGAGAGAGAAAATGCATAGTAAAACTAAAACAAATCTCCACTTCAGGGTTTTAAATCAAGTACAGTCAAATTATTCTCATTGAAATAAAATAATTTAACTGCTGACCATGCACAATAAGTTCAAAATTTTGCAAGGTTCAATAGGTTCACATTTTTAAGGATATAATAAAATATCATATTAATTTATTTAACCTTATAAATTAATCTACGTATGCTGCATTGTAGCATTCTAACAATAATATTATAAATACTAAATTGAAATGGTGTCAGGCAAGGGACAGATAATCATTAGGCACCTAAACAATCACACCCCTAATTTCTGTAAGAAAGTCACAGACATAGATACTATCCCTTTGTCTTCTAATTGCCAGTTCAGAAAAAAACAAAAAGTTACCTTCTTCCTCAAATTTTGCTCTCAAGATAATCTTGCATACTCAACAGAACCAGCAATTACTCTGAAATTTTGGAAAACTTTCACTTACTCTATTTGCCTTGATGCTGTGCCAACAGAGAAAACAACATTGGCTTATCAGTAAAATTTAAGATTAAAAAAGAAGTAGCTTTTAACTTTCATTCTATACAAACTAAATACTTAAAATATGTAAAGACCCAAATTATATTGTAAAGCTGAAAGTGCATGAAAGCGAACAAAAGTCCAAGATAGTAAAAAAGGGGAAAAAACAGATTGCTGTTATTTTAATCCTCACAAAATGGGTTGAAAATAATATAAAATTCAGAAGTGCACCAAGCCCTCAGGATTTATCTGTGCTGAATGTAAAGGGAAGTAAAATACTGTAATCTCTGGTGACCTTTCTAGTGAACATCATTTCTATTGCAGTAAAACCAAATGTGCTTCAAACAGCAACAAGAGTTGCTACTTGAATTTATATTCTAAAATTGCATATTAAGTGTAGGCATAATCATCTATTAAATAGGCATATTGACATATTTTATTCACATCCTAAGGTCTGATGTTGGTAAGAATAAAAAACATTTTATGGCTTTAATCAAAGGATAGTTTTGAGTTGGCTAAAGATGTGCAGGCAGCTTAGCTAGGGCATGAGGAAGAAAGGATCTATGTCCTGAAGGACTAGATCAGTGCTTTTAAATCTGGCAACTTTAAGATGTGCGACTTCAATTCCCAGAATTCCCCAGCCAGCATAGGGATTCTGGGAGTTGAAGTCTGCACATTTTAAAGTTTGAAAAACACTGGACTAGATAAATCCATTTTGGCCCTTTGCAGATCAGAACAGAAATGTTGATCCATCACACATTTCAGTAGTTCTAAGACTCTTAATGAATCCTAATATCCTAATATTGAATATAAACAGTAAGTCTTTGAGGTTTCAGAGGTAATCTTAAATAAAGCAATTAGAAAACCATGTTCAGTAGTCAATATGGTACTTGATATTATGTCAAGTATGATCTTTCAGTTGAAAAAACTAATGCTGTGGATTTAGTAGATGAGCCTTATAGAACAGTGGCCTCCAATCTTTGGGGCACCAGGGGCCAGTTCTGTGGAGAGAGTGGTTTTTCTACGGACCGGAAGGGGCATGGTTTCATGTGCTGCCTGCAGCCCACACATAGGGCTTCGCTTGTTTGCCTGACCTGATTTCTGGCATGCCTTGGACTGGTGCCGGTCCATGGACCGGGAGTTGGGGAACCCTGTTATAGAACATTTAGCCAAGTATGTAACTAATGAAGAATTATGAGATGGGTGACCTGCTATTTTCTATTGGCACATGGTTAATTCTATCAGCTATTGGCAGCTAAAATGCTCAGAAGTAAAAACACTTAATGATTTTGGGACTTCTTTGCAGTACAGGCAAACAGGCCAACTTTTTCATAGCTATTTATTTTGACAAAGCATTATTTTTGTTTAGCTGTTGGATTTTGGCAGTGCTAAAAAACTAATTGGGATGTCTGCTGGAATTATTATTCCAGACTAATATGCTGTGATTAGAAAGAACAGAAATGAGTAGTAACTGCTGTATAACCGAAGAAACACAAGTTATAACTTACCTCTGTGCTATCCTAAAACGTCTGAATTGACAATAATATAACCAAGCAGGCAAGAATACATTGTCTCTTTCTCAATTGGCATTAACTGAACAACATGAGAAAAACTTCTGTATTACTGAGTGCATATTGTAAAGATAAAATAACCAAACTTTAAATGCATTCAGCTGAGATACTTAAACCAGGTGTCAGATACTCCAGAATAAATCCCATCTAATAGTTTGAACAAGA
Source organism: Bothrops alternatus (assembly GCA_034064705.1). Classification (NCBI taxonomy): domain Eukaryota; kingdom Metazoa; phylum Chordata; class Lepidosauria; order Squamata; family Viperidae; genus Bothrops; species Bothrops alternatus. The sequence continues at coordinate 13,059,403 of JARGCV010000027.1, read as the reverse complement.
TATATGTATATTTTAAAAAAGAACAGATTCCTTTTGCAAATTGTGAGTTTTGAAACCAGTTTAACAAAGCCCAGGGGAAAGCAACATATAAATGAAACAGAGATACTTTCAGTTGTCTTTCCCCCATTCTATCATCTACTTGTATGTTTTGGAATATACAATTTAAGCTCTGAATATAATTATAAAGATGCAGAGCATCAAAATCAGTGCCAACAAAATCAAATTTGATATGTTTTTCCTATTCATAAATGTCATTGTCATTTCACTATAAATGATGTCAGAGGATACTAAACTATCCATATGGATCAATAAAGTATATTTCTAACTTTTATACTTCATACTTTAGGTTAAGAAGACTGTCTGGATCTGGACCAGTGGGATTCAAGATTTTGACTTGACAGATGATTTTTGTTCATAGTATATGAATTTTGCAGAAGTTAGAGGAAACAACACAAAAAGGGCACTGTACATCTAGGAGTAAACAATTAATATTAGTTTAATTGTGGAAGTGGAGGACTCAGGCTTTATAAAGCAGAAGCTACCTTTTTAGAAAATGGGACAATCAAATTACAAAGGATTAATGGAAATGATAGAGATAATGTTTCTATAGGCTCAGGAGTTAATTGATTATCAACATTGTCAATGTTAATGATAGTCATCATTTTGCATACCATGATATCATGACAGTAACCTAGTGAAAATAAGGTTTATTCAGCATTTGTTTTTCGCTACACCTCATTGTCACTCAAGAAATGCTCAAACGATGATGTGATATTTCTAATTAGGTCATTGGTATTCAGCCAACAAACATTTATATGCATGTTCATCCATCTCTGGTTTGGAGGTTCTTCAAGAAAGTACATCATGAATGATCTTAAGATGTATTGATGCGACTTTATATGCTATCCATTCTTAAATATTTATGGAGGGGTCCTATTATATGTACTATCCTTTCAAATGTATCATTATTAACAGAGAGATCTATGGTTTTTCTTACGTGGTGCCAATTTCCTCTGTAGCATGAGGAATGTATTGTATAGAGCTCTGAGAAGATTTTCATGTGTTTAATGTATAAAAATTAAAAAATATATAGGCTGGGTAGAATGATATGCTAGATATAATTACTTTACTGCTGCATAGTATTGATCACAAACTTTTAACTATTAAAAACAATTATCGGCTAACTATTCAAACATGCCCAAAATGTCCATATATCACTGACATAAAAATATAAGAGCATTCTAGCTATTTTTATGGAAAAATGTTTTGTCTTACTTACCAAAGGACTAGTATATTCTTTTTGCCCAAATTTTCTAAAGCAGCCAAACTTTAAGACCAGGATTTTATGCTTAGGAACATCCTAGGTGATATTTAAAGATTTAATATATCAAATCTAATGTCATGGTTCCGATAGATGAAACCCATCAAAAGAACTTTGAGGCAGAATTCTTCCTTAAAGAACATTTTATTTGGTAAATAAAATATTGGCACTACATAGTTGAACCCAAAAACTAAATTCCCTTCCCCCAGATACAAAGTAACAGAGTGCAATTCCCACCCCCAATAAGCTGTCATAAATCACATTCGCCAATTAGCCTAAAATGCAGGCTTTCTACCCAGCTCCTCAACCCGCCAAAACGTTATCAGCTCGTCCTTGGGTTCCCACAAGCAGTGTCATTATTATGGCTAGCTGAGCTCGAGTTTTCATCCCAACCCCCCTTCTTCTGCACCTGATTTCTAAATACCAGAAAAAGCATGTTAAAAGCAAATAGAAAATGGCTGCAATTTTCATCAGTTGTCAGAGTGGGAACATCCAATGTTTACAGCGTTGACATCTATTTTTTTCCCTTTGAATTTCATGCAGCAGTTAGAATGTCACAGACAGTAGGACAAATTGTATTAATATAACAGTTTAAAGTGACCCAAACCACTTGTTTAAAGGCAAAAACAATGATGGAAATACCAGTCATAAAATGATATAAAGCAGTTCTCTAGACTTTTGTAGTTTGGCCTGAGTGGGAACTAATGGATCAATGTATTTTGAGGAATTTATGAAAAGTAAAATTCTGATAGATCAGTTCAAAACTCTATATACTTTGTCATCCTGTTTCTTATAATGACCACCCAGTTGCCTTCAAGAAGCCTGAGGAGAATAGCTCTCATTGCATTATATTTTGAATTGTATTCAGGAATATGCTTCTGCCTTCCATATATTTATCAAATACTTTTAAAAAAATCATTAAAATTGATGACCCTAATTTTATTTCATAGAAGCTTTCTTAGTTCATTGTACTTCATCTAATGAGGTAGCTTCATCTAATGACACCAGTTTCTAATATGCCCAGGCTCATTTCCTCATTGAGAAGTTCCTCCAGACTCTTAACTTTAGGGCTGCCTTTTCAAGTACTTTCCCCATACCTTTTTGTTGGTACAGAAAGAAGGATTGCATACAGGGAATTAAAATGTCTTCCTTTGCACATTTCATATAATTTTACAGCTCTTGGGATTTTTTCTGCTTCCAATAATTTAATTTGTCTGAGGAAGGATATGACAAGAGCTATCAGTTGGATTGTGACAGATAAGAAGGAAAGGACTAGATTCAATGAGGCTTTGCAGAGATATGTACACAAAGTGACTGGAAATATCAGTCAGATCTAACAGCCTGGTCTGATCCTGAATACTTTTGAAAATGAGAAGCCTCACCTCAGCTTTAATAAATACTCTGAGTATCTGTTCAGAATGGACTGTACTTCCCTTTTTCCTCCCTATTAAATCTGTAACACACAATACGGGGATAATTTTAACTAGGACTACTCTATTTATAGTATATGCACGAACAAGATAATTGTAATCAACTTTTATAATATCTTAATTAGTTCAGCCATGACTTATAAAGCAAAGTGGGTGAATTCATACAAGCCCAAACCTAACAAGCTACTCTGTCACTTAGGATGAAAAAAGGCAATAGTTCTTTCCAATATGCCTGCCCAAAGGCACTGAGTTATCCAATACTGAAAGAAAAATATTAGACCATATATTTAAATCTTACCTGTTACAAAAGGTAATATTTCTATTCTTGTGTTGTTGAATTTGGATTTATAGCCTGCCCCTGAATCTAACAACTACTTCATATATTTTTATTTAGGAATTAAAGGGAAGAGGGAAACTTACTGTAGCTTTAATTTTAAATACTGCGCTGAACTTCCCAATAGGAAAAGAATAAGTAGTTCTCTATAATATGACGCCAGCGCAAAGGTCAATAGAGAGATCCAATGCCTTTGGCTTATATATAATTTCAAACTTTTGCTAAAGAATGTCTGTTCTTGTCTCACACAAAAGCAAAATAGGAGAGTAGGTGCTGAAAAGCAAAGCTGTTTTCCTCCGTTTGTCTTTTAATTTTCTCCCATAGCTTTCCATCTCTTCCAGTGACATTGAGCAAGGGTTGCTGAACTGCCAGCACAACTATTTATTGCTATTTCATATATGTCACTGCTCTGCTGCCAGTGGCATGTGCAACCATCAGTCAAACTGAACTACCCACACGTTTGATTTATTGTGGCTGAAGCAAATCTGTTTGTGGACTCCTATAACATAAACCATTCTTCAGGAGATTAATTCTCTGATTTGCATGCAGCTCCTGGGCCTCGTTATTATTTCTTCCAGCTATACACTCTGAAGTGTAACAAGAGTAGCGTCTTGCTTATCTATCTATCTATCTATCTATCTATCTATCTATCTATCTATCTATCTATCTATCTATCTATCTATCTATCTATCTATCTATCTATCTATCTATCTATCTATCTATCTATCTATCTATCTATCTATCTATCTATCTATCTATCTATCTATCTATCTGACTTACATGCAATTATGTTATTCTGGGGTCATGCTTTATTTGTTGAGCATTTGCATTTCAAAATCTTCCCCTGCTCAGTTGGGCCTATGCAAAAATTGCAGAAAGGTGAAATGACTAAACCTTGAAAGCAGCCCTTTTCCAATAAGCTCTTGCCATCCCTGGGGGCTGCATTGAAAAAACACAGGGCTCTGCTTTTGGCAGAAGGCCCTACCTAGACACGTTACACTGGACTTTACAAGATGACAGTGGATGTGTTTGATTTTATATTCCATTCTTCCAGTAAAGGATAAATAGAAAAATTGTTGTTTGAAAAGAGGAAAATAATGTTGCTAGCTTAGAGTAATGCCAGCCCAGTCAATAGAGCTTAGAATGTTCCTGTATGTGTTTACTGATGTTTCCTTTATGAAAAGAGAAATCTTTTATTTTAAAATAACTAGCTTAATCTACCCTTCGTAAATGCATAACCTGCTGCTAGCTGAGAAGGCAGCCAAATAGAGGAGTCATAAAGAAAACTGACTTCAAACAAGTACCTCTAAGTACTTAAGAAAAGAAAACTGCTGATATATTGGACACTTCTATGCCCACATTATTGAAATTATGATGCTTGGTTCTAATGTTGCTGAACCCAAAAGTGCTTTTGAAAACCTCTTTAGCATTACAACAACCATAAGAAAAATCTTGCGTAATCTACAGGGTATATTAGCCCTTCCCAACCTTTTATGGCAGTGGTGATGGCGGGAGGGGGAGAGGGGATGGTTTTGCATGCGTGTGTCCAACGCTTGCACAAATGGAGCTTTATGTGCTCTCACTCTTGTCCAGTTGCGTGGCCCAGTTCCCAACGGGCTGTAGACAGGTACCAGGCCACGGACGGGGGGGTTGGGGACCCCAGGTGTATATGCTATTGACTTATAGAGCACAGAGATATGGAGATCATGCATATATGTACACCTGATTTTCTTCCTAGAGCAAATCCATCTTCACTCCAGCAGCATCAAACTATTATCTAGAAATCTGGCAAAACAGCAGAGAAAGTGGGAATGTGATAAATCATATTCTTCCCCAATGAACCCATTCATGACTTTTCCTACTGAAGAAAAATTGAGTGGGTGTAGTTTAGAGCTTTGGTTTCTGCAATCTTGATATTGTTCACTTTTACATGGGGCTACCAACATTGCCATTACTGCAAAGGCCCTGGAAGGAGAACTGTATTTCACAAGAAGTGAAAAAGAGTCAATAGTGAAATGGGCAGTTCTATTAATTCTATGAACTCCTACCCAATCAGAAAGCATTAAGAGATGTTATGTTACAATTTACAGGATAATTTTTTGTACAACAAATGGGGTGGAGATATACATGACAATAACTTATGCCTTTGGGGAATAAAATCCGATTGTTAGGAAAAATGCCAATTAATATTTTAAGAAAAAGCCTCATTATTAAGAATCAATCAAGGATATTTGATCCTGGATGAACCTGATATAATGGCTGCGGTGACTTATGGTAGATCAGAAGCTGTTATGGGCTTTCTGCATGTGAAATACAATAAATAGACTGTTAACATAGGGTTTAAAAGTTTAATTTAGCTGTTGGCTTTATTGCTGCTGTTAATTATGTTTCCATACAGTAGATCAGCGGTTCTCAACCTATGGGTTGCGACCCCATTTGGGGTCGAACGACCGTTTTGTGGGGGTCGCCGGACACCGCGGTCCGCCATTTTGGTTTGTTTTGTTTTTTTCGTCGCGCGCGCGCCGTGCATGCGTGGTTCAGGCCGTCGCGCGCGTGCCACGCATGCGCAGATTGGCCCATCACGGTCCGCCATTTTGTTTTATTTTTGTTTTTTTGTTGTGCGCGTGCCGTGCATGCGCGGATCGGCCCGTCGCAGTCCGCCATTTTGTTTTTTTTTTCGTGCGCGCGCTGCACATGAACAGATTGGCCCGACGCGTGTGCGCGGATCGGCCCGACGCGCGCATGCCAGGGTCGCGCCGCGCATGGGTGGGGCAAGTGGGGTCTCAACCTGAAAAAGGTTGAGAACCACTGCAGTAGATAGATGTCAGGCTAACTGGGTTAGGTAAGTACTATTCTAGAAATTTATAAATTGTATGCCTGCTTTGTAAAAGAATACTTATTATCTTTGAAGTATATTTATCAGTATTCAACTAGGGGGACAATATATATATATATATGACTGTTTTTTATTTTTTTGTGTAACCTTAATTGTGTTTAGTTTTTGTATTTTTTGGGGGGGGGAGTTTGTATTTTAATGTTTTGAATAAAAATGAAAAATTGTGAAAAAAACAGTGAAATGGGCGGTGTACACATTTGATAAAAAACAAAAAATTAAAATGCCATTTATTGAGTCAAACCATTGCTTTATCTATTTTAATATTGCACTACCTCACAGGTTGCCCACCAAATGATACTAAACTACAACTTCATTGATAACTGAGTTTTAGACATGTTGTCTTGAATGTTAGGCATTATCTGTGTGGTGTGGTGTGGGTTTGGGTGCTATGCGTCACAATATGAAGTTTTTTGGATAACCATTACCGAGAAAGACATCAAGCAGCCATTTCTCTTCCGGAATGGGAGTCTGTTGTCTGTTTCCTCTTCGCACATGAATTTGATCCCAGGGAATATGTTATTCAGTAGGTGGTGTGTTTCTTCAGTTTGGGAGCATTTGATATTATTATTATTATTATTATTATTTATTATTTATTTAATTTCTATGCCACCCTATTCCGGAGAACTCAGGGCGATGATATGAAGGTATCATCAATGTAGTGTGTCCAGAATTTTGGCTGGATGGTGTACTTGCTTATAGATTTTCCCATTGAACTTGAAGTATGTGTTGAGACATAGATCCAGGAATTTTATGATGGTTTCTGTGGATATGGAGTGTTCTATAGTGGGTATGGTGTTTAATGAGTAGGTGATGAATAGGCTTGTTTAGCCAGGTCACTGTCAATTGGGGTGAGGTGAACGGTGACATTGAATGAGACCATAATTTCTTCCTTGTTGATCTTGATATATTTGATGCATTGGAGAAATTGTTCTGGGGAGTTTATTGAGTGGGTTGAGTCATTGACCAGGTGTCCAAATTTCCTCTGCAGGGTTATTGGTAGTTTGTATGTTGGTGTCCCAGGCAGAGACACAATTGGGTATAAGTGGATCCCAATCTTGTGTATTTTTGGGAGTCTGTAAAACCTGGGTGTGGAGGAGTCTTGTGATTATATGTGCTTTCTGTCTAGTGGTGTTAGCTGTTTTTCTTTTTCCATTTTTCTTAGGGTGTCTTTTATTTTGTTCTCTAACTTGTTTTATTTCTTAGCTTTTCCTCTAAGGAATAAGATGATCCTAACCCTAACTGTGTATATTTAAGTGACACTATCATTTTTTATTGAAAAATTCTCTTGAAAAAGATTTGATCTTGCTGGGAGAGTCATTATGTTCTAACATTAGCTGATAGTTATGATCTTAGCAGTACAGTGATATTTCAAAGTTCCTCCTGCTTTCAAAAACAATTTGAAACAAAGATTTTGTAAATGAATCAAATACCTTGATATTAGCAGCAAATCTTATTTGTTTAAATCAAGGAATAAGATTGAAGCATAAAATAGATTATTATTGATTATATAGCTTTAGAATCTATATTTATAAGCTAATACAGACTAATTAACATTGTTTTCACTATATTAATACTTTTCTGCCTAAGATAATGTAACCTAGGTTTCAGCTTAACTACACATTTCATTAGTTTACTTTCAAACTACATATAGAGGGATGATCAGTTTCCACCCTGAGCATTTCACTCTGTTTGCCTATTAGTATATATTTTTAAATATTGAATGCTGTCATGTGGCTGTAGATGCATGAATTTAACTATGTGTATCATAATATGTTCACTGTATATATTTCTGGACTTAGAAAAATGGTTTTACTCCTTAGTCAGGTTAAATTTGTGGATTAAAAACCAAAAACATCCTTTTCAATTTGTGATTTGTCAGGGCATATTTAAAAAAAAGAGATTTAAAATATAAAGCATTCTTTAGCAGGATTTAACTACCAGAAAATAAATAATCAAAAGGCAGGGGCAGAGGGGAGAGAATGATCTGGAACCTTGTGCTTGCAATGTTGGAATGATAACACTGAAAATGAACAGAGCGTTCACAGTTGGCTGGATTGTCTCATGTTTGCCATTTTTCTTCCCATTAATGTAGTGCAGTTGGCTTTAGTGTTGGCTGATAGCCAGAGGTTACCACTGAAAAGTAGGTATTGAACAAGATGATTGATGAAGGTGCAGTCACTCACCTGACATACACTGTGCTTCATTTCCGCAGAGTTCAGAGCAGGTAAATTACTCAGAACTTCAAACCCAAAAGCTCTTTAAATGCCTTGTTTAGTAGTGTGTTTGAACAGGGACTCATTCATCATTTTCATGTTTTTATCAACACAATTAATTAAGTGGCCCCTGAGATTACTTGCCTGCTTGTAGCTAGTCTATCTTTAGAAAAATAAATGGCCAGGCCTTGGTTTATCTTCTGTTTCTGTAGTGTTTCACTTAGCTCTTTCATCCAATTAACAAGTTAAATTGATTTCTCTAAAGATAAAAATAGCAAACATGGGCTTTTTAATTGCTTAGCAGCTGGTTATTTTAGGGTCATTTGTCATTCTTGCTCCAGCACTTGTGTCCACTGACCTCCTTTTGGCATTGCTTGAAAATTAGAGCTGTAGACCAGAAATCAACAATAGATTCGTTAGTTGGTTTTCTTTGCAAATGTAATCAAATCTTTCATACTCAGCAAACATTATCTTAGATATTTCCCTGATATGTGACAGCCAAAATGGAAGCTTAGTGCATACAGCAAACTGCCCAAAACATCTTGTATTGGAGTCTGTAATAGCAGATTTATATACATAGCACTTGATTGCTGTAGAAGCTGTAATTTTCTTGGGAAGCTGATGCATATATTTCTGGTTTATGTTATGTATTCCATTTGCCTGTGTCTGCTGTTGTTTTAATTCCTCACACTCAAATCACCATTTTAAAAACAGCTACTTAACCTAATATAGGAGCAGTAAATTACATTTTGGATGAATTAGAGGTAATTTTTATTTGCCTGATTGAAAACTGATAAATTTCTCTAAATGTTTCTAAAGCATAACTTACAAAATATGTTTCTCAATTGTCCACCTTCTGACTAATATTCTTCTTCCTCTAGTATATTCTTAATGATTTCCAAACCCATCAGTCTAGCAAATCACTAGATTTTATTGTTTCAAGAAGAAAAAGAAACATGCAGACAAAACTTATCTATTATGCACATTTAAATATTGATAATATCATCTATACCTTATCTATTTACTGAAAATTGTTATGGGAAAGCTTCAATTGATTAAAAACATGATAAGCACTAGATATTAATAACTGTGGGGCCATATGGTGATGACCACAGTTTATGGAGGACTGCATAATGGCTATGAAAGTCGCTTTACATGTGTATGAAGACTATATGAAGTCTGATGAGTGGATTAATGTCATCTTTGTTCTATAGAAAGACAAAGATGAAAGAGTAAATGCAAAAACCACATGATTAATGTTGATTAAAAGGTTATAAAAGGGGACAATGGGTACAACCCCCCCCTCCATTTTTTATGACCCTGAAATTCCTTAATTTGGGGAAATCGGGATGATTGGATGGACCTCAGTGTTTATGACTGGATACCTTTCCTGACACCATGTGGAGTTTGTAGCAGATAGTTTACCCCCCACCCGATAAAACAGGAAGTAAAATTTATGTGTGGTGGGGAGTACACAGAATAGATTTTTGCTTAGCAATATACATGTTTGTGTATGTGTGTGTGTATAATATTGTATGTTTTTATGTTAACATGTACAGAATGATGAAAGCTGCAATGCAGCATCACACTATGAACTCTACCTGACTGGTGTGCATTACAGTGCATATAGAGATGGACAGCACTTCCTGCATCACTCTGACCACCTGTCCCACCACAGGGATGCTGTTTCATCTAATAAACCAAATAGACTTCCATTATGAAATATTTCTAACATGGAATATAATTGCTAAATTTAGGATGTCTTCTTTAAGAAGGTGCAAAGGGAGAAGTTAAATAATGAAACGCAACGAATAGCATGGAGTAAAAAAGGACAACTTGCAAAGCTCCAGTGGATCATGTTGGTATAAGCAAGTTTCCTTTTATTATTTCATGCCTGTAATTTCTTTGGCTTACTATTTCTCATTGCTTTTCTGAGCTCTGAATAATGATGGAAGAACATGATGGATATGTCTGTTTTGTAGTAAGCAAAATGGTCTCAGGGCAAATAGTTATTAGGGAGGTGGTTTATTGAACAAACTGCTTGCCCATTCTGTAGAAATAGAGGAAAGGAGATTCTTCGCCTTTCAAAAGTGAGCTGCAGACTTGCCTCTGATGTAACCTACTGTCCAGAGCTAATATACTAGCTATACAGCACTCATTCGTTTCCACTCACTGCCACTTTTCACAGCAGAAAGATATGTGTTATCTTGTGTATGTAGCAGCTTCTGGAAGTTTGGAGTATTATTTGACTTACAGTTTGTGTTTTCTGTTTTTCAGCCAGAATAATGAAAGAGAAACTATGTATTTACTAGCCATGTTACTCATGGTATTTACTTTTGAAGTAGGCAAAGTACAGAAAAGGAGGGAGAATTGTTCAGCATTTTTAGAAGATTTATGTGAAAGACAATCAAAACACAACTAAAATATAAAATGAAGAATTTAATAACTGAAATAGAATCATGGCAAATGGCATGTTTCCAAAGACAAGCAGTGGAGAGCAAATAGAACAGAATGGAATGAGGGAGTGCATTCTATAATTGGGGAAGAATGGGCTACTTGCCAATATATACATATCTGAAAACAGAAACATCTTTCCAACAGCTTTCTTTTTTTGCAGATTTTATACAATCAGGTATTCAAGCCTCAAAGTTTTTGGGGACTTCACCAATTAAAAATCACGACCCTATGCCTCTCTCCCCCAAATATAACATCAAAAATATTTCAATACTCTTTACTGTCATGATAACAGGTAGAGTTTGGAACAGAAATATTAATTTCCAATTATAACTTCTCAGGGTATTTTTGGATTGCACTAGGCACATTGCTGTTCTCTAGACTGTCTAAAGCTGTTACGAAGCCATGGTGAGTGCCTTGAAGAAATGTGGAATGAAATATAATGGAGAAATAAGAAATAGTAAACCTCAAACAAACCACTTTTGATGGGTTTTTTGTCTCCTGTAGTTTTTAAATTGCCATGACCAGTGCCTATGGGTAGGGGAAAACTAATGAAAATGTATAAAGAAAAATAAAGATGGTAACTTTGTATCAAGCAATTTGCTAAGAGAAGATCCACCAATAGCTTACTTCAAAAATAGTAAAGGCTGAGAAATCTACAGAGGAGCAGAGGCTTTGAAGCTTTTGAAATATATTTAGGAATGATCCTCAGTTGTTGCCAATCGCAATATAAATAGTTCAGAATAATTCAAATTTCTGTAGGTTTCTTTTATTAAGTTAATTGAATTTCAATTATATTTGCACCAGAGAACTAGAAATTTCAATCAGCTGTAAGGGTAAAACCTTAGAGAAAGGTTGCAAGTAAATGAAAAATCTGTTGTATTAAATTATCAACATTTCTGTGTATTTGGAGAAATTGGCTTTCTTCTAACCACTGACATAGCCAAAGCAGAAATATACTTCCGAAAATGCCAATTCCATTTCTCAATGGGTGTTTTGGATGTGACAAATACTGTACTTCATATTAATTTAATTAAATTCCAAATGTTTGAGATGTCCATGCTGCTTCTAATCCAGTTCCAAGCATAGAATCAACTGTGCCATGTCCCAGCTCAGTCTGCAGTTATAGCTGTATGAGACTTACCTGTTTGAAGTAGTCTGTATGAATGATATTTTCTTTCTAGCTGGATGATTCTGAGAATACATACTATTTGACTAACAGTTATTAAGCGGGGAGGGTGGCTAGGAGGTACATCAACATTCCTGGGGTAATGGGTAAGCAGTTTGTTGGGATATATTGCCAAAAAAAAAAGAAGAAAATCAAACTAAGAAATATAAATATTTAACTGCTAGGAGTATTAGGAGGTAAATATTAAGAATAGTAATTAAAACTTCAGGAATAAGATTCTGGTGAACAGAGTTATGAGTTTTAGTAGCTAGGCAATGCTGGCATGGCTGCCTCTTTGCATTGCACAGCTTGTTAGCTGAGGTGGGAATACATAAATATTTCATAGAAGAGCCATCTTACAGAACGATATACAGCAGTAACTTAACATGTATCTAAAATAAGTGTGTGTAATATACATCTGTGCATGCAGTGCAACTCTGGCTTAAATTATTTTATGATTGGGATAATACTGTAATAGCTGTTTGTTAACCTGCTGTTTCCCACTTTTCTGCTGTTATTTTAGTGGATTACTCTTCCCAGTGAATGTGGGCAATTCTTTGTTTTGACTTAAATTCAATATATCTTATATTAATAGCAAATACAACACTGTATTTGGAAATCTTTGCCAGGGTAATCAAAGTTGAGATATAGTCGTTCAGCTGAAGAAGGTAACCCCTGCACTGGCTTTTTTCTCATTAAATGGGAATGCTGGCAAGCTTGCTGTCAAAGCAACATCTTTGCATTCAAATGAAATAAATAATCTGTTTTAGCCTAGAGGTTATTCCCTAAATCTCCTCTCCTCCTCAGAGTAGTGGCAAAGTGGAAAATACATTGCAGTTTCTATTGCTGTTCTTACACAAAGACAGAGGCAACAGTTTCTGCTGGTGTTAGTGAAAAAAAAATAAAGAATTGTGAAAGTGAAGAGGGTTCTTTTCACCTTCTCTGCTAGTCTTCTAGCACTTCATAAGGCTACGGATTATTGTAGTGGTAATATGTAGCTTTATTTTCTTATAGTATAAGAACAAACCATAATATCTTGAAACATATACAACAATTAAAATTTATGCATAAAAATGAAATAAAGTCAAGTCAGCCAAAACTGTGTGGGAAACACCAGTCAGTTTTTATAGTCTAATGCTGCACATAAAAATGTAGCCACTGCCCCGATACATCTGAAAATTAGTGACTTAAAAGATAAACAATGATCTCCTTATCAGGAAGGAAATTAAAATTTTTAGTAGTTAGAGTTATGAATTCTAATTACTGATATGGATATAAAGGATATTTTAATAAGAGATGAGATATAGGTTCCACCTCTATGGTTGAACAGTTCAGGTGTGATTTTCTTATGGGAGATTTTCACTCTCATGAGTAACATATCAATACAGGCAGAGAAGCATATGAAGCATACATAATCTTGGAAAAAAAGTAGGAAGACTTCAGATGAGTCTATTAAAATAAAGTTGAGAATATTTTCTCCTATTTGCCTGAATATGTAAGCCCAAGGCCTTTCTTAAAATTAACTATTTTTTTTTAACAAGGCTGATTTTGACAAACCACAATATAGCAGATGTTGGACAATTTATTTTTGCAGAATGCAGTCACATCTCTTTTTCAGAGTGAGATGAACTAAAAAGTCACTCAAAGAATTTGCTTTGCCCAAAACTTCATGAACCTCCAAAAAAGTTGCAGCCTAATTCTAACTGTGTTGAGGGATTAGAAATCAAATGAGGTACTGTATTTTTTAAAAAAGAAATTTAGATTGTATGGAATCCAAGGTTGAGATCAGAGTTCCAAACAGCAATCTACTCAGAACTTTGATGTTGAGTAACTTAATAGCAAATAGGACAACATTTGCTCTTCCAGATTGCAAATATCTAAAGATGCTTCTTGACCTTTGCCTTGGTTTATTTCTCCATTGGATAGAGAAGCAGTTGATATTGTCACTAAAAAGAACAAACTACTGAAACAGTTTCATGAAATCTCCTAATGGAGCAAAAAGGTAGATGGGAAAGGAAAAAACTGCAAGATGAGGCTCTGTTCTCTCTGGCAGTTAAGGGAAAAATGGCCACAGATGCTCAAGACCCCATGGCCATACAAGAGGTGGCAATCTTGCCAAAGGCCAATTGGATAATTTCAGATCACTGACCTCCCTCAGATTCACAATGAGAATCACAAAGTTGTCACATTTCCAATGGAAAACACCAGTTCTGTTGAATTGCTATGAGACCCGGTAGCTTCTATCACTTATCAACTTTGCCATACAAAAGGGGGGGAAAGTAGAAGGCACAGAGAGGAAACAGGATTTCAAGAACCCATTCACAGACCATGAGAGCCTACAGAAATGCCAGGATCACTAACACAGGTGCTTGATGAGAAGTGGACCATTCCCATAACAAGACAAAGTTTTATAATTGGACAATGGGGTACCTGGTGGGTGGGGGCAAGGGAAGCTGGTGTTTAACTAAACAATCTTTTGCATGGGAAAACCAGAGCTGGTTTTGCTTCTTCAGTTCCAAGATGTGTATTCAATAAAGTTTTATTTTTATGGCACTCCAAAGCCTTGACGATTCCTTAATTTTGAGTTTGCTAGTTGGACAGTTGAAAAGTTCTTTGTCAGTTTACTTTAATAAAGGTTCAGTTTGTCTTAGCAGCAGGCTGGTTCCAAGATGGAGTTTCTAGTCTAAGAGACAGCCTCAAAGACCTGGACAGCTAAGAAAAGAGGACTGTATGGATGACTCCTATGAAAGTATTGCACATGGTGTCATTTGTGTTAGAATATCTAAAATTTGTGATACCTATTATTATTTTAAATTAAACTGTATGGAATTTTAGTGATTATAAAGAATGGTTTCCCTACCAGCTATCAATCAGCTGTGGTCTTGACCAGTAACCATAACTTCATGAAATTGGTGTTGCATATATTTGCTGAATGTTGATATACTTAAAAAGATATAGATAAATCATTCAGATCATTTTATAAAAAATGGACCAGTTAGCCACATGGAAAAAATGTATGCTAAAAACATATATCCTATGCAAGATGAGTAGAACTGTAAATAGTTATGGATGAAAAGCATACAGACAATACAGTCTTTCAGTCAGAACTAAAGATAAATCACAACTAGGTGGCTGCGTTTATACATTAAACAATAGCCTTTTCAGAATGAATCTTCCAATCAGTGAATGGCCATAAAACATGTACGGTGCATGATCAGATGAAGATTAATCATGGTTATAATTAACCTGATACAAACACTGGAAAATCAATTCTTTCCAGATGAAAAAAATCACCTTGACTCAAGGAAGGTCACAACATATTTTCTTCCCAGCTAGTTATTATCACCCAAGTGTATTCTACAAGGAAAAATTAATGTAAAAGATTGACTGAGAAATAATATGAAATAAATTGATAAAATTATCTTTGCAGAATAAAATGTAGGTTAATATGAATTAATACAGACTGGAAAACCTAATTTCATCCCAACCAATGTAGCATGTAGAACAATGATCTCCAACTTTCTGGCTTGTCAGCCCAGCGGGGGTGGGGTAGGCAGGGGATAGTTCCCTGTGAGTGGCAGGTGGGCATGAGTAAGCACAAGCAGCGACCACTTGTGCAAAGAAAACTTTGTGTGTGAGCACAAGATGCCCTCTGCTCATGTGAGGGAACTTCATGTGTGAGGGCAAGTAGCCACTGCTCATGTGAGGAGAATGTATGCGAGTGCAAGACAACCATCGCATGCATGAGGGGAGCTTCGCATGTGAGTGCAAACAGCTGCCATTTGTGTGAGGAGAGCTTCATGCATGAGCACAAGCCACTGCCACTCATGCAAGGAGAGCTTTCACACATGAGCACAAGACAGTCACTGCTTGTGTGAGGGGAGCTTTGCACGTGAACGCAAGCAACCACAACTCATGCGAGGGCAAGAGGCCATAAATTTGTATATTGATATTGATATTGATACTGTGTTTCTCTGAAAATAAGACCTATGCCGAAAATAAGCCCTAGCTTGATTTTTATGTTTGCACCTAATATATGCCCTACCCCCCCAAATAATCCCTAGTTTTGGGGTGAGGTGCATGCATAAAAATCAAGCTAGGGCAGGGATGGGAGATGGAGCTGCCCCAAGCAGCCCACACCCATTTACCTTAGGATCACCACAGCTAGGCCTCCCATGCCGCTATACCTATCACATCTCTGCCCAACTTCTTCTGTGGCTTCTTGCAGCTGCTCGCTGCTGGATGCCATGCGGCTCGTTGCACTAGTACAGCCATTCACGGCAAGACACTGCATGATGCTTCATGCCAGTGCTGCTGCTCACGACAAGAGGCCACATGGCGCACCATGCCATGGCATGTACCATGGCATGCATGAGCAGCAGCACTGATGCAATGCACTGTGCGACATCCTGCTGCGAGTGGTGGCACCGGCGCAAAGTGTCATGCAGCCTTTTGCTGTGAACAGCAGCACCGGCATGTTGCCCACAAGCAGCCACAAGTGGCCACAGAAGAAGTCAAGCAGTGGCACAACAGGTGTTGCGATGTGAGAGGCTTGGCTGTGGTGGTCCTAAGGTAAGCAGGTGAGACATCCCCCGAAAATACGACCTCGTGCCTCTTTTGGAGGAAAAATAAAATAAAATAAAGACCAGGTCTTATTTTCAGGGAAACATGGTATTTCTCTGCATCAATATGTTCCATATAATGTACATAGAATTTAAACACATGTTCAGTTTAAACACATGTATTCTAAAAGACCTCTGACTACTAGGTGAGTGTACATTCTCTACTTTTTAGAATATCATGTATATGTTTATAGATCTGCTGATACTGTGTAACTTGTGCAATATCCTTATGTAAAATACATAATTGTAAAATAATCCTAAGAAAAGTGAGGTGAAAAGTGAGTGCAGAACTAGATTTGTATTCACTATCAATATAATTTATAGTACCTTAACTTTATTGCAGTCATTAATCAACATAAAATAATTGGTATTTAAATATTCAAAATATTAAGAAAAGTACATACAGACAAAAAAATTTGACCATCAATATGATATATAGTTTATCGATGTTATAGCTTATAATATCAGCTTTTGGAATTTAAAATGTCCTAAATATATAATCATGGGAATAAACCATTTTGTAATGTTTAATAATAGCTAACAAATGAGATGTATCCACCCTAGTAACAAATAAGAACTAAATATTTTTCTTACATTACTAGAAATATTAATATTAATATTGAACTCATTTCATCCCAAACTGTACAGTAATGTATTAATTGATTCTTAAGATCTGATCCATATTAAAGGATTCTGTTTAATGTACAAGTTAAGCTTAAATCAGCTACTTGATCAGTCACCTTTAATTAGTTTACACGTTCAAGTTTAACTTAATAAAAATAAAATATATTTTGATGTAATGGAATCTGTAAATGACCTTGGGGAATGAAGGAATGAGATGCTGCTTAGGAAACCATCAGAGAAGAGAGGCAGGAATCCCCAGTGGCTTAACAGTCAGAGAAAGAAATGTAGGAAGGATCTGCACTAATGGATCAAGCAGTTAAAAGTGGTGGAAGTAGTTTGTACTTTCAGACTTGCAACATTTTGTTAATGTATTATTAGTTCATCAGGTGTTTCCTGTCTGGTTTACTGGGGAGCGCTGACATTTAGTCCAAATATTGTTACACTGAACTGTAAACTAATTTATTAAACTTAGTACTTGGAATTATTTGCCCTTGTAAATACTTCCCATTAGTCAGCAGATGGCATTCAATGTTTACCAGCTATTTAATCAAGTTACTGGAAGCATATGTTTGACTCAAAGAGAGACATTATTTCTTCATTTGAGGCACAGTGTTAATTTGTGAACTATTTAGTGATAATCAGTAGAGGTTATATTTCATTCTCCCTCAGTTTGCTTAATTTAGATTTAATTTAGTACACAATAGTGTAAAATGCAGGTGATGACACTTTTAATAGTGTTTAAAAGTGTGGAAACTTATGAAAGATCACACATTGAATTTTTTTTTGCAGGAAGCTGAATTGATTGCAGGAAGTACATTAAATAACTTTTAGCAGGGTGCTGAGCAAAAGAATAGGGGTGGAGTGGCACTTTGCTAAGCAGGACTTCAAATAGCCAAATACTCACCTAGTAATCTATTTAATGTACTTAACCTGCATTAAATGTGGAACAGAAATGCCACATTTCTTGATATAAAGCAGTGATAATTGACCCATTCAATATTTCTGGGTAGAAATAATCTTTTTCTGAACATACTATTTTCCGGCACATTTCACATCTATACTGTATTCCTGTTCATCTGTTAAAATGCCATACTGCCTATTTAAAGTGGTTACATTGGCTACATTAGAGTTAAAATGTTGAGGAGTACAAGGGCAGAAAGCATCATTTTATTTAAAACAAGATGCTAAAAAAACCCTTTATGTTGTAATTCATAAAAAAATTATGTTAGAATGTAAATAGAAAAATAACATAGAAAAGAACATTAGAAGTTAAAATCCTATGATTTGCCCACTCTCTTTAGCAACCTCTGTCCCCTAAATAAATATACAGTCATAAAACGTAGACTAGCACCTCACTGGTTCCATCAAACTTCTTCTAAGATGCCAGACCTCCCCCACCATAATAATCCATACCTAGGAAAGATCTTCCTTCCCAGACTGAATACATCCTCAGGACAATCACAATTAATCTCCATATTTAAACATCAAAGTCCACTTGTTATAATACATACTGTACCTCTAGTAGGATATCTCTAATGTTGTAGACTACCTTCAACCATTGTACGTGGTTCAATGAATCCATACTTCTAGTAGCTGCCACTTCTGTTTATTCATAGCCTGGCTTAAAATCTTAACATAAATAGTAAAAAAACATCCCACAAATATATCGTTGAAAAGTGTTAACACCTAAAATACTTAAAACTATTTTCAGTTGGTTTCTGCATATCCACCAAGGCTGAAAATTTTAATAATTAATGCCATACTACCAAGAAGACCTCTGTTCTATCTCCGAATTGTATATCCTGTAGAAACCAAATTTATATCAATTTATATCAGCAAATGTCTTTTTCTTAAAGAAATGAAAAGTGAGTTTTAGGTATTTTTCTAAAGTATATTTGCCATAGAAATATTTTAAGATTTGTGTTTTTTGAATGGAATGCCTCAAGTATGCACATAATGTCGAACTGTTATTCAAAGCTTTTCTTTTACAAGTATTCTTTTAAAAAATGAAATACCTACATATATTCTATTGCTCTTTGCTTTTATTGTTAAAAAGTTATTTTGAACTTTTAGTACCTTAGTACTTATAGGATTGTTTTTATTTATTACACAAGTCTATGAATTTTGTTTGTCCCGAATAGAGATTAACATACCTGCAAGCCATCCAATATTTGTTTAGACTATTTAGTTCTCATAGCTATATAAAACAATCATTCAGAGCATCTGGCAAATATTGTAATCAGTTATTTTCATCACTGTGTTTTGTAGTGCTAGTAAAATAATGTATAGAGAACATTATTTGGTATGTGATTAAGACAATAGGCTAGAAACTAGGAGACAGAGAGATCTAGTCCCACCTTAGGCATGAAACCAACTTGATAACTTTAGGTCTGTCCCTATCTCTTAACTCTAAAAAGAAGACAATGGCAAATCACTTCCAAAAATCTTTCTAAGAAAACTGAAGGAGCTCATCCAGGAGTCAAGACTGACTTGAAGGCACAAAACAAACAAAAATAAAATGATGTAACCAAAAAGGGGGGAAGGTTAAAATGTATGTGGAAGCCAAACAATTTTCAGTTGATTTCAGTATGTTTTTTTTAAATTATACACTGGAGATTGAACATTTGTACTATTTTTTTTATCCTTTTATATTTTATTTTGCCAGTTTTACTTGTATCTGCCTCATCCTCTTTTCTACCTTTCTTCAGATACTTATTCTCAATATTTCCCATGGATGACTGTGAAATTGCAGCATTTGCTTTAACAATTGTAGAAGCAGAAGAAAAGCAATCAAGCTTGTAAAGTATTTCATAAAACTTTGATGTGCTTCAAAACCACTTGATTTATTTCTCTGCTTCAAAACAAATCTGTGCTTTGCTGTGTGAATCTGCTTCAACTGGGTGATCCAACCAAAGCTTAATTAATCAAAGTAACCCTTTGAAACTTTGACCAGCTCTAAAATCTCTATTACTGAATACATCGGTGGGATGGTTAAAGTTTAACTATATTGTCTAGGGATTTAAGTTTACACATTACTCCTTATGGGAAGCATAGTCAGCAATGCAACCTCTGTTAAATGCTTTTGCTGTGTTTTACACCAATGATGAAATGTCTCTGTTAATTTTAAAACAATCTAAAATCTCTTATTAGCTCAATAAAATTGCTGTTATACAACAAATTCCATTTAAAAAAAATAATGTTAATTATTGCCAAATGATGCTATTAGTTTCCCAAGAAATATAGTCTGAAATCATTTAACATTTTTTTTCATATGACTTAACTTTAGATTCAAGGGAATGAAGTATAAAGAAATAATCTTTTATGCAGAAGAAAGGAAAGAATATTTAAATTGGTAAGGAGAATGCCATATACAGGTAGTCCTCACTTAACATTCACAATTGGGACCAGAATATTGGTTGTTGAGTGAAGTCATTAAGCGAGACATCATGTGACTGCCCACATGACTCCTTTTTTCAATGAATGTAAACCCAACACTTCTGGATCTGGGTCCTAAGGGTTCATGTGGATTGTTAAGTGTACAAAGTTCTGGGCAAGAAGCACAGGGTGGCTTTGGGAAGGAATGTAGGAGATTCTGGGAGGCTCCATTTGGGAACTGAAAATCCTCCCTGCTAAAATACAAGCAAGATTTTCAGTCTCAGAAGAAGAGACACTCATATGCAGCTTGCACTGGGCCTCCCAGGGCTTCCCCACCCACCTGAAGCCCCTTACTCCTTACCTTACCATGCTGCATCTCTGCTCACTGCTTGAATCTTGACTCCCTCTCCTCTCTAGGGGGTACCTGAAAGAGCTGTTTGCTGAAGGATATTAGCTCCCCTCTGTGCATGGAAGGAAATTCCTTCAGTGGGGTTCAGCAATAAGTCTCTTCAGGAGACCTTCATTTTCTGAGCTCCGCTTCTCCAACACTGAAGGAGTTCAGCTCCCCACTGTAGAAGATAATGTGCAGAAAATAACATTTGTGGTGGAATGCAAGAAGGGAACTCAGATCTGTGCTTTGTTTTCCCCATCCTGCCAAAGGAGTTCAGCTCCCTTTGCAGGCAGCTCTTTCAGCCAGCTCCCAGTGACAAAAGGACATCCTTTTGGCAGGTCCTCCTTCGTATCCTCACACATTCTCTTTCACCCTCATGCAATCTCTTGTGCCCTCTCCCACCGGACAGAAGCCACTTATTTGCCTGCCAGCCTGTTTGCAAACCCAGTGTCTTTGCAACTTCTTGCCAGCTTCCCCACTGACTTGGTTGGGGGAAAGTGGCAGGAACTTGCCTTGATAATGATTAGAGAGATGGCAACTGGGTCTGTAGGGATTTCCATCAATAAATGATGTGGTCACACTTTACAGAATTTGAAATTCCAGTCCCAATTGTCCTTCTAAGTCAAGAACTACTATTTGCTTGTTATAGGTGCTCAGTTGCCACTGTAAGTAGATCTGCCTGGACTCTACGGAAACAGAAAGCTATACCAGACAAGCCTTTGAACAGTTCTAGTTTGGTGTGATTTATGTTTAATTTTTAAAAAAGATGATATTATGCAAGCTGCAACACCTTTTCAAAATATTGGTAACGTCTAGCAACAGAAATTATAGCATTTGGTTGCCAAATATAATTTATTTTGGCATTAGACTGGTTTTGATTTATCATGGGAACTAAATGTCCACTGATTTTAAGAACAGCCTGAAAAACTAGTTTATGAAGAGATTATACAGAAAAATTCTTATCTTTAATAACTTTTGGCTGGAACAAGGGGGCAATTACAACCTATATATGTACTAGTTATAACCTTCATTCTCCGTCCTATTAATTCTTATCATCTGCCAAGTAAACCAATCTGCAGATGACAAATCATTTTGCTAATGAAAAGGCAATTAGACACCTGGAGAGAAGGATTGTCCATGGCAGATCTACAGTTAACAATAAGTATCATGATAATGATAATAATAACAGAGGAAACAACCCACAGACACAGTACATAAGGCATATAATTTCTGGACAAAATTATCCAAGATCCAAGATGACAGAGCAAGAAACCCTGTATTAAAATAGACTTTTTTTTCTTGAACCAAAAATATAACTGAAAGTGACCAAAATTGGCAGAAATGAAAAAGCAAAAACAAAGCATTTATAGTTCATATTTTTTGTTGACCAATATTAGCATTCTTGAATACAAAAGTTGCAAAATAAGATTATAAAGTGACACTGCTGAATTACAAACAATCAAGGAATTGAGTTCTATTTTTTATGACCTGAACTGGGACAATTTTTTTCACACTCCATATGTTAGTTTACTGATACTAGGATATTTCTATTATCATGACCACTTTTTCGTAATTGTTTGCTTTTAATATGTCATATGATATACCAAACTAGATCCCACTCCTTGCAACTTTATACCATAATAAAAATTTTTTTAAAGTTACCATAAATATATTTAGTTTGCATAAACCTAACAAATTTCATTTCTGGTGATTTTCATTGATGATTTTTAAAATCTTCAACTATGCTACTAAAGCAATTTTTCATGTAGAAGATAAAGTAAGGCTGTCTTTAAGTCAAGCTGACTTCTTGATGACTGTATGAAAATGAGGATTTTTTTTTTCTGAGAGGGTAGGTTTTTTTTATTCTTCTTCCAAGATTCTGTTTGCTAAAGTTTTCAATGTACCTCACAATGTTGGAATTTTCTACAATATCCATTTCCAGTACTAGACTTGACCTACTTAGGTTCTTCAAAATCAGCTAAGCTCAGTAGGGAGGACAGCTGCAGGCTGACAAGTGTGCTGAATTGCTTTATCCTGCCCGCATCCTGTTGAGGGGTCTACGCTGCTTGAGGATCTGTCTTGGTTATCTTAACCCTAAGAGATTTATTCAGGGGAAAGAAATATGTGTGTGAAAATTTAAGCTAAGAAGATGCTGAAGGGTTTCAGGTGGTAGGAGGGAATCAAGAGGAAGTAAATAACATCAAAGGCAGTCCCAAAGGTGCTTTTTCAGGAGGCAACTGGATAACTCTGACTGTGAAGAAGCTTCTTGGATAAGAAGTGAAACGTCTTCAGAGGAAAAAACAAGAAAGTCCAGTTGCCTCCTGAAAAAGCACCTTTGGGACAACCATGACCTGGATGACTGAGAATCTCCAAAAATACCAAAGGCAGAAGCCAACAGCAATACCCATCCCCCAGAAGCACAAAAGCAGCCAAACCATGACAGCAGCAGTTGTGACAGGAATCTCAGAACAGTGGTAATCTGGGCGGTGGCAGATTTTCCTACTAAAATTTTAGCCAATTTGAGTCAGGGAATGATTGGGAAGATACATCATCTCTTTCTCCCTGCCCATGCTCAATCATCAGGAATAGTGGCTACAGTTACAGAATATTCAGAGAACGGAATGGGACAACTCGCCATGGCCAATTTGCTATGGTCAATTTGCCATGGCCACCATGGCCAACTCGTTGCAGGACAACTTGCCATGGCCAACTCTCCACAGGCCAACTCACCACAGGCCAATTCAACAATTCAATTTAATTATTTTAATTGTTGTCATTCACATTTCATTTTGTCCCTCCTTTGGCACCCTTTTTTAAATGATTCTATTCCACCATTTTTCGATATTAGTTTAACACTTGTCCTGTGGCTAGTTGTTGTTGTTGTTGGGCCTGAACAGTTGTAATGGACTGCAAGACAGTATTGGCCAAAGGACAGCAGAACTGCCTGGAATGATGGGAGGGGCTGCAGAAACCTGACCACCCAGGAAAAGGAGAAAAGACACAAAGCAGCCTGAAAGGGTCCCAAAGGCAAGTGAAGGAGCACTTTGCAGGCAAATTTGTTGTCCAGAAGAGTTCCCAAAGGACCTCAGAAAAGCACATATGCCAGTGGAAAGTCAGGAAGGAAAGAAAGAAAGAAAGAAAGAAAGAAAGAAAGAAAGAAAGAAAGAAAGAAAGAAAGAAAGAAAGAAAGAAAGAAAGAAAGAAAAAGAAAGAAAGAAAGAAAGAAAGAATGAAAAAATCCATAGGGAAGGTGCCAGGAGCTAAGACCAAGTGCTGCAGAATCACTTTTTTACTGCCTGCAGTCTTGAAAATTGGGACCAGCCAGAGAAGATACCAATCCAGCAATTAGAAGGTGTTTGTGGGGATTGGAGAGGATAGTATTAGGCATGAAGATTTAGAAAATGCCCTAGATAAATAGAAGACTGAAAAATGGAATATGGGATACATGATATAAGACATTCAGCTACAGATTAAACTTCAGAATCTAGGAAATACAATGAAATTGTAAAAATATGTAAAACCATAGATATTAAAGATAAGCATAAAGAAATAAGTAAAAGCAAAAATGGATAGAAAAAGGGGCATAGGTTAGAAATAAAGAATAGAATAGATTTTAAGGCTAAAAACATATGCCATGGAAAGACAAAATAGGAATATAGATAGTTCTCAACTTACATCCACTTGCTTAATGGCCATTCAAAGTTATAATGGACTGAAAAAAATTATTTACAAACCATTCGTGAAGTTACAAGTGCAATACCCATATTCCTGTGGTCATGTGATTGCATTTCAGGCACTTAGTAACCAGCTTGCCTTTTAGCAGTGCTTGCATCCTCCCATGGGCTTGTGATCATGTTTTGTAATATTTTTTGCCATTCCTGGCAAAAAATACCCATTGGATAAACTGGATTAAGACTTATGACTATTTGCTTAATGATCATGTGATTTGTTTAACAAATGTCATAAAAAGTCATAATTTTGAATCCGGTCAAGTAATGATGTGATTTACAACCTCAACAACTTATGACCAAAATTCCAGGCTCAATTGTGGTCGTAAATTGAAGTCCAAAATATGTGAGCGCAATGCAGAAAAATTAATAAAATACAATAAAGAAAAAATACTAGGAAACAGACAAAAGATGAAATAGCATAATAAATGAGAAAGCACAATACTGTTATTGTAAAACAAATTATTTTTGTTTTGTAATTAAAAAAAATCTTTTCTCAAGGAGAATTTCCCTAGTTCTGTCCCATATCCAGATCTCTGACAGTTCTTTGGAATATGTTTAATTCAAAGTTTATTGCCATGACTCATAAAGATCAATCCATGTAATACTTTCAAATTTAAATTCTACTTTGGATATACAATAATACCTTGGTCCTCGTACATAATTTGTTCTGGAAAACGTGCCAAATACTAAAACCAACGGGTACCAAGAAAACCATGTGACTTATCATGTGACTACCTATTTTGGCCTGAAGAAATAGTGAGTCACAAGGCAGCTGACATCAGCAGATTCTTGTTTGCATGTCAACCACTGGAAGAAAGACTGGGACAAGATTTCTGCTTCCATAAATTTTGAAGTAGTCGAGTGCCTAGGTATGACTGTAGTCTCCTCGCTTTATCAAGAGCCAGGTGCTATTGCTCATTGCCTTCCTAGGAAAGGTGCTGAGTTTATATGCTTCAATCAATGAAAGGCTAACCACTAGACCAGGGGTACGCAACCTTGGCTCTTTTATGACTCATGGACTTCAACTCCCAGAATTCCTGAGCCAGCCATGCTGAGGAGAAAGGGAGAGGTTTCCAAGCTGAGCTATGCTGGCTCAGGAATTCTGGGAGTTGAAGTCCACAAGTCATAAAAGAGCCAAGGTTGCCTACCACTGCACTAGACACATTGGAAATTAAGATTGACAGGCAGATCTTGAAAAAAATGGAAGGAAGTCAAGGAAGCTTTTTTTGGCATGACGTTGTATTGTGAGAACTCCTGCAATTCCACACTAAAAATAGGCACATGTGCTATGCATGTATTGGAACCATGCTAATGCTGTGATCTGTTGTAATAGGACAAATCCAATGGTCATTGCTGAATAAACTATTTTCTTTCTTCTGATAACTTTTATTCACTGGACTTTGAATAATTACTGCAGAAGATGCTTCCTGAGGAAGCTTCTCTGTTGAATACACAGTATTTATTAGTAGTCCCATGTATATAGAGAGCTGTGAAAATGGAAGAAGTAATAATCTACCATAGGTAAAGAAACTTAATTAGAATGACCAGAATGTCTTACTTTAAACTATTTGGTTCTTGTATTTCCAAGGTTATGGATGAAAATCCATTTTGCATGAGTAAAGTACTGACTCTAGCACTGTAGTTTACTCATAATTCCAGCCTAACCACAAGAAAGAAAAGTCAAGATACATGAAGATTGCATGAAAAGAAGTCCCTGCTGCAACTGTTTTTTATCCCAACAATGTAACAGCCTGGTTATTGCATATGAATTCTTTGCAAAGATAGTTTTCATCGATTTGTATGCAGTAGAAATGAATCTCATTTTCGTAGCAGAAATATAATGCATCTGGATGTGCTGTATTTAGTGAGGCCATAAGCTAAATATATCACTGTATTCTACACTGCAATTACAAGGGATTGAAGAGTGACATTTCATGGCAGATTAATCACCATTTAAGAATTAGCAAAGGATGGATGGAGGCATTTGATTCTGATTTATCTTTAATTTCAGCAGTAGCCAGGAATATAAATTATGAGAGGAAAAAAAGATCTGGGCCTTTTCCTCTGCTGTTTTTTCTGTTAATTAACACTATATATAATGTGTGTGTAAAGTAATGTTAAAAATTTTTAAATCTCATGCTTTATTCCTTTCATTGGTTACATCCATGCATTATTCATCATCAGAAGAACTTTTATTTTGTTTTTGCATTGCTTCCTAATACTTAAATTATTATGTAATGTTGTGTATTATGTAATGGTTTGATTAGAATTGCTGGTAGGAAATGTGATGTCTCTGAGGGAATAGAGCAGAATTCTTAGTTCATCCAATCTGAAGAAAGCTACATTTCTTAGCTTACATATGGATTTCCTGTTTCAAATTAATGTAAAGTCAATTCAGAGATAAATCACCAAGATATAGAATTCTTCAGTTGTTTCATGAACATTTTTTTTACAATTCTCCCATAAAATTATTGTTTTGAACTTTTTCTGCAGATAGCAATTATAGTTCTCGCTACAGTAGAACATTTGAAAATAAATTTTTGATCAAAGGAGAGCAAAGGATTATATCACAGAAACAATTTCACACTTAACAATGAGCCTATACTTGCTAAAAATCCAGTTCATGGAAATAGATTGCACTGTTATCTCTCATAAATATCTCAGTACAATTTAGTTTTAATCATATAGTTCTTTCAGTTGTCTCTTTAAAATAAGTCTAAAGAAATGTAATACATTTAGGAGAGAAGTTGATCAAAACCACTTTCTTGATTCCCCCCCCCAGACACTTTGAATCAAAGTGAAAAATACAGAATCCTTTTTTTTAAAATGTGACTTAAAATATGATACATACATACTATATGTATGTACGGTATGTGTGTGGAGTAGTCTTCATCTGCCCTGTATGTATCTGTGTTGCACATAAGCAACATTTATCATCCAAATAATATAAACATATGACATTGAAATAACTTATAGACAAACTCTGGATTGTGTTTTTCATTTAAAAATTACTATTATAATGTATAGTATGTAATTATAATGTATAAAGTCAAAGAATATGAGGCAGATGGAGAAGAAGAAGATGGAGAGAAAACATCAAAGACGTACTAAAAGAACATCAATAAATGATGACTAAGGCCACCATAAGAGCAAGAGTATCTCCCTTGACACCTGAAGCGGTAAAAGAGGATCTCTCTCTCTCTCTCTCTCTCTCTCTCTCTCTCTCTCTCCCATCCTTGGTTGTTTGGGAGCTTATTAAATAAACAAGGAAACAAACAAGAAATTTAAAAATACAAAAATATAAATATATAGAAGTTAGAAGTATTTTACCTTTTTTAATCCCTCTTACATGTCTTTTTTATCCAGTTTATTCCACTTGCAAAATCTTCAAGGGTATGCATTAAGAACATAATTCAGTTGAATTTCTGATTTAAATCTAGAAGCAAGTGTATTATTTTTCCAGGATTCATGTCTCAAGTGAGAGCTATGCCTTCCTGAACCACATGTAAGAAAATACAGTGCATTCAGAAAGTACTCAGACCCCCTTCACTTTTGTCAATTTTGTTATGCTGCAGTCTGATTCTACAGTTGTTGAAAATAATTTTTTCTCATTAATCTACATTCAGTATCCCATAATGACAATGTGAAAACAGAATTCTAGAAATGTTTTTAAATTTATTAAAAAGAAAAAACTGAAATATCACATTGACATAAGTATCAGACCCTTTGCAACGTGAAATTTAATTCTGGTGCCTCCCATTTCTCTTGATTGTTGCTGACATATTTCTACACCTTGATTGGAGTTGACCTTTGGTAAATTAAATTGATTGGGCATTTATTTATTTATTTGATTTGACTTCTATGCCGCCCTATTCCGGAGAACTCAGGGCAGCTTACAACATAAATAGAAATCACAAGTTAAAATACATATATAAAAACCCCTAAGTTAAGAGAAAACCAATCATTCAACAAACATACACAGAAACATACACTGGCTAGGGGCAAGATGTTAACTGCCCCAGGCCTGCCGGCAGAGGTGTGTTTTAAGCAGTTTACGAAAGGCGGAGAGGGTGGGGGTGACACGGATCTCCGGGGGAAGTTGGTTCCAGAGGGCCGGGGCCGCAACAGAGAAGGCTCTTCCCCTAGGCCCCGCCAGGTGACACTGTCTGGCTGACAGGACCTGGAGAAGGCTGACTCTGTGGGCCCTAACCGGCCGCTGGGATTCATGTGGCAGCAGACGGTCCCGTAAGTAATGATTTGAAAAGGCACACACCTCTCTATAGAAGGCCTCACAGCTGACAATGCATATTGTAGCAGAGCAACAGCCACGAGGTCAAAAGACCTGCCTGCAGAGCTCAGATATAGGATTATTGCAAGGCACAGATCTGGGGAAGGCTACAATAACATTTCTGCTATACTGAAAGTTCCTAAGAGCACAGTGGCCTCCATTATTCTTAGATGAAAGAAGTTGGGTGCAACCAAGACTCTGAATACTGGTCACCTGGTCACAATACTGGTTGCTGGTCACCCTGTCAAACTTAGCAATTGGAGAAGAAAGGCCTTAGTAAGAGACGTGACCAAGAACCTGATGGTTACTCTGACTGAGCTCCATAGATCCTGTATCCACCAATTTGGGCTTTATGGCAGAGTGGCTAAACGAAGCCTTTCCTTAGTGCAAAACACATTGGAGTTTGCAAAAAAGCACCTGAAGGACTCTCGGACTGTGAGCAACAAAATTCTCTAATCTGATGAAACCAAGATTGAACTGTTTGGCCTCAATTCTAAACACTATGTCTGGAGGAAACCAGGCAACACTCCTCACCTCCGCAATGCCATCCCAATAGTGGTGGTGGCAGCATCATGCTCTGGGGGTGTTTTTTTTTTTTAGCAGCAGGGACTGGTGTTTGCCTCAGGGTTGAGGGAAAGCTAAATGGAGCAAAGTACAAGGCTATCCTGAATGAAAATCTGTTCCACAGTGCTCAGAACCTCAGACTGGGCAGAAGGTTCCCTTTCCAAGGTGACAATGATCCTAAGCACACAGCCAAGAAAACACAGGAGTGGATTAGGGACAATTCTATGAATGTCCTAGAGTGGCCCAGCCAGAGCCCTGACTTGACCCTTATTGAACATCTCTGGAGGGACCTGAAAAAGGCTGTCCAGTGATGGTTGAAATCCAACCTGACTGAGCTTGAGGAAGGAAGAATGGCAGAACCCCTCCCCTAATCCAGGTTTGTAAAGCTTGTCGTGTCATACTCAAAAAGACTCGAGGCTGTAATTGCTGTCAAAAGTACTTCAACAAAATGCTGAGTGAAGGGTTTGAATACTTATGCAAATGTGATATTTCATTTTTTTCTTTTTAATAAATTTACAGAAATTTCTAAACTTCTGTTTTCACTTTGTCAATTTTGGGTACTCAGTGTAGATTAATGAGAAAAAAATGAATTTCAATAACTGTAGAATTAGGCTGCAGCATAACAAAATTGACAATAGTGAAGGGGGTCTGAATACTTTCTGAATGCACTGTAAATAAGTGTATTATTAAAAACTTGTTTACAGACATGTGAAATTAATTTCAAAAGTTTTGAAGCCTGAATGATTTCAGATGTTTTGAATTAGAACTTTAACTTCTGATCAAAAATTAGAATGGCTAAAATATCGGCATACTTGAAGGATCGCTCAAATGAACAATATATGATAGACTGGAAACAGTGGATAGACTACATACAAGAGAAACACCAATCAAAGAAAATGTATCTGGCTTATAGTTAAATCTTGACACAGGGAGTGAAGAATGTTTACAAATTTAAATTTAAATCGATTGTATTAAGTTGGATAGCAGTTAGCTTGAATCTTCCCCTGGTTTACATATACAAATATTTATCTATTGATTATTGGAAGGTATATATCAAATAGACTAAGAATGTACTTGATAGAGGGAAGGGCATATCGACATGAAAATTATTAATTTTAATAAGATGACTTGTTTGCTTGATATCCAATGGATTGATCTGAAAAGAAGTGAAAGTTACAATTTTTTAAAATGTAGTTGGTTTATAGTTAAACTTGGATACACGGAGTGAAGAAGGTCTACAAATTTAAAATGATTGTATTAAGTTGAATGGCATTTAACTTGAATTTTTCTTTGTTTACATGTACAAATGTTTACCTAATAATAAATATTGTTTATAATAATAAAAAAAATTAGAAATAGCTATTTTTGGTTTTGGCAGAATTAAATAACATATAGTTTCTGAAAGGATACCATTCAAATAGATACTGTACATTGGGGCTATGGAGTTTGCAAAGAGAATCTTTATAAATTGGAGGTACATAATTATAAATTTTCTCATATTCTTTGTCAGTGGAAGTGGAAATACTATATTCAGTGGTAGAATTCAAATATGTGAACAACTGGTTCTCTGTGTGGATGACACTTCTAGAAATCAATTCTGGGCCTGGGCGACAAAAAATTAGCTACCGGTTCTGCCGAAGTGTTGCGAATCAGCTGAATCCCACCACTGACTATATCTCTCTATATATGTAGAATGTGATTACAAGACCATAAGACAAAAAAGACAAATCATTTTTTCTTAAAAAAGCATGAAAATCAGATTTTTGGTTCCAACTTCATGAACTCAGGTCTTGTTATGAAGCACTTGATGATGGAACCACAAAATTGGCTGAAAGTAGCTCACTTTAATTTGGGAATTTAAATTTTGGATATAACTAATGCATATTTTATTGATACTTTTATATATACTTGTGATAAAATTTGAAAAAGAAAAGTCTGAACTAAAAATAATGATAAAAATGTAGCTGTTATCTAACTCAGCTCTTCTGGCATAATATTTTTATTTCTTTATAAACCATACATTTAATGTGGACATTTAATTTAAAAAGTTCTTTGTGTGTTATAAAGAAAATATGCTCATGATGGCAGTATAATTCTTATATGTATAAAATATACTTTGTTGTTTCATTTATACTCAATGTCTGGATATGAAAATGTAATAAATTCTCCCACCCAAAGGTCTTCTGTGGGAATTTGCTGACTGAAATGAAAGAAAGGATGATACATATTTTTATAAAGGTGCATAGGAATAATAAAGAGGTTCAGCAGCTTGAGTTTTTTAAAATAAAAAATAAGGAAGGACCTCTCCAAATTTATTTAATTCTAAAATAAATAGAATCGCAATAAATGTGTCAGAATATTTTCAGTTATTGCACTATTTCTCTATGCTCTTATTTTTTTTGTTCCAGTTTCAGCACTAGCATGGAATAGCATTATAAAGTATTCTAAGGTTCACTGCCTTATGCTGTATTGGACTGGGTGGTGGTTTACAATAATTTTTGATGAAGGATGCTGAATATATGGGATTCTGCAGATAACAGTGCAATCTTATGAAATCTGATTAGTTGACCATAATGGTGTTTTAAACATATGTCCAAGATTAAATGACAGGCGATTGGAAACAATTAAAATAAAACATCTCTTTGATTCTTCCTCGTGGCACCTGTACTGTCACTGCTTTTTCTGCCTTAACTCTGGATATGACCATTTGGGGCAGAAGCCTTGGATAATCATGAGAGAATGTTGCTGACATAGCTCTCCAACCAGCAACTCTAGGTCACTAAGACATTGAATATAATAAGAATTCCTTGGATGTTCAGCTCAACTCTATACATTTTTGTAGCGGGAAGCTCAATAGTTCATGCTTCATTAGTTATTGATGGAGCTGAGAAAAAAAATCCCTTTGCTGATTTTTAGAAAGATAAAGGAATACAGAGGACAAGGAAAAATATCTACCTCCCTGGGAAGCTTAGAAAAGCATAATTCAGTTCT
Source organism: Bothrops alternatus (assembly GCA_034064705.1). Taxonomy (NCBI): domain Eukaryota; kingdom Metazoa; phylum Chordata; class Lepidosauria; order Squamata; family Viperidae; genus Bothrops; species Bothrops alternatus. Next base: position 13,027,001 of record JARGCV010000027.1, on the reverse strand, counting down.
CCAAGGAAGCTTAGTGAGCTTATGCAGCCATCCTAATGGAAGCAGGGCCCTTCTCTGTTTTATAGTCACAGAAATCTCTGCACAATCAATCAATTATTGGAATTAAATTACCAGATTTCTGGAATGAATACAATGAAGGAGAAGAGAATTTAGATTGTCTATGCTGGTTTTTCTGCTGAGATATTTGCATACAACTCATTTTACACTCAATTGTTTTGTTCTTCTGACAGCTGTGTTTGTACACCTGCTTTCTTTCATGGTTTAATTGATTTTTTTCCTCTCTTGGACCAATGTATGTTGTACACAATATTTTAGGGAATATTGCATTTGCTTTACTAAGCAAACCGTTTTAAATCTCATTTTCTTTCAGAGATGCTTATATTAGTTTATTTTGAAACTTGACATATACAATTATCTGATTTTCTCTCCACACAATGATTTTCTTTCTTTTCAAAACAGGATATATGGTAAATATAGACTTTTCTGCCTCTAAATGATATAACAATCTTTCATGCTAGCTCAACATTTTTCTCTCATTTTTAAACTGCCCTCTTTACTGTGACTTAATTATTATCCTCCATGGGGTATAATAATGCTTTTTAAATGTTATCTTTCTGTTTAATGGTATTTAAATTGATATTTATTGATACTAAATCGTAATTACTGAATGAATCTCTCCATATTGTCACATAATTTCATGTGTCTTATATGCTATATACATTATTACTGTGTCTCTTTATTTCTACACTGTTAAGAATCTAGGAAACAAAGTCTTTTAAACTACTGTATGTAATAAAATAAACATTTCCATAGTACTACACTAGTAAGATACTTTCCTAAATCTTTCCAATCAATCTAAGCTGCCCTGAGTTTTTGGAATAGGGCGGCATAGAAATCTAAATAAATAAATAAATAAATAAATAAATAAACAAACAAACAAATAAATAAATAAATAAATAAATAAATAAATAAATAAATAAATAAATAAATAAATAAATAAATAAGGTCTTAGGTTCAGATTCAGTTTAGGAAGTGTGTTCCAGGAAGATATGGGTTTTTCACCATTTTTATCCATTGATTTACAATTTTATACCTTCATCTAATAGAATCATAACAAAAGGTTTTTTTTTCCTGAACATATCATGTTATAGTATGGAACCAGTCAAGGATGCCACAGGTCTTCTTTAATTTTTAAACTCATTGCTAAACCAATTGCTTTTCATTTTAGATAATATCAATAATTAATGTCATTTTTTTGAGGATACCTTGAGTCTGTCTTGACTTGTGGAGCAGCCCCCTGCAGTTTTCTTGGCATGATTTTTAGAAGTGGTTTATTATTGCCTTCTTCTTAGGACCATGAGACTGCCCAAGGATACTCAACTGGCTTCATGGCCAAGGTATGACTAGAACCTACAGTATCCCATTTTTTTTAGACCAACATCTTAACTATTATGCTAAACTAGTTCTCATTGTTGTCATTATCAAAGCTTTAAATTGTAGAATAATGTGGTTTTAAGACACCAGGCTAGAAACCTGGAGTTTGAGTTCTAGTCCTGAGTGAGTGTGTAATTTCTTTGAAATCTGCAAATTTTAGGAATTAAATACTCTAAACAAAAATCTTTGTTTCCAGTCTTGGAAGATATAAGATATATTTTGTTATGAATAGATCAGCAGTTTTGATCCAGATCAAAATATATTGATCAATGGTGGTGAGGAATAATTTGAATTTGAATAGAGTATGATTGATGTTACATGTTTGGCTCAGGTACATCCTGAATCAAATAAAGAATAAATACTTTGAACCAGTTGATTTAAAATAGATATTTTTAAAGACCCTGAGATATTACATTCTGATTCTGATTTACTTATAATCCATCTGGAAATATATACAATTGATAAAATAGTATGGTCCAGATGTTTATCTGCAATTTTAAGAGCCTTAAATCAATCAGTATTTAAAATATTCAGTTCAGTTAAAAAAATAGAATGAAGATTAATATAGTTGCATACGTGATACGTGAACCAAAGAATTAGAATACACAATCTTGCAAAATCACTAGCCCTAAGCTTTAAGCAATATAAAATATACTTCTTATGATTTAAAAATAAAGTTAGTTCATCAGAAAATACTATTTAATATATCTTCAAAAGGGTTTGAAAAGGATTGGATATTAGAATTCCTTTTTTCTGCAGATAAGAAATTTGAGGGCTATTTAACTCTTGTTTTGGTTTTGTCTAGCCATAGCTTCATTTCAGATCAAAACATATATTAATGCCATTTTGAAAACAAATATTTTGCTTAAAGGTTTATTGATGTTATTAATTATATTCCTAATATATTGAATTTGACATTTTATAATGAATTTTTATTGAGCTTGGGAAAAAGAAAGAGAAAAATGTTAAATACTTGCAAAAAATCTTATCTTCCTGATATTAAGGGATGAATTCAGGATATGAGTCTTATCCATTTTTGAAGTCTTATTGTAAACATAATAAAAAGAAACAATATATTCCTTTATGGTCTAGACTTAAATAATTCCAAATTGATACTAAATGGATACTATATTGAGTTCTATTCTTTTTACCTCCAAATAGCCTATTACTTTGGAGAAATAACATATGTAACCTTCTAAAATAAACATAAACATAAAAATGGGCCACTTTGAAATGTAAGCTCTAAAGGTAGCCATTGGATCAATAGCAAACCCACAGCTTGCTTGGAAACTGGTTCACTCTGCCTCTAGAATATTCCTAATTTTGAAGTGGAATAGCAAGAGACATTTTTTCCCCTCTCATTTCCAAGATGATAGCTGATGGGCAGAAAATAATTTAGCCAAGATAATGGTGCAAGAGTCAGAAAGGAAAAGGCTTGGTGAAGAGAAAGCCCTTTATAACAGGGGTTCTCAACCTTGGCAACTTTAAGACTTGTGGACTTCAACTCCCAGAATTCCTCAGCCAGCAAAGCTTTCTGGGAGTTGAAGTCCACAAGTCTTAAAGTTGCCAAGGTTGAGAACCCCTGCTTTATAACATGACAAAAAGAGAGAAAATAGAAGAATAAGAAAAGTAAAAACATGACATGAGGAAGGGTCACAAGAGATTGTTTGGCTACAGGATGGTCTATTTGGCTTTGTTTGGGTTCCACTTACTGTTTTTTCATCTTTGCTCAATGATGATACACAGCTTACAACCTATCATAGGATTTGGCTTTAGCTCTTAAAAAGAAAGTTTGCCATCTCTGCTACAAGGATAGGATACGTAGTTCTGATGCATCATTTCTATATCATCTTGTTTTCCAGGATTAAGAATTCTGACATGCAAATTTATTTTCATTATGCTTAAGTGAATTTTACTCTTTAATTAACTGAAAAACTTTTATCTTATTTTGCAACACTGTTCCTACTCAATATTATGACAGGGAAGGAAAAAGTGATGGTTCTTTGGCTGCCATTTACCTAAGGTAATTTGATTCACATTTACTTTCCACACTGCCAGGGCTTTGTTCTCATAGCTCACTTTTTTGCCAACCAAATTGATGACTCTGATATATGATCCTTCTCCAGAATAGAATCTGTGAAGTCTCACTTTTCTTATAGTGAGAAAAACTCATCTGTTTGTGTCCTTGCTAGGAGTAAGAAATCAGATTGTATGACCCCCTTTGTTAGTCAACCTTCACTGGTTACTTGCTCACTGACATATTGACCAGAATGTTTTATGATCTGATTTTTATTGCTTATTAGGTGGTTCATCTGCTTCTCTTCCTGAATTGATTGCTTAGAGCAAGACCCTTTGCTCTTTGCAAGCAGCAAGGGCTGAAGAATGGTGGCATGTGTCATTTTCTTTTGAAGTCTGCACACTATAAAATTAGCTCTTTCCTGTAAAATAAAATAGGAAACTTCCTTGAAAAAATTACTGCTTTACCAATCTTTTTCATTTCTGAGCTCTACTATAGAAATTACAGAAACCTTTCGACAGAACCTTGGGCCATGAAAAAGGGTTTGAGATGGTTTCTATCAAGGCTGGAAGTAAACACTGAACATTTTTATAATTTAAAATACAGTGTGATCCTTGATGGCAAATAGTGGTGTGTAAGTCACTGAAGATTCATATTAGGGCAATCTTTTGGTCCAGCATAATTTTAAAAATATTGCTTATGAAAATTCTTGTATCAACTTATGTATGTTGACATAAAAAGGCTAATAACTTATTTTTTTAAAAAAACATTAAAATAATAATAATAATAAAAATAAAAATAATAGAGTTGGAAGGGATCTTGGAGTTCTTCTAGTCCAACCCCCTCCTCAAGCAGGAAACCCTATACCATTTCAGACAAATGGCTGTCCTATCTCTTCTTAAAAACTTCTAGTGTTTAAGAGCATTCACAATTTCTGGAGGCAGGTTGTTCCACTGGTTAATTGGCCTCACTGTTAGGAAGTTTCTCCTTAGTTCTAGGTTGCTTCTCTCCTTGATTAGTTTCCATCCATTGTTTCTTGTCCTGCCCTCAGGTGCTTTGGAGAATAGCTTGACTCTCTCCTCTTTGTGGCAACCTCTAAGATATTGGAACCCTGCTAATTTAAATTACCTTGATTCTTTGAGATATAAGTTTTTATAGAGCAAGCTTTTAAAATAAATCTACTGATACATGTATTTTTTAAAACAAAACTTGTCCAGTTTGTATACAGTTTTGTAGTATTATGTCATATTTGGGGAGGGGGTAAAGGTGTGATTAGCAAAAATGATTGCTACTGACTGCTCATTATGCTGCAAACTTTAATGGGAACAAAATACCCCAAATGAATTACCAGCAACAATTTTTAGCTCCCTACTAGCAAGACTATGGTGTATTTTTAGCTCTGTTATATTTTTTAAACCTTTATAAACTTTTTTGTTCTAACCCCCCCAATAATGATTGGTTTCTTAAAAGTATCTCATCTTAATCCATGCTTGCATATGAGTCAAGAAAAGCAAGAGTTAAAAGGGAACTTATTTCTCAATTAGAGAGAATGCTTTTGTTACAGAAAGTTGACTATAGAATGTATATAGGAGACAGATTGCATGCACTTGTGTATCGAAACAGATCACTGAAGATTTATTTATTTACATTTTTCTCTTCCACTTAAAAGCTTACAGCAGTATGTTATATTATCTCCCTAAGAGGGACATTACACAAAATTGTATAAGGGATTGTATTTAGATGAATTCCCTGGTCTTATTGAAGGTAAAGAAGAAAGAGATTTTCAGAACACAGATTCTACTATGATATTCCCCCATGAATGACCATAGAACAGTGTATTATATGTCTCCACCTTTAACTAGAAGTCCCTTCATAAATAAAGTTACTGGATGAAAAATAGAGATATCCATCAGATGCCAACATGAAGCAAAGTTTTCTCCATCCTTAACTGTCATCCAGTAGTGGTCTCAATTTTTGCACCTCCAGTCTGGAAGCCATAATATAAATATTGCAACCTATATTTGCTATACCCATCCCCATAGCCAATGGAACTATTTCTGTAGGCAAGTGCATTTCTACGTAATAACCAGTGCATCCCACTTCTTTTTTAAAATCATTTTTAACATTCTTGTTTAGAAATAAAATCTCCCAGATATTAGTTTATGGAACTTGCAATGGACAGATTTTGCATGTGTGCATACAGACTACACTGTTCCCTTATATTTCACTGTATGATTTATTGTATTTCTGAAAAATCCTTGTTGCTTCCTATTTGTTTCTCAGCTGTTGCCTTTTAAGAGTAATCCAGTTGGAATCAATCACCTGAATTTGTACTGAGACAAAATGATTCTGAGTTTATACTAGAGAAAAATATTAAGGAACATAACTTTTATTTATACAAATTTGTATACAATTTCAAAAGTAACTATTACTGGATATTATTGAATACATTAACAATTTTAGTCACTTTTAACCTACACAGCTCCCTAAAAATGTAAATACCAAAATGAACACAAAGAAGCAATGGAAACAATACATTGAAACTATAGGAAATATGGATTTATTGCAACAATGTGACTAAAAATGTCTTCACACTTTCTCTGGACTCTGTCTGCTCTTCCCCAAAGGAAGTAGACCTCACAGTTTGAGAAACCCTGTCATAGCAAGATTAGGAATATAGTGTTTATTATTTATATTTTAATTTTTAGCTGTTGTCAACTGAAGACTATGACAATAACATTCCATTGCTATTTGATATTGGCATTCTCTTTTAAAACAATTTTTACACATTTTTATATATGCTTTTTTTAAATAATGAGGCAAGTGCTGATACTAGGCAGATTTGATAATAGGCTTTACACTGCTTTAATATTAGATTTCTGATGAAGATTTGAAAGAGCAGACCAAGTTTGACTATGCAAAGTGAATTCAAATTAGTTGGAAAAATATTTCCAGATGGATAGCTATGTTCTTGTATACAATACCAGTAACCTGGTTGTGCCATTCAGTATATGCTGTACCTGTTTGCATTTTATACCCTGCCACTATGTGTTGGACTGCCTCTGAGATCTGTTTGTATAGTCGGCACCTTGGGTCTTGTCTAGTGTGGTAGACTTCTATGGATCTGGTGCTTTGTATTGTTCTTATGCTTCTGTATCTCATCCTCTTATCACACATAGACCATAAAAAAATTTCCTACCCATCCTTATGGGTGATACGTGTCTTCCTCAATCTTGGATCCTCTATAGTATCTTTGAGAGTTCTATACAGTGTCTTTGCTGTTCCTAACACTGCACTCTTCTGGACAGAGATCTCTGATGTTGTTCCTGGGATCTGTTGGAACCATTCTGCCAGCTTAGGAGTCACAGCCCTGTGTGCTCCTATCACCACTAGGACCACTTTGACCTTTCTACATCCTCTCCAATTTCTCCTTCAGGCCTTGGTACTTATACATCTTCTCACACTCCTTCTTTCTGATGTTGCTGTCATTTGACACTGCTACATCTATCATTACTGCTAACTTTTGGTCCTTGTTAATTATTTCTGGTTGATTGGTAAGTACCTGTTTGTCTGTCTGGATCTGGAAGTCCAACTGGATCTTAGCTTTTGTATTAAGATAATAATAATAATAATAATAACAACAACAACAATAAAGTTGGAAGGGACCTTGGAGGTCATCTAGTCCAGCCCCCTGCTCAGGCAGGAAGCCCTATACCATTTCGGACAAATGGTTATCCAGTCTCTTCTTAAAAACTTCCATTGTTGGAACATTCACCGCTTCTGGAGGCAGGCTGTTCCACTGGTTAATTGTTTTAACTGTCAGGAAGTTTCTCCTTAGTTCTAGGTTGCTTCTCTCTTTGATTAGTTTCCATCTGTTGCTTCTTGTCCTGCCTTCAGGCACTTTGGAAAATAGCTTGATTCCCTTATCTTTGTGGCAGCCCCTGAGATATTGGAACACTGCTATCATGTCCCCCCTTGCCCTTCTCTTGTTAAACTAGACATACCCAGTTCCAGCAACTGTTCCTTATATGTTTTAGCCTCCAGTTCCCTATTCTCTATGACCTTCTGTGGAATCTTCCATCTGAACCTAGATCCCCAAATCCCAAGGTGTGACCCACTACTAGACCTTGAGCCTTTTGGAACCAGGGTGCAGAAGTGATGGGTGAGCCCACGTGTGTATATCCCCACTTGTGTGAGCAGTGGGCAAGCGCATGTGGGTGGACTCCATTTGCATGCTTGTTATGTGCTCCAGTTGAGCAATTGGAGCTGCATACTCACATGCGCTTGTCTGTCGCATGCATGGAACCATCCTTTCTCTCTCCTGCCAGTCTACAAAGCTGAAAAGGTTGGGAACTCTGTTGTACACAATGCCAATTAGTTGGTTATGTCATTCAGTATATGCTGCTCCTGCCTGCATCTTATACCTGCCACTATATGTTGGACTATCTCAGAAGCCTCTTGACATAGTCTTCACTTTGGACCCTGTCTAATGTGGTAGACCACTGCTGCTATGAATCTGGTATACCCTGACCATTCTCCTTCTGTCTGGTGTACAGTCTCTCAGTATTGGACTTTGGGTGGAATATATATGATTGATATGAAATGATTCAAAGTCAAGCAATTTAAAAGGGAAAGTGTAAGGACATGTTTAATTTTTCCTCTGAGTACACTAACTTATAAAAATAGTTGCCCTTTCTATATCATACTCCTTTTGTATTTTTTTTTAGCCAGAAGAAAAAAGGTCAAAAGTAGCTTTATGCTTGCCCCAATTGTTCATTTGGGTTCTTAATGTTTTTAATTGTACTGGGAGAGGTTGCAGAAAGTCCAGAAATTATAAAAAGTATCTTATTTGGGGATGCATTTATTCATATGGCACTATCTTCTAATTTGCCCAGATAAGAGTCAGGTCAAATTAGATGCAGTTATTAAACATCTTCAGTGCCAGCAGGACAAGGATACGTAAACATTTGTGGCCAAGGGCCATAATATTAACATTTTTACTGTTTTTGGTAAAATCATCTGTGTCCTCTTTCCTTTAATCTCCCAATAATAACCTTAAAAAAACAAGGTAGAATCCCATGATAATCTGCATCATGCAGAGCTGACCTTCAAAACTCAGCCACTCTCAGATTGTTCATCATTCCTTGTGGATATCTCTTCTATCTGAATGGTGATTCTTTATTATATACATTGGTCTGTGAAAGTATTATATGGTATGATAATTGGTTGTTATCTGTCCCTTTGCACTAAACTGTTCAGTTAATTGATATAAGTGCACCATGGAATGTAATGACACATTAACCTAACTGTCCCAATAATAGGCACTATTTCTGCTAACATTACAGTAGGGTACTTTAGAAATAAGCTGCAGAAATCTATATATTACTAAGTGGCAGAAAATCTTAACAGATTTTTGCTGCTATCTATTGGTAGCTGTAACTCAGAGGTTTTGGGAACCAGGGACTGGTTCCGTGGAGAAAGGTTTTTCCACGGACCAGAGGGGGTGTGGTTTTGTGTGCTGCCTGCATCCCACGGATGGGGTTTTGCTTGTTTGTGCAGACCGGTTGCTGGCATGCTGTGACCTGGTGCCGATCCACAGACTGGGGGTTGAGGACCTCTGCTGTAAGTATAGTCATTCCAATAAATATTCTCATATAGCCTTTAATATGTCCATATTCTGTAATAAATATGATTTAAGTTCTCTGAGCTTATGGGTTGGTTTCTGAATGTTTCGATACTAGGCTAGGTAATATCTTCAGTAGAGTTTAGGGGATACCCGTGTCAGTGCTCTTCTGTTTATTTGCCATGATTTAATATGTCCATTATAATAGATGAAGAGACTTTGTGTTTTAATATGAACTTTTTTGCTAGAGGTATTTAATTTTCTATATGTTGTATGATTAGTTAATTTTGCAATGGAGGACGAAGCAGGGGTTGGAAGGTGTACTGATTTACACAGAAAATGGATTCTATCAGAGCTAATCTTGAACTGTTGGAGACATTTTTAATTTATATCTCCTCTTTTATTACCTGGACATCAGTTTTCATATAGGAAAAAATACCAATCAATTGTAAAATTGGCATTTTTATTTATGGAATTTTCCTAAATCTGTGTCAGCCATTGTACTAAAATATTTTCTTAGCAAAAGTGTCATTGTTGCTGACAAACACACAATAAAAAGTGCTAATGGACCTAAGTATAAACTGTTACTAAAATGATAAAGTTTACTTTCCTGTGAATGAAACTGAAGATCTGAATCTTAAATTATTCCTCAAGATTCTGGAGAAATTCATAATGTTGTCCAAGATTTTCTACGTATTAAGGTAATTTTATGACATTTTATAATACAAAGCTCAAATCTCTGAGCACAGCACTGATTTATTCAAATATGATTGCTAAAGTATATTTTCATGGTTCCTTATAAAACTTCCCTATACTACACTAATGTAGCCTACTAGAGGTTTATTTTTGTAAATCAGTATATATAATTTTGGATCCATTGATCCAACTTTAATCCTTTTCTGTTAATTTAATCCTTTCCTCCCTCCATCATTTTACATATAAAAAAGAATGTGTTTCCTTTGCTGAACATTTACATGCCTTGTCTCATTAATAATTTGGGGACATTTGTTTCTTTTATCTCTCTGAAGTGCTCTATTTGAGAAATAGTATGACAACTTTAGCCTGATGAATGACACATACTATTATGTGTAGTACATGAGACCCCTTGAAGTTTAAATTGAAATGTCAACTTCTCTTTGAGCGGGCATTGGGCTCCTGTCTGCTGAATACTTCTCCTCCCTGAACAGTAACCAACCCTGTTCTGTCCTGGGGCCCATCTAACTTTCTGAGGTACGTCTGCAGGGCTAGCTTCTTTCTGGTGACCATTACAGACCCTGACTATGTGGCCTTGCTTCCCACAGGCACGGCACATGGCTGTGTGAAACCTGCAATCAGTTCTTTTATGTTGTCCTCCGCAGCTAGCGCAGTTTTGAGGAAGGATTGCTTATTCTGTTGTGCGATGCCATCTAAATGGCTCTTTCTGCAGCCGGTCGATCTCATCGACTTCATCTGGTTCACTCAGTCTCTCAGTGGTCTCCTGATGTATTGCTGCAGGGCTGGAATGTGTCTTCTGAGGGTGGAGAGCCTTCACTGCTCCTCTGGTAGCCTCATCTGCCATGATTTCCTTCAGAGCATCTTGGAAGGTCAGATTCTCCTTTGCAAATAGGCGCTGCTGCAATTCTCTGTTCAACAGCCCACACAGAAGTCTGTCTCTGAGACGGTCTTCCAAGTCAGGGAATTCACATTGGCGTGACGCTTGATGAAGTGCTGCCACAAACTCAGCTATTGATTCACCTGACTTTTGCTCCCGTTGTTCGAACGCGTGATGCCAAGCGATTATGGACAGTTTTGGCTCGAAGTGCTCTTTTAGCCTCCTCTTTAAGTCTACATAGGGTACTGATTCGATGCTTGCTGGTGCTACCAAATTCTCGGCGATGTCAAATGTAGCCTGTCCACACATGCAGAGTAGAGTAGCTGCTTTCAAGCCATCTTCTCTAACCTGGTTGGCCTGCAGATAGTTGTCTATCCTGGAGATGTAAGAACTCCACTGTTCTGGATGGGAGCCATCAAATTCGTTCAGCCTGCCCAGCTTTGCCATGGTAGTTTTTTACTGAGGTCTTGGACACTGCCTCTCTTCCTGCAATAGGAGATGAACTGCCTAGATCCTGGGGACAGATCCCTCAGGACTCTGTGCCTCCAGTGTGGCTTACTGGCAGGCAGGGTGGGGACGTGGTCCCACCAGGGCTCTGGTGCCTGGTCTAATACCCAGTGACTTCAACTCTAACAGGCATCATTCTCTCCTTCAGCAAGATCCCACCTTTGTCACCACTATTGTGTAGTGGGTTCTTTGGAGGCATTGACCAGACCGGCTTAATGCGACACTATTTCTTGCAACAGAAAACAGAACTGGATTAACTGACAGAATGATAGCTATTTATACTTGCCGCCTCTAGGCGGTGATTAATCAAATCAAACGGTATTTTCCCACTCAAACTTAAACGTAACTTTCCCTCCAAAACAGTTGGAGACACGTTTAAATTAAAACACAATAACTCGTAATATCAATACATAACACATACTGTGAACATATAGAGCTACTTCATAAACCCATCTTCCTCTGCCTCTTCTATATGTAAATATTTTTTATAATATATCAGTCCCTAAATTGTGTAAAATAAATGTTTGGTGCAATGAATGGGGAGAGGAGAAAAAATTGAGAATATGTAGTACTTGGTATTTGTCTTTTATAGATGTACAAATATAACTGAAATATTAGCCAACTATTTGGAGTACTGTTTCATCAGTCTTTCAAGCTCAATCAATTTTTCTCAGTCTTCCAAGTTATTTAAATTCTACTTTCAGCAATGCAAAAAAAAACATACTTAATAGAAATAGAATAGAATGGTGCACAATTTGCATGGAATACAAAATGGAAGAAGGATTAATTTTTCCTTTGCTACATGCAATTGTTGCCTTAGTAGTAGGAAAATCTTGACATTGGAGGAATTATTAGATAGAAGACAGCTATGGCCCCCAAAACATAGACCCATGTCATTTATGAAAATAGATAGATAGATAGATGTGGAATGTAGACACAATATTAGCATTCAGAAGTTATTCCCAAACTCTCAATGAATCCATAAGGTAACTACTGTCTCATCCCAGGAATTTAGGTAGTATTTTATTTTATTTACTTGTCAGATTTGTACTGAACCCTGTCAAGACTCTGGAAGCCAAAGAATATTAAAAACAAATAATAAAACAAGGAAAAAAATGTCTATCTAGAAGAAAAATATTTAGACTACCATATAAAAAAATCCTATAAAAGCTTATCGTTATTCTAGCACAAATCCTAGGAAAGAATCCAGGCTTTCAGGCATTTTCTAAACAATGTCAGGGTGGGGGGTCTACTATGACCCAGTTATCTACCCATCCATCATAGTATCTAAGCATCTCTGTTTTCTATACAATATAAACATAAACCACTTGTTATGTTCCAGGTCAAGATATAATATTATAGTCCTGCCATAATGAGTTGTCAAGAGAACTGTATAGAGAACTACTAGAGCTGAACCTATCCACACTATAAAGATCAAACAATCCTTGTAGGAATCAATAGGATGTACCTGATCTTATAAAGAGGCTGAGTAGCTGGGCTTCTCAAGTAGTTTTCAGACCATCATTCTCAATGGCTTTTATTTTCCCAATGAACATGGAAATGACATAGAATTATAAGGTATGGAAAGTGAAAGTTTTATATTTGTGAACCAGTCCTTAATTATATTCAAAACATGAAGCAGGATATATTCACTGAGTAACCATGCATTTATCTACCTATTTTCTTCAGCAGTCAGATAGGCATAGTACTGCAATTTTTCAACTTTGCCACAATAGCAATTATACAATTGTAACAATGAAAAGCAATTTGAAACAGCTATATACAGTAGGTGAATGAATATATGAGAATCTTCATTCAAAGGTTTGCTTGTATTATTTTTTGTTCGTTCATAAATTATTTGCTGACAATCATACATCTTGTCTTATATATTTGCTGAAGAATTTACAAGGGTTTCCCCCTCCTCAGTTTCCTCTATGTTTTAATCACTCATACAGAAGGAACTCAACCATACATTTTGTAATTAAGATTAATGTACGGCTATAAGATTTGAGGGCTTGCAGAACTTTAGAAATCTATTAATTTCTTATTAGTTTCAGTATAATAATTAAACCTTTTACATGGAAGGTAAAATAAACCAGTGAACCCAACTTTGTGAGAGACTTAGCATATGCTGTTCATTTAAGCACTTTTAGTGATTTAATTATATTATATACCCCATAATGCTTTTGCTGAGTTGGAAATTTGGACATTTCATTTAAATTTAAGTGATGATTAATGAGGGCAATGGAACATCTTTTGTGGTGCATAAGTTGTGAATAATGCAAACTATAATTCATATCTCTTTCAGCAAAGAAAGCAGAACCAAATCTCACTGAGAGTACAGTATCATTAAAGAGGTTAAATGTGCAGCATAGAAGAAATTATCAAATTATTGTTACACTTACAAGCTTGTGAAAAATAAGCCAGCTTTGCCTGAGGCAGCCAGGTTTTCCTTGAGGGGAGAAAAAATAATTTGCTCAGCAACTGAGCAGTAAAGATCATACCCCCAAATTATTCCTCTGTTTATTATTAGCTTCTCTTTCTCTTGATGGCAATGGACAGTTCCTCTCTGTCATCTTGTCCCTTTTCTGATCCCTGGGACACATTTGGTACTTTAGTCAGCAAATGCTAGGTTTTAATGTTTTAATGTTTCATCAATGCCTCTACAGGTGCTATTTAATAAATCAGTTAGGTCATTCTGTATTTTGAATAAATCATGACCATCACATACAATGTGAGCCATTTCAAAATTTGAGAATAGAGTCTATAGCTTAAACCATTCATTAATTACAAGTGATTTTATTTTTATAGTAGCGTCTTTGGTAATATTTCTGTTAATAGATTTTAGACCTGTTAGGTATTGCTCAAGTTTGGACATCACACTTAGTACTATTGTTGATTACTCAGGCTTAATTTGAGCGGGAAATATGCCTGTCTACACCAGTGCTCATTGGTCCATTTGTCTTTTTCTCAGGAGAATCTAAAAGAACATCTGAACTTCTCATTTACACATGTTAGATGATGAGATATCTGTTGGCTTGCTCTTCTTGTAAAATGCCAGGGACTGAAGCTGTATCACAACAGGTTAACATAGCTACTATGCATACTGTTTCTTTCTGTATTATATGTATTGGCTTTCGCACTATTTTACTGTGTTTTGTGAACTGTGCTTTATGAATCCTTTTAGAGGAACCTCAAAGATGCTTTTTTTCTTCAAAAGGCAACTGGACTAGGTTTTTTTCCTTGACAAAGAAGAATTTATTTTTATTTTTATTTCCTTTTAGAGGAAATAAAGATGATAGAATGAAATACTTTATATAAATAAATACTTGAGAGTTAGGAAAATACCAGAAAATGATAATTTCAAAAAAAAAAGAAAATAATTCCGAACTAGTCTACAAATTGCCATTTGTACACATTTGTATCATTTATATTTATTTTGCTTTTTTATTTTAATATTAGAAAATCCCTTTGCCAGATAGAGAGTAGAGATTACTGCTAAGAAAGAACACAGTACTTTTGTCCTGATTTCTGATATTATCTTAGACCAGTGGTTCTCAACCTTTCTGAGGTTGAGACCCCACTTGCCCCGCCCATGCGCGCTGCGACCCCGACCCGTGGGCGTGTGCGTTAGTGCGCGCGCGCAAAAAATTTTTTTTAATTTTTTTTTAAAAAATAAAAATAAAAAAAACAAAATGGTAGCTGCGATGGGTGGATCTGTGCATGCGCTGATCGGCCCATCCCACGCGCCACGCATGCACGCATCCGCCCGTCGCGGGCTGCCATTTTGTTTTTTTATTTTTTTTAAAAAAATAAATAAAAAAAAATCAAAAAAAAAATGGTAGCTGCGATGGGTGGATCTGCGCCTGCGCGGATCGGCCCGTCGCACACGTTGCACATGCATGGATCCGCCTGTTGCGGTCTGCCATTTTGTTTTTATTTTATTTTATTTTATTTTATTTTTTTAATTTTTTTTTAAATTTTTTTTCCGGCGCGACGGGTGGATCTGAGCATGCGTGGCGCGCGTGCACCAAAAAAAATAAAAAAAAATTAAAAAAAATTTAAAAAAAATAAAAAAAAATTAAAAAAAAATTAAAAAAAATAAAAATTAAAAAAACAAAATGGCGGCCGGCGGTGCCCGGCGACCCCCGTGAAATGGTCTCGCGACCCCAAGGTTGAGAACCACTGTCTTAGACATTGGTTAAATCTGTACACCAAATATTCTGTAAATTTTTCATTAATATTCAGAATCAAGTGTCTCAAAATTTATGTGTCTAAAAGTGAAGAGAACATTATAGCTCCTCAATATAAATGCAAATGCAATCATGTCTAAAAATAGTGCCTTAATATAGGCCATTTTTCATTAGAGATCAAACTTAGTGCTCCTCGCTTCTAGATACTCATTAGTAATAATGATTATTTCTTAGAAGAGAAGAATATACAACTCTCTACTCAGAAATTAAAGATTATACAATTTTAAATTAAAGATTATACAATTACTTTCTTTTTGGTAGAATTGAGGAAACTTTCCATTATCTAGATATGCTCTGCTACTTTTGGGCTAGAAACAAGCATTTTAAAAGGTATTACAAGTTTTTATCAGAAAATGCATATTTGTTTGTAATAACATGGATAGCCATTAGCATATTTCATAGATTTGTTTGAAATCCATTTTCACATCTCCATTGTTTTGATAAAGCTATCATATTAAATGCATATATTTATGGATATCTATGAGTTTATAAGAAAAATAAATGTTGCTCAAAGAAATACTACTTCAAAACTGATATACTGTATGTACTTAGAGAGATTCCTGGTATTAGAAAATTTGGGAAGATATTGCCTAGACTAAAATTCACTTCTTAATTTATTGTCACTTAATTTAGTATCACTATTACAGACATTTTAAAACTACTTAAGTTATTTCAAGTGGATTTTTTTATCATCTAAATCATGAGTATCTATGTCTGTGTGTCTCTCTCGTGTATTTCTTTGATAGGTCCTCAGATCCTTATACTTTCTAGAGGATTGCAAACATATTCTCAGTGAAATTGCTTGATAGTTTGTTTGTTCTAAGGGGCAAAGATTTTCATATTGTCTCTTCATTTTGACATGTTGCCATATTTCCCTGTCAGATTTTTGTAGTAGGCATTGGTATTGTAAGCTGTTTGTGTTTCTTGCCTCCTGACTTTTCCATTTTAGTTGCTACCGGTACCTCTTGTACAATGTTGTGAACCTCCATCCATAGTTCTTTAGGCACTCTGTCTATCAGATCT
This sequence comes from Bothrops alternatus, assembly GCA_034064705.1. NCBI lineage: Eukaryota > Metazoa > Chordata > Lepidosauria > Squamata > Viperidae > Bothrops > Bothrops alternatus. The sequence goes on along the minus strand of JARGCV010000027.1, from coordinate 13,010,553 downwards.
AATTCCTTAAATCTATTTGTCACCTCTACTGTATATTCATCAGGGATATGATTTAGTTCATACCTGAGTGGCCTAGTGTTTTTCCCTACTTTCTTCAATTTAAGCCTAAATTTTGCAACAAGAAGCTCATGATCTGAGTCACAGTCAGCTCCTGGTCTTGTTTTTACTGACTGTATCAAGCTTCTCCATCTTTTGCTGCAGAGCACATAGTCAATCGGATTTCTGTGTTGACCGTCTGGTGATGTCCATGTGTAGAGCCATCTCTTGGGTTGTTGGAAAAGAGTGTTTGCTATGACCATCGTATTCTCTTGACAAAATTCTACCAGCCTGTACCCACCCTGCTTCATGTTGTACTCCAAGGCCAAACTTGCCTGTTGTTCCAGTTATCTTTTGGCTTCCTACTTTAGCATTCCAATCCCTCATGATGATAAGGACATCATTTTTTGGTGTTGATTCTATAAGGTGCTGTAGGACTTCATAGAACCGGTCAATTTCATCCTCTTCAGCACCAGTGGCATAGACTTGGACTATTGTGATATTGAATGGTTTGCCTTGGATTCTCACTGAGATCATTCTGTCATTTTGGGGATTGTTATTGTTATTGTTGTTATTGTTGTTATTGTTGTTATTGTTGTTATTGTTATTGTTGTTGTTATTATTATTATTGTTGTTGTTATTATTATTATTATTATTATTATTATTATTATTATTATTATTATTATTATTATTATTATTATTATTATTATTATTATTATTATATTTCTATACCGCCCCTCTCCTGAAGGACTCGGGGTGGTATACAGCCTTAAAATTTAAAAAAACATATAAATATACAAAATTAAAATATTTAAAAATAAATTAAACAAATTAGGCCATAAAATCCCATATAAAACCCAATATGTGCGAATCCTAAAATCCTAAAAATTACACAATCCCCTTAAAACATTTTCACCCGGTTGGAGCCGGAGCTTCTATGCCAGGCCGGCCTGTTGAAAAAGGAAGGTTTTCAGTTCCCGACGGAAGGTGCGTAAGTCCGTCATTGTACGGAGTTCGGGGGGAGCTCGTTCCATAGCGTGGGAGCTCCCACAGAGAAGGCTCTCCCCCTGGGGGTCGCCAGTCAACATTGTCTGGCCGACAGCACCCTGAGGAGGCCCTCTCTATGGGAGCGTACCGGATGGCGGGAGGTATTTGCTAGCAGTAAGCGGTCCTGTAAGTATCCGGGTCCGATGCCATGGAGCACTTTAAAGGTGGTCACTAACACCTTGAACTGCACCCGGAAGACCACCGGCAACCAGTGCAGCTCACGCAGGAACGGTGTTACATGGGAGCGCCACGACGCTCCTGTCACTACCTGTGCGGCTGCATTCTGGGCCAGTTGGAGCCTCCGGGTGCACCTCAAGGGGAGCCCCATGTAGAGAGCATTACAGTAGTCCAGCCTGGAGGTAACGAAGGCATGAGTGACTGTGCGTAGCGAGTCCCGGTCTAGGAAGGGACACAACTGGCGCACCAGGCGAACCTGATAGAACATCCTTCCGGCCACGGCCGCCAGATGGTCCTCTAAGGACAGCCGTGAATCCAGGAGGACTCCCAAATTGGGAGCCCTTCCCGTGGGGGCCACTGTTTCGCCCCCAATAGATAGCGATGGAATCAATTGGCTATACCGGGACGACGGTAACCACAGCCACTCGGTCTTGGAGGGGTTGAGCTTGAGTCCGTTATTCCCCATCCAGACCCGCACGGCCTCCAGGCACTGGGTCAGCATGGCAAGGGCATCGTTGGGGTGGTTCAGCGTGGAAATGTACAGCTGAGTATCATCAGCATACTGATGATATTCCACGCCAAAACCATGGATGATCTCACCCAACGGCTTTACATAAATGTTGAACAGTAGAGGCGAGAGGACCGACCCCTGAGGTACCCCACATACGAGGAGTCTCGGGGTCAACCTCTGGCCCCCTGTCAACACAGACTGCATCCGGCCGGAGAGGAAGGAGGAAACCACCACAAAACATTGCCTCCTATGCCCAGCCCATCCAACCGTTGCAGCATGATACCATGATCGATGGTATCAAAAGCCGCCGAGAGGTCCAATAGCACCAGAACAGAGGAACAACCCCTGTCTCGGGCCCACCAGAGATCATCCACCAACATGACCAATGCTGTTTCCGTGCTGTAGCCAGGCCTGAAACCCGACTGGTGCGGATCCAGATATGACGATTCCTCCAGGTGGTGCGGGAACTGTCGGGCAACCACACTCTCAACAACCTTCGCAAGGAAGCGAAGGTTGGAGATGGGACGGTAGTTTGATAAAACAGCCGGATCCAGGACAGGCTTCTTGAGGAGTATCCCAGTATTGTATCCCAGTATTGTTTTTCCTACTCTTTTATTGACTATGAAGGCTACTCCATTTCTTCTGAGGGATTCTTGCCCACAGTAGTATACCTGATGGTCCTCTGAATTAAATTCACCCATTCCTGTCCATTTTAGTTCACCGATTCCTAAGATGTCGATGTTTAATCTTGTCATCTCTTGTTTGACTACATCCAACTTGCCTTGATTCATGGATCTTACATTCCAGGTTCCTATGGAGAAAAGATCTTTACAACATTGGACTTTCCTTTCACCACCAGATGCATCCACAGCTGAGCGTCCTTTCAGCTTTGGCCCAGTTGCTTTACTCTTTCTGGCGCTACTAGTACTAGCCCTCTGCTCTTCCCCAGTAGCATATTGGACACCTTCCGACCTGAGGGGCTCATCTTCCAGTGTCATATCTTTTTGCCTTTTGGTACTGTTCATGGAGTTTTCATGGCAAAGATACTGGAGTGGTTTGCCATTTCATTCTCCAGTGGATCACATTTTGTCAGAACTCTCTGCTGTGATCTGTCTGTCTTGGGTGCCCCTGCACGGCATAGCTCATAGCTTCATTGAGTTACGCAAGCCCCTTCGCCACGACAAGGCAGTAATCCATGAAGGATTACTGTAATGATCAAGGATCATTACAGCACTTTTCTAGGAGATTATTAGTCCTTGGATTAGAATGACTAAGCTTTTCCTAACTAATAAAGTCTATCCAATGAACCAATCAAACTTTGTAAAAAGTACTCTGAACTATTCCAGCAACTTGAGCTTCTAATACTGTCATCGGATTACAGTTGCAGCTCTGCTATTTCAAGAACACATGATGGCCATCCAGAAAATATCTGAATGATATTTTCTGTGGGAAACTCATTGGAAATTTATCCATTCACTTGAAAGTATCAGAGTAGTAACAATTTCTTGAGAGGTGACAGAGACCTGTTTTTCATACTAAAAGAGAAAAGTATTGTTTCAGAACAGAAAAGTCATTCTAAAATATATTACAAGAAAAACTGTTTGCTCCCTTATACCAATTAATGACAGTGTCCAAAATGTTTATTTTGTCAACTGAAATTCCAGCAACAAGTATTCATGTTACCTGGCAGACTTTCTCATTCCACTAAATAGCATACTACATAGCCTATTTCTAATTATGTTTGGCATAATCTGGCAGTAAACTTTTTTCCTTTCTTTGACATTTTCTGAGAAAGTGCTGTACATCTACTAGTGAATAATTTTAATGAAGCTAGTTTGGTTTATTAAATATAAAATCATACCTTTTGGAACAGGGAAGAGGAGGACTCTGAAAATTTTTAGTAAGAATAAGCTATATCAAGCCATTTCAATTGCCTCATTGAATTCTTCTATAAGTCATACCCTTGAGATGGGTCTAGGATCCTTTGGCTCCTACCCTTGGCCACCCCTCCTTTGCCTCGAGCCTACCGCCTCCACCCATTTGCCTGCAGTATTCCTCCTTGGCTGGGCCACCCCCACCTATTCTCCCTGGCCAATGGGCCCCTGGCCTTCCACCGCACGCCCTTCAGCTCAGTGCAAGGCAGAGGACCCAGAGCCCAGTGGCCAGGGAGAATGGGCAGGGGTGGCCCAGCCAAAGAGGAATGCTGCAGGCAAATGGGTGGAGGTGGTAGGGTCAAGGTGAAGGAGGTGTGGCCAAGGGTAAGAGCCTAACGGTCCCATTCTACTTTGAGATGAGATCAATAGGTGGTATTTAGTTTATAGAAATGGATATTATAGTATGTGAATCAATTTGAAATCAAATTATTAATGGAATAAATTATGTTATCAAGATGTAACAAGATCTTCCCAAAAGTAGTTAATATCCCCACAATGAAAACAGTCAATAATTGGAAATTCCCATTTCACAATAGCACCATTTAACCACATTATTCTTACTTGCCTGAAAATGTTTATGTATAAATATCACTAAGCCTATGTGCTGTCATATTATATCTGTGTAAGGCATTTATATAGTGAACATTTATTTTGTTGACATACTATGATACAAACAATAAAACTACATTTGATTATTGTTATTATTATAATAGAGGAAACCTTCCTTCAAATCCAGTCAGTGATGATTGGGGAGGAAAGGTCCTGCCTTCAGCCATTGGGGTTCAGTGCTTTCTCCTCTCTTCTTTAACATTATGAGACCACTTGGTGTCCGCATCTGGCATCATGGGGTGAATAGGCTGATGATGCCCAATTGCATGTCTTTCCCTTTGGCAAATTAAATGATACTATGAGGGTCTCGATGGAGAGCCTGATGCCTTAGTTAACTCCAGATTGAACTGCTGAAATGTGTTGTGCATGGGGATGCCTTGAAGAGTATCTGGAAGCTTCAGCTGGTGCAGAATGTAGTGGTATGCTCCTAGAACAGCACATGTCACACCTCTGCTCTGCAAGCCACATTGATTGCCAATTTGATTCTTGGTCCAATTCAGGGTGCCGATTTTAATCTTTATAGCCTCTTGTTACCTGAGGTCTGCTTTTTCCTGATTACATCAGCTTGCCCTTAGATCTGACAGAGATGGCATGCTGTGGGATCAGCATCAGCTGTGGACCTACATTTGTTGGGTCCCAGGCAATGGACTTTGTAAACCACTTAGACTGTAAAGCACTGGGAAGCAATATATAAGTCTAAGTGCTATTGCTATTGCAATCCACTGTAACCATAAACTTATATAGTTGTTGAAATGCGTCATATTGCCTTTCCTATTAGTCTGCCCACTGGGCACAAAGATCCAAATTCAGCTTAATGCTGGCCTATTCAAGTAACTATTTTAGTAAAACATTTATCAATTCCCCCCAAATAAAAAAAATTACAAAAAATCTAGAAATGCTTTATATGTTAAACTATAAATGCTGACTAAGAGATGAGATTTGTAGTGAAATAATTGAAATAAAAGAGGAAATGACTCTGCAGGCCTTCCTGCTCAGTCTTTGAATGGTATTAAAATCATCCTAGACTTAAATTTCCTGAAAATGCTCTCAATGTATTCTCTATAAAGCATGCCATTTCACAGCACCTAGTGGGGAAAGAAAGGAAACTTTGACTGGAATATAGCAATGAAAAGAAACAGATCTGATTAAAAAAACTGGAATAGTTGTGCTATATACTAAATATACTATATCCATCTTTGCTTAGAATCCTAGGGAATGAACTTCTTGATACGGGAGAAAACATTGGGATTAAAATAAGTTAATGAAGATACTGAATAAAAGCAACACTGCTGATATCATGTTCCCATCAACCCAAGGATAAGATGCTAAAGATACTTTCCAAAAGAAACTGTCAAAGGAGCATGGAGTAGTGTTGTAAAACTTCAATTAGCCTAACATCTGTTGGAAGGCAAACTGCCAAACATGGTCTTTCCATGAATTTCTGATTTATCTTTCTGATAACTTTTTCTTCATAGGGAGTAGAAAAACATAAGAGGATTAGTTATACTTGGCCTGACACTAAATTTAGCTGAGAAAGTTGAAGTTGAAGTAGCAGAAAAGTGACTATGTTATGCTGGAGTTTTTTTATTTTAAGAAAATCTATACAATATGATTAGAAAAAAGACAAATAAGATTCTATGACAGGGGATACTATGGGAGAATGGAGCTTATATGATAGACACAATTTAAAAAAAATCACAATTGCTAATGGTTTCAATGGTGATGGGGGAAATATGCACAAGAAGTCAGAGAGATATCCACACTGGCATTCACATGCAAATACTGAAGATTTTTTAAAAGAAACAACAAAATAAAAAAGAGTTAAATGGGAAAGAGATTGTACAGGCAATCTGGAACTGTAGGGAGTGTATCAGGAAAACTAAAGCTCAGTTTGAGCTGAGATAGGTAAAATGATAAAAACAACAACAACAAAAAATCCTCTTTAGATATGTTCAAATTTAAAATAATAATCAAGATTGAAACTCCAGATTGGTAAAATTGCAGATGGCACTTTTTCTGGAACACTTACAAGACATTGCATTGTCAGTTTATGTCGTTTATTTCCTTGTTCTATTGCTCCTGTTACGACAATAGTTTTAAGAGGTGTATCATTACCATTTTTTAATTGTGCAAATAGAAGTCTAACAGGTACTATGGAATACCTGTCAGGTGTCTACAGTCATCCCCAAAGTAATCAATTTATATCTACTCACATTGCCATTCTAAGAAAAACAAAATAAGTTTCTTAATTTAAAATAACATAATTTAATTTATAAAGCTATGCAATGTTTGTTCTTTGACTATTTCTGATGAGCTATACTTCAACTGTTAAATGATTCCTTATTTCTATTAATTCTCCCTGCTTACAGTATTTGAACTGTGTATTTATTTATTTATTTATTTATTTAATTTATTTATTCGATTTCTATGCCGCCCTATTCCGGAGAACTCAGGGCGGCTCACAACACAGTAGAAATCAACATAAAAATACATATAAATATAAAACCTCTTAATTTTTTTTTAAAAAAACCCAATCATTCAGCATACACACAGACATACACTGGCTTGGGGCAAGATGTTAACTACCCCAGGCCTGCCGGCAGAGGTGTGTTTTGAGTAATTTATTTAAAATGGAAATAGGTAGTTTAACACTAATCATCTTATCTATGGCTGCAGATACATGTAAAATTCAAATAAGTAATTATGGTGTTTTAGTAAGATAAAAAAAATAAATATATTTAGACAAAACATTTTAAGGAAATATTATTTATATGGCCAGCTTAATCAGGAAAAGAAAATACTAGTATGTGCCTTATTTATCTAACTATTTCTTAAAAATATTAAAACATAATTGTTACTATTAAATAATAAATTATAATTGAAATTTCATGTTATTTTAAATAGACTGTCAACCTATATTATAAAATCTTGTTACAAAAACTTGTTTTAGCCAAACTTAAACAATAACTATAATTTTATTAGATTTTATACAAAATAAAACAAAAATCCCAACTAACACTATCTTTTGAACTCCATGAAAAATAAGCATTTGTTTCTTAATTAACTTAGAACCATTCTAGAGAAAATGTAGCATAAAACATTATTTAGAAATTCAGTGGATGGCGCTGTGGGACTGTAATTATGAAACACAAGGGAATGAAAATCTTGTAATATATAATTCAAGAATATACACAAGAAACAACTCAAGATAAACAAATAGGACATATGCTTTAAGAAATGTCCTTAAGAAAGGTGATGATTTAATCTCTTTCATCAGTACAGATAATTGAATAGTGATGCAAAGTACATTTAATGAAATATTAATTCCTATATTTAGCACAAGCTAGAATAGCGCATGATTTGTTTTAAAGTCTTGGAGAGACTGTGTGGTAAAATGGGTAACATTTGGATTAGGAAAAAGGAAACCCAAGCTCTAGTTTTATCTCAACCAAGAAAGTTCACTGGATGATTTTGGCCAATCATTCTGTTTCATCCCAGCCTACCTCAGAGAGAGGTTATGAGTTGTGCTGTACTTTGATATAAGCAAATGCCAAATACTAAGCTTTCTGCTGTTCAAGATGTGACTAAGGAAGAAACTTAGGCCGCAGGAAACCCTAAAATTAGAATATATCATAACAGCTTCCATCTCAAGTTTATTCAAGTTTAGGTTAGTAGAGGTAACTACTAGCAGATTTCTTATGTAGATTTCCCTTATACTTTTTTTAAAAAAAGGGCTTTTCTCATTAAAATAGATTCTGCAATGAGCAAACAACCCAAAACTTTAGTAGAGCATTAACATATTCAGAAGATAAGACATTTAGAATGTGCCAAGAAAAGAGGGGACTGTTATGTCATGAGCCTGCTGAATTACTCAGCAGGCTCAGGAAATGCTGCAGAGAGTCCCAGGCACATGGTTGCCCGGGACCAGACTGGCTGTCTCCAGCCTTGCACACATGCACAAGGTGGGAAACCAGCCTTGCATTGATTGGTTGATGCTATCCTTGCAAGGAGACTATAAAAGGGATGCATGCCATTTTGTTCTCTGTTCTGTTGAAGAAGGTGAATAAAAAAGACTTGCTTTTTGTTACTGGCTTCATCTCAATGCCTTTGATTCATGAACAGAACATTGGCGACGAGGGTGGAATTGCTGCAAGCAAAAACAACAAAAGAAGATAGGACTCATCACGGAATTCCTGAAGCCTGGGAAGTTCGGCGTCTGGAGATTGCGATTCTGCCTGCCAGTATGAACACACTGGAGGTGAGCTTGGCAAAGGGACCCCTTCTCAAAAGCTTGCAGCGAAGGCGTTGATGAAGCTTCAAGGCTGTTACAATGTCCAAGATAAGCCGGTTATCGGATTTTGATACAACTCATCCTGAACGCTGGAACACTTACGTGGCCCGGGTGGAGAACTACTTCCGGGTAAACCAGATTAGAGAAGACAGCCTTAAAGCTGCCACATTGCTGTGTGTTTGTGGACAGGAGACTTTTGATATAGTGGAGAATCTGGTTGCCCCAGCACCTTTTGAGTCAATTGCCTATGCAGAATTGAAGAAGATGCTGCGAGAACACTTTGAACCCAAACTCTCAATGATTGCATGGTGACATGCATTCGAGCAGAGGGACCAGAGGCCTGGTGAGTCTGCTGCAGACTTTATTGCTACCTTAAGACAAGCAGCTAGGCAATGTGAGTTCAAGGACCTGGAAGAGAGGCTCTGGGATCGTTTAGTTTGTGGCTTGAGAAGTCATGAGCTGCAGCAGAAGATCTTTGCCAAAGAAGTTGTCTCGTTCCAAGATGCCTTGAGAGAGATTGCAGCGGAAGAAGCAGCAGGCAGTGCTGTGAAGGCCTTGCAGCTCACCAGAAATACTCCAACCACAGTTTCCGTCCATCAAGAGGTCGCTGAAGAAGATTCAGAACAGGATCCTGAAGAGGGGATGGATAGGCTGCACCAGACAGAGGAGAAGAGGCCTCAAGAGCACAGAGACAAGGCCCCAGCATCCCCTCGGTGTTTCGGGTATGGAGGACGCCACAAGGGCTCTAACTGCAGGTTCCACTCTGCCATTTGCAGGGCATGTGGCAGGCAAGGCCACATTGCCTCTGTCTGTTTGGGTCGCCAGAAGGTCCGGTCTCAGGAAGAATTGCTTCAGAAAGGTACCAGGGTCCCCAGCCAACACAGGGTGGGTTTCTGCATGTTGCGCAGGAATATTTTCAAGACAGGGGCTCATAGGCCACTTAAGAAAAAGCTTCACATTGACGTGAAGTTGCAAGGGGTTCCCTTGTTGATGGAGTTGGACACAGGGTCCACTCTATCGATCATTTATTTTGACACCCTTAAAAGAATTTGCAGCAGAAGTGGCCTACGAGTTAAACTCAGGCCATCAAATTTAATCCTCACTGACTTCCAGAATTTCAGAGTCAGTGTGAAGGGGGAGGCCACACTCAAGGTGCAGCATAGGACTTTTGAATGCCTGCTAGATGTGGTGGTAGTTGGGGGTGATCACACGAGTCTTATTGGACTCGATTGGTTCGGGGCCCTTGGGATTCAAGTGACTGGACTTCACAGTCTGCAAACGTTAGGCCTTGCAAAAGTTTGCAAGAAGTTTGCTGATGTGTTTAGTTCAGAGCTTGGCTCATACAAGGGCCCCCTCATTGCCTTACGCTTATACCCAGCTATCACACCCATCCGGATTAAACCTAGAAGGGTGCCTTTTGCCCTCAAAAGCAAAATTGATGCAGAGCTGGACAAGCTGCTCCAGCAGGGAATCTTAGAACCTGTGGAATCTAGTCCATGGGATACCCCCATAGTTACGCCACTGAAGGCCATTGGAGAAGTTCAAATTTGTGTGGACTATAAATGTACACTTAACAAAGCGCTGCAACAGCATGCATATCCGGTGCCTGAGGTGAGCCACATTCTGGCCTCCTTCAAGGGGGGGGTGAATCTTTGCAAAGCTTGATTTGGCACAGGCCTACCAACAGTTACCTGTTGATGAGGCAACAGCGGAAGCCCAAACAATTGTAACACACCGGGGAGCCTTTAAAGTAAAAAGGCTGCAGTTTGGGGTTAATGTAACCCCTGGCATCTTCCAAAGTGTGATGGAGTGAATGCTCCGTGGTATTCCTGGGGTCTGTCCCTACTTCGATGATGTCCTCATTGCTGGGGAGTCAACCTTGAATTAGGCTGAAAGGCTAAGGGCTGTCTTGCTTCGTTTCCGCCAAGCGGGGCTGAAGCAAGATAAATGTAAAATTGGAGTTACATCCACTGAATTTCTTGGGTTCTGTATTGATGCTGAAGGCATCCATCCTGCTGAATCCAAGCTTCAAGCAATTCAGCAGGCCCCAAGTCCCAAGTACAAAAGCAAACTTCAGGCTTTTCTGGAACTGTTAAACTTCTATCACTCATTTCTACCTCACAAGGCTGCAGTGGCTGAGCAGTTACACTGGCTCTTGGACAAACAGGCTCCATGGTAGTGGACAAAGGTCCATGAAAGGAGCTTCACAGAGGTCAAGGCTTTGCTTTCTTCAAATGCGGTTTTAGCACATTTCAGTGAGCAATTGCCTGTGTGCATCGCCTGTGATGCATCCCCTTATGGGGTTGGGGCACTGCTCAGTCACCTGAAGGCTGATGGGAGACAAGTCTCTGTGGCTTACTATTCCAGGACTCTGTCTTCTGCAGAGCGTAATTATGCTCAGATTGAAAGAGAAGCCTTGGCTATAGTGGCAGGCATAAAGAAATTCCATGACTTCTTATATGGCCACCACTTCAGTCTACACAGACCATAAGTCTCTGCTGGGTTTGTTTACAACAAACAAACAAACCCCACATATAATCTCTCCTAGAATGCTGAGATGGTCAATTTTCCTTTCAGCATATGACTACACCTTGATTCACAAACCAGGCAAAGAAATGGGCCATGCAGATGGCCTCAGCAGATTACCTCTACAGCAGATAGAGGCAGATCCTGCTCCTGCTCTTCACATTCTTTCCATTCAGGACTTGCCTGAATCTCCCCTCAATGCTAGGGACATGGCTGCAGAAACTGCCACTGATCACACGCTCACACGCATGCTGACATGGGTGTTGTCAGGATGGCCTGATACGTGTCCAGATACAGAATTCCAGGGTGTCTGGCAAAGGAAGTACGAGCTTTCCACTTTCAAGGGGTGCATCCTATGGGGTAGCAGGGTAGTCATCCCAGCCTCATTGAGGACTAGAGTCTTGCTCTCTCTGCATGAGGGACATCTGGGAATAGTCCAGATGAAAGCGCTTGTGCGCAGCCATCTCTGGTGGCCTGGGTTCGATAAAGAGATCGAGACACAGGTTTATGGGTCCAAGTGTGCCAACAGTCAAGGCCTGAAATGCCTCAGTCTCCTGTACATGGTCGAGGGTTCATATCGACTATACTGGGCCCTTTCAGGGGCAATTCTTCCTTCTCCTTGTTGACAGCTATTCCAAGTAGCTAGAGGTTGTGCCTATCTCCTCCACTACCACTGCTCGGACCATCCAGGTGCTGAGAGGAATCTTCGCTTTTCATGGACTTCCCAATGTCCTGGTCTCAGACAATGGTCCCCAATTTACTTCTTCTGAGTTTCAGGCTTTTCTACAGGCCAACTTGATCCATCATGCCACTTCAGCACCATTCCATCCAGCTTCCAATAGCCAGACTGAGACCATGCGCACTACCAAAGATGCTCTCAAGAGAATCACTCATGGCAGCTGGCATCACAGGTTAGCTGACTTTCTTCTTTGCCAACACACCACACCTTGCACAGCCACAGGGAAGAGCCCAGCTGAACTCTGCTGGGGTTGCCGCCTCATTGCAAAACTGGACAGGTTGCACCCAGACCAGGTGGCTTCACAGGTGTCACAGCTGTGGGCATCTAGGAGACTACAGGTGGCGATCCGGTCTGGGCAAGGAACTATGGACCTGGACATCTCTGGATGACAGAAGTGGTATGCAAGGTCTCTTGGGCTGCTGTCATGTGAAGTGGCCTTGGATGATGGTCATGTGATCCGACGTCACATTGACCAACTGCGCTGGAGGCTGCCCAGCCACACTTCTGCTCCTGGCTCTGCTCTCGGGGGAGGGAGGGGGACCACGGTTACGATCATGGACCACAGTCTCTCTGCTCAAGTGGACCTTTACATGCTGCAGCATATGTTCCAGAAGGGGTTTTTGCCATGGAGGCGGCTCCTGACTCTGGCACAGACACCAGATCAATGGGACATTGCTGGCAATCGGCTACTCAGGCCACTCCTGCTGTTGGTCTTGGGATCGAGGGACAGTGCTCCCAAGAGGGGTCCATTGTGGACTTGGATAATTCTACCCCACCACTAGGCTTGGGGACTTCCACCCCCTCAAGGAACTCTGGTTTGGGTTCAGAGGATGCAGCCAGTCAGCAGCTGGGAAGGTCCCCTTGTTCTTTGGGGCATCAAAGTCCTGGTCTGCCTAGCCTGGCAGGTGAGCTGGCAGGCCAGGCACACACACCGGCTCCAAGAAGGTCACAGAGGGTCAAGGGTCCACCCAAACATCTACAGGACTAGGTGAGGTTCCTGTCAAGCAAGTGGGTGGCTTAATAGTTATTTAGAATTCAGCTTACACTATACAGAAGGGTGTTACATTTCACTGTATTAAACAATTAATGTATTCGGGCACATGCAAGAAAAGTAAGAATGGGCCTGCCTGTGTGCAGGCATAATGTGTTTAGCAATAACATCATGCTCAAATGAACACATGTATATGTTGCTGCTATCAACAGTAAGGGTTACTTATTGTTTAATCCAGGGGGAGGGGTGTTATGTCCTGGGCTTCTGAATTACTCAGCAGGCTCAGGAAATGCTGCAGAGAGTCCCGGGCAAACATGCGCAAGGTGGGAAACCAGCTTTGCATTGATTGGTTGATGCTGTCCTTGCAAGGAGACTATAAAAGAACAGAACAGGGACCTTGAACTATTTTTAAGACAGATTCATACAGCCAATTACAAACTATAATCCTCATTATCATCTGCTGATCTGTGTGCTGATTTTTCACAAGTTTGCACTGAAAGCTGCTAATTAGAATTGCTATCACAAGATTCAAAAACATGTGGAGGATTCAGATGAAACTCCAAGGTGACAAATTATTTAGTTCTATACTTTTGGTCTTCCTGGCCAAGAAATATTACATCATGATTCTTAGGTGATAAATTTGCAGCAGAACCTCCATTTTCCTAGCATCACAGTTTGAAACTTCATAGGTAGATGGTGGGACTTTCAATAGTTCAGGCAGTTCCTCCTATCACATAACCCAATTTGATCTTAGTTAAGAATTCAGTTGGTCTTAAGAACTATTATTCTTAAGAAAAATGATTCAAATTATGAATCTCAATAGAATTAATTGTCACTAAATTTCATGTTATCCATTTCACAGAGAACCTTTTTCTTATTCAACCTACTGTGCAAATTATTCTCTTCAGCAGAAATGGTTCTGCCTTAGAATCATAGAGTTGGAAGGGTCCTAAGAGATCATGAAATCAATCCCTTGCACTCTGCAGGGTTCAAGGTTCACTATACAAGCCCTGATAGATAACTATCCAGCCTCTGTTTGAAAACCTCCATTGAAAGGGAAGAATCCCCTCTATGCAGTATCCTATTCCTCTGATTGTCAGCTCCCACTGCAAGATGTTCTTTTTAATTTCTAAACTATACCAATATCCTTGAAGTTTAATCCCATTAGTTCTAGTCTTATTCTCTAGGTCACGGGTGTCAAACTTGATCGTGTCATGTGACATATTGTGATGTATCATGATGTTTTTTTGCCTTTGCAGAGCTGGGGTGGGCATGACTGTGTGTGATGCATCCGGCCTGTGGGCTGACAGTTTGACTCCTCTGCTCTAGGGCAACTGAGAAAAAGTCTGAATACTGTGCAAAGTGGCAGCTCTTCAGATATTTGAAGCTAGCTGCCATGTCTCCTCTCAACCAATTTGAAAGCTGTTCTCCTTCCCTCCAGGCTGCGAGGCATTTTCTAACCAGGACCCCTTTTCTTGCAGTGCTACAATAAAAGGAAACAAAACCTACACCTCATGTCTGGTGCTCTTCATTGGCTTTGGCACCAGGCTCAGACCAGAACTGGGAACAACACCTATGCCTAGTGAATATTATAATTCATAATAGATTTTTATCTGCAACATTGGTGAATTCTTATCTACAAAATATCATGCAGTAAAATCTCTGTTAGCATTATAATTTTTTAAAAGTTTTTCAAATGTGTTTTGAAACTTTCAGAAATTATGGCTGATGAAACTATTATATATTTAATCAACTATTATATATTCACTCTGCTTCACTCTGAAATTATTATATATTTAGCCAACTATTATATATTTACTCTGATAAATAGTACCTTCCCAATAACTACAAGGAAAAATAACATGGAATATTTATCACCTCCAGTCTTGACTTCAGTGATTCAGCAAACCTTCTGCCAGAAAATTCTTCTTTGTCCATCATCTTACTTAAAAATAAAAATATTTAAAAATATAAAAAGCAATAGCATGATAAATTAAAAAGGCAATACCATAGCAACAATTTGGAGAAAAATAGAGATTCCATATTTAAAGCTTTAGAAAATAGAAAGTATCTATCTATGAAAGGACAACATGTAGTTACAGTATTAATCTTTGCTGCCCAAAAACAAACAAAGGAATAGCCATCTATAAGGAATAGTGATACTCTTAATCTTCCTGAAAAAGATATTTTCTGGTTCAGTTCTTAGATTGCTGCTATCGTCCCATACCAGAGGTGCCATCTGGACCTTTCATTCTGTCCAGTGGAACATTGACATAACTTTCATTAGATTGTATCATTTTTATTGACAGAAACATTCACCTACCATTCTCACAGTATTTCTATAAGAATATTAAAAAGCAACTTTTGAAAGTATTTCCATTCACATGTATTGACTTCCTACATTCCTATGAGTTCTGAAAGAAAAACTATCTCCAGACTATTTTTCAAACCAGGTATTTTTTGGTTCCTGAGGAAACAGTTTTGGGGGCAATAGGGTGCAGTTATTACAACAGATAATAGATTATACTTGCCCACTAAAAAATGGGTAGACTTTTTTTTAGAAAAAGTGAAAAATGTATTTTCAAAGTATTTTATATATGAATTAGAACCAAATGTACACAATTTGGGATGATTGACAGGCTGCATGAATATTTCCAAGCCTATTTTACACCCCGCTGAATTGTTTGGCTTTTCACAAAAAGCCACAGTTTTAGAAGGTCCTTGGAGATTCAGGCTTGGAGAACAACAGCTGTTTGGCCAGTGAATATGGTGCTAATTATTATTAGATTAATATTCTTCCATAGAAAAAACATGTTGCTAAATTGAGGGAGTAATGTTACCTAGCAGGTAAAACATTTTTACAAATAGCTGATCCAGGATACCAAGTTGAAACCCTTGGCTTTAGAGATATGACCTATGTTCTATTTTCGTACCTATATACAGTGCTTTTTTTGTAAGAAAGAAGGTGCTGGAAGTCACATCTTCTTAATCTTTTATTTACCTTTTGCACGTAGACAATCACTGTACACATACCCACACATGTCAGTTGTGTAACAAAACATAATGATTGTTGCCTGCAGTAAGCAATCAGCGCGTGACCACATGACCAATCATAAGCCGAACAGTGCCACAAGCCGAGCAGCTGGAATTCCTTTGTTAGCAGGCAAAAATATCAAGGTCACTCTTCCCATTCAGGTGTCTATGTATGCAGTAAACTACAAATTCCATTGTTCTCAATGAACCTGGCTCTTTGTTTTTAATAGCAGACACGTACAATGGGTTGTTCAGACTTGGAAGCAGTTATACCTATTTAATTTGGGTAGGAAAGGCACATGAGAATTTCATTTGATCATTTTTATAAGAACTTTACAGAAAGTCTTCATTATCAGGAAATTAAAAAAACACTAAAATTTTAATTATTATTATTATTATTACTACTACTACTATTACTAATAATAATAAAGTTGTTTAGAATGTGTCTATTCCTCATTGACACTGCCTTGTTCTAGCAACAATTAAAAATAGTTTATTTAAAATTTGGTGTACAAAATATATCATTATTGTTATTTTCTATCACCCCAAATAAATCCTATTATGTAAGAAAAATAAAAAGTAGCAGCTGACCCAAAGCACTGCATGAAATTTCACTGATTGGAAGATTGGGACTTGGGTTTCCCATATGGAAAAATGGTTCACACAATATATCATTATTCTCTGTTATTGCAAACTTAGCTTCAGTGAAATTAATAAAAGGATTGCTCTGGTAGGAACTAATTTGATTTGAACAATTCTACTTTTTTCTTTGGAGAAGGTCAAAGAATATCTATAGTTATATTGTAATAACCCAATAAACAGATCCAGTGCAATTCTTTTCCTTTTATTGTATGTTATAAATCTTGATACATTGTATTAGGTCAATGCAGTTTCAATACAGTAATGTTTATATACTAGGATTAAAAAATTTAGCATTTTATTATTTAGAAAAATGTATTAAAAACAAAAAATAAAAACATTCTATCATTATTAATTGCTTTTTGTTACTGGCTTCATCTCAATGCCTTTGATTCATGAACAGAACATTGGCGACGAGGGTGGAATTGCTGCAAGCAAAAACAACAAAAGAAGATAGGACTCATCACGGAATTCCTGAAGCCTGGGAAGTTCGGCGTCTGGAGATTGCGATTCTGCCTGCCAGTATGAACACACTGGAGGTGAGCTTGGCAAAGGGACCCCTTCTCAAAAGCTTGCAGCGAAGGCGTTGATGAAGCTTCAAGGCTGTTACAATGTCCAAGATAAGCCGGTTATCGGATTTTGATACAACTCATCCTGAACGCTGGAACACTTACGTGGCCCGGGTGGAGAACTACTTCCGGGTAAACCAGATTAGAGAAGACAGCCTTAAAGCTGCCACATTGCTGTGTGTTTGTGGACAGGAGACTTTTGATATAGTGGAGAATCTGGTTGCCCCAGCACCTTTTGAGTCAATTGCCTATGCAGAATTGAAGAAGATGCTGCGAGAACACTTTGAACCCAAACTCTCAATGATTGCATGGTGACATGCATTCGAGCAGAGGGACCAGAGGCCTGGTGAGTCTGCTGCAGACTTTATTGCTACCTTAAGACAAGCAGCTAGGCAATGTGAGTTCAAGGACCTGGAAGAGAGGCTCTGGGATCGTTTAGTTTGTGGCTTGAGAAGTCATGAGCTGCAGCAGAAGATCTTTGCCAAAGAAGTTGTCTCGTTCCAAGATGCCTTGAGAGAGATTGCAGCGGAAGAAGCAGCAGGCAGTGCTGTGAAGGCCTTGCAGCTCACCAGAAATACTCCAACCACAGTTTCCGTCCATCAAGAGGTCGCTGAAGAAGATTCAGAACAGGATCCTGAAGAGGGGATGGATAGGCTGCACCAGACAGAGGAGAAGAGGCCTCAAGAGCACAGAGACAAGGCCCCAGCATCCCCTCGGTGTTTCGGGTATGGAGGACGCCACAAGGGCTCTAACTGCAGGTTCCACTCTGCCATTTGCAGGGCATGTGGCAGGCAAGGCCACATTGCCTCTGTCTGTTTGGGTCGCCAGAAGGTCCGGTCTCAGGAAGAATTGCTTCAGAAAGGTACCAGGGTCCCCAGCCAACACAGGGTGGGTTTCTGCATGTTGCGCAGGAATATTTTCAAGACAGGGGCTCATAGGCCACTTAAGAAAAAGCTTCACATTGACGTGAAGTTGCAAGGGGTTCCCTTGTTGATGGAGTTGGACACAGGGTCCACTCTATCGATCATTTATTTTGACACCCTTAAAAGAATTTGCAGCAGAAGTGGCCTACGAGTTAAACTCAGGCCATCAAATTTAATCCTCACTGACTTCCAGAATTTCAGAGTCAGTGTGAAGGGGGAGGCCACACTCAAGGTGCAGCATAGGACTTTTGAATGCCTGCTAGATGTGGTGGTAGTTGGGGGTGATCACACGAGTCTTATTGGACTCGATTGGTTCGGGGCCCTTGGGATTCAAGTGACTGGACTTCACAGTCTGCAAACGTTAGGCCTTGCAAAAGTTTGCAAGAAGTTTGCTGATGTGTTTAGTTCAGAGCTTGGCTCATACAAGGGCCCCCTCATTGCCTTACGCTTATACCCAGCTATCACACCCATCCGGATTAAACCTAGAAGGGTGCCTTTTGCCCTCAAAAGCAAAATTGATGCAGAGCTGGACAAGCTGCTCCAGCAGGGAATCTTAGAACCTGTGGAATCTAGTCCATGGGATACCCCCATAGTTACGCCACTGAAGGCCATTGGAGAAGTTCAAATTTGTGTGGACTATAAATGTACACTTAACAAAGCGCTGCAACAGCATGCATATCCGGTGCCTGAGGTGAGCCACATTCTGGCCTCCTTCAAGGGGGGGGTGAATCTTTGCAAAGCTTGATTTGGCACAGGCCTACCAACAGTTACCTGTTGATGAGGCAACAGCGGAAGCCCAAACAATTGTAACACACCGGGGAGCCTTTAAAGTAAAAAGGCTGCAGTTTGGGGTTAATGTAACCCCTGGCATCTTCCAAAGTGTGATGGAGTGAATGCTCCGTGGTATTCCTGGGGTCTGTCCCTACTTCGATGATGTCCTCATTGCTGGGGAGTCAACCTTGAATTAGGCTGAAAGGCTAAGGGCTGTCTTGCTTCGTTTCCGCCAAGCGGGGCTGAAGCAAGATAAATGTAAAATTGGAGTTACATCCACTGAATTTCTTGGGTTCTGTATTGATGCTGAAGGCATCCATCCTGCTGAATCCAAGCTTCAAGCAATTCAGCAGGCCCCAAGTCCCAAGTACAAAAGCAAACTTCAGGCTTTTCTGGAACTGTTAAACTTCTATCACTCATTTCTACCTCACAAGGCTGCAGTGGCTGAGCAGTTACACTGGCTCTTGGACAAACAGGCTCCATGGTAGTGGACAAAGGTCCATGAAAGGAGCTTCACAGAGGTCAAGGCTTTGCTTTCTTCAAATGCGGTTTTAGCACATTTCAGTGAGCAATTGCCTGTGTGCATCGCCTGTGATGCATCCCCTTATGGGGTTGGGGCACTGCTCAGTCACCTGAAGGCTGATGGGAGACAAGTCTCTGTGGCTTACTATTCCAGGACTCTGTCTTCTGCAGAGCGTAATTATGCTCAGATTGAAAGAGAAGCCTTGGCTATAGTGGCAGGCATAAAGAAATTCCATGACTTCTTATATGGCCACCACTTCAGTCTACACAGACCATAAGTCTCTGCTGGGTTTGTTTACAACAAACAAACAAACCCCACATATAATCTCTCCTAGAATGCTGAGATGGTCAATTTTCCTTTCAGCATATGACTACACCTTGATTCACAAACCAGGCAAAGAAATGGGCCATGCAGATGGCCTCAGCAGATTACCTCTACAGCAGATAGAGGCAGATCCTGCTCCTGCTCTTCACATTCTTTCCATTCAGGACTTGCCTGAATCTCCCCTCAATGCTAGGGACATGGCTGCAGAAACTGCCACTGATCACACGCTCACACGCATGCTGACATGGGTGTTGTCAGGATGGCCTGATACGTGTCCAGATACAGAATTCCAGGGTGTCTGGCAAAGGAAGTACGAGCTTTCCACTTTCAAGGGGTGCATCCTATGGGGTAGCAGGGTAGTCATCCCAGCCTCATTGAGGACTAGAGTCTTGCTCTCTCTGCATGAGGGACATCTGGGAATAGTCCAGATGAAAGCGCTTGTGCGCAGCCATCTCTGGTGGCCTGGGTTCGATAAAGAGATCGAGACACAGGTTTATGGGTCCAAGTGTGCCAACAGTCAAGGCCTGAAATGCCTCAGTCTCCTGTACATGGTCGAGGGTTCATATCGACTATACTGGGCCCTTTCAGGGGCAATTCTTCCTTCTCCTTGTTGACAGCTATTCCAAGTAGCTAGAGGTTGTGCCTATCTCCTCCACTACCACTGCTCGGACCATCCAGGTGCTGAGAGGAATCTTCGCTTTTCATGGACTTCCCAATGTCCTGGTCTCAGACAATGGTCCCCAATTTACTTCTTCTGAGTTTCAGGCTTTTCTACAGGCCAACTTGATCCATCATGCCACTTCAGCACCATTCCATCCAGCTTCCAATAGCCAGACTGAGACCATGCGCACTACCAAAGATGCTCTCAAGAGAATCACTCATGGCAGCTGGCATCACAGGTTAGCTGACTTTCTTCTTTGCCAACACACCACACCTTGCACAGCCACAGGGAAGAGCCCAGCTGAACTCTGCTGGGGTTGCCGCCTCATTGCAAAACTGGACAGGTTGCACCCAGACCAGGTGGCTTCACAGGTGTCACAGCTGTGGGCATCTAGGAGACTACAGGTGGCGATCCGGTCTGGGCAAGGAACTATGGACCTGGACATCTCTGGATGACAGAAGTGGTATGCAAGGTCTCTTGGGCTGCTGTCATGTGAAGTGGCCTTGGATGATGGTCATGTGATCCGACGTCACATTGACCAACTGCGCTGGAGGCTGCCCAGCCACACTTCTGCTCCTGGCTCTGCTCTCGGGGGAGGGAGGGGGACCACGGTTACGATCATGGACCACAGTCTCTCTGCTCAAGTGGACCTTTACATGCTGCAGCATATGTTCCAGAAGGGGTTTTTGCCATGGAGGCGGCTCCTGACTCTGGCACAGACACCAGATCAATGGGACATTGCTGGCAATCGGCTACTCAGGCCACTCCTGCTGTTGGTCTTGGGATCGAGGGACAGTGCTCCCAAGAGGGGTCCATTGTGGACTTGGATAATTCTACCCCACCACTAGGCTTGGGGACTTCCACCCCCTCAAGGAACTCTGGTTTGGGTTCAGAGGATGCAGCCAGTCAGCAGCTGGGAAGGTCCCCTTGTTCTTTGGGGCATCAAAGTCCTGGTCTGCCTAGCCTGGCAGGTGAGCTGGCAGGCCAGGCACACACACCGGCTCCAAGAAGGTCACAGAGGGTCAAGGGTCCACCCAAACATCTACAGGACTAGGTGAGGTTCCTGTCAAGCAAGTGGGTGGCTTAATAGTTATTTAGAATTCAGCTTACACTATACAGAAGGGTGTTACATTTCACTGTATTAAACAATTAATGTATTCGGGCACATGCAAGAAAAGTAAGAATGGGCCTGCCTGTGTGCAGGCATAATGTGTTTAGCAATAACATCATGCTCAAATGAACACATGTATATGTTGCTGCTATCAACAGTAAGGGTTACTTATTGTTTAATCCAGGGGGAGGGGTGTTATGTCCTGGGCTTCTGAATTACTCAGCAGGCTCAGGAAATGCTGCAGAGAGTCCCGGGCAAACATGCGCAAGGTGGGAAACCAGCTTTGCATTGATTGGTTGATGCTGTCCTTGCAAGGAGACTATAAAAGAACAGAACAGGGACCTTGAACTATTTTTAAGACAGATTCATACAGCCAATTACAAACTATAATCCTCATTATCATCTGCTGATCTGTGTGCTGATTTTTCACAAGTTTGCACTGAAAGCTGCTAATTAGAATTGCTATCACAAGATTCAAAAACATGTGGAGGATTCAGATGAAACTCCAAGGTGACAAATTATTTAGTTCTATACTTTTGGTCTTCCTGGCCAAGAAATATTACATCATGATTCTTAGGTGATAAATTTGCAGCAGAACCTCCATTTTCCTAGCATCACAGTTTGAAACTTCATAGGTAGATGGTGGGACTTTCAATAGTTCAGGCAGTTCCTCCTATCACATAACCCAATTTGATCTTAGTTAAGAATTCAGTTGGTCTTAAGAACTATTATTCTTAAGAAAAATGATTCAAATTATGAATCTCAATAGAATTAATTGTCACTAAATTTCATGTTATCCATTTCACAGAGAACCTTTTTCTTATTCAACCTACTGTGCAAATTATTCTCTTCAGCAGAAATGGTTCTGCCTTAGAATCATAGAGTTGGAAGGGTCCTAAGAGATCATGAAATCAATCCCTTGCACTCTGCAGGGTTCAAGGTTCACTATACAAGCCCTGATAGATAACTATCCAGCCTCTGTTTGAAAACCTCCATTGAAAGGGAAGAATCCCCTCTATGCAGTATCCTATTCCTCTGATTGTCAGCTCCCACTGCAAGATGTTCTTTTTAATTTCTAAACTATACCAATATCCTTGAAGTTTAATCCCATTAGTTCTAGTCTTATTCTCTAGGTCACGGGTGTCAAACTTGATCGTGTCATGTGACATATTGTGATGTATCATGATGTTTTTTTGCCTTTGCAGAGCTGGGGTGGGCATGACTGTGTGTGATGCATCCGGCCTGTGGGCTGACAGTTTGACTCCTCTGCTCTAGGGCAACTGAGAAAAAGTCTGAATACTGTGCAAAGTGGCAGCTCTTCAGATATTTGAAGCTAGCTGCCATGTCTCCTCTCAACCAATTTGAAAGCTGTTCTCCTTCCCTCCAGGCTGCGAGGCATTTTCTAACCAGGACCCCTTTTCTTGCAGTGCTACAATAAAAGGAAACAAAACCTACACCTCATGTCTGGTGCTCTTCATTGGCTTTGGCACCAGGCTCAGACCAGAACTGGGAACAACACCTATGCCTAGTGAATATTATAATTCATAATAGATTTTTATCTGCAACATTGGTGAATTCTTATCTACAAAATATCATGCAGTAAAATCTCTGTTAGCATTATAATTTTTTAAAAGTTTTTCAAATGTGTTTTGAAACTTTCAGAAATTATGGCTGATGAAACTATTATATATTTAATCAACTATTATATATTCACTCTGCTTCACTCTGAAATTATTATATATTTAGCCAACTATTATATATTTACTCTGATAAATAGTACCTTCCCAATAACTACAAGGAAAAATAACATGGAATATTTATCACCTCCAGTCTTGACTTCAGTGATTCAGCAAACCTTCTGCCAGAAAATTCTTCTTTGTCCATCATCTTACTTAAAAATAAAAATATTTAAAAATATAAAAAGCAATAGCATGATAAATTAAAAAGGCAATACCATAGCAACAATTTGGAGAAAAATAGAGATTCCATATTTAAAGCTTTAGAAAATAGAAAGTATCTATCTATGAAAGGACAACATGTAGTTACAGTATTAATCTTTGCTGCCCAAAAACAAACAAAGGAATAGCCATCTATAAGGAATAGTGATACTCTTAATCTTCCTGAAAAAGATATTTTCTGGTTCAGTTCTTAGATTGCTGCTATCGTCCCATACCAGAGGTGCCATCTGGACCTTTCATTCTGTCCAGTGGAACATTGACATAACTTTCATTAGATTGTATCATTTTTATTGACAGAAACATTCACCTACCATTCTCACAGTATTTCTATAAGAATATTAAAAAGCAACTTTTGAAAGTATTTCCATTCACATGTATTGACTTCCTACATTCCTATGAGTTCTGAAAGAAAAACTATCTCCAGACTATTTTTCAAACCAGGTATTTTTTGGTTCCTGAGGAAACAGTTTTGGGGGCAATAGGGTGCAGTTATTACAACAGATAATAGATTATACTTGCCCACTAAAAAATGGGTAGACTTTTTTTTAGAAAAAGTGAAAAATGTATTTTCAAAGTATTTTATATATGAATTAGAACCAAATGTACACAATTTGGGATGATTGACAGGCTGCATGAATATTTCCAAGCCTATTTTACACCCCGCTGAATTGTTTGGCTTTTCACAAAAAGCCACAGTTTTAGAAGGTCCTTGGAGATTCAGGCTTGGAGAACAACAGCTGTTTGGCCAGTGAATATGGTGCTAATTATTATTAGATTAATATTCTTCCATAGAAAAAACATGTTGCTAAATTGAGGGAGTAATGTTACCTAGCAGGTAAAACATTTTTACAAATAGCTGATCCAGGATACCAAGTTGAAACCCTTGGCTTTAGAGATATGACCTATGTTCTATTTTCGTACCTATATACAGTGCTTTTTTTGTAAGAAAGAAGGTGCTGGAAGTCACATCTTCTTAATCTTTTATTTACCTTTTGCACGTAGACAATCACTGTACACATACCCACACATGTCAGTTGTGTAACAAAACATAATGATTGTTGCCTGCAGTAAGCAATCAGCGCGTGACCACATGACCAATCATAAGCCGAACAGTGCCACAAGCCGAGCAGCTGGAATTCCTTTGTTAGCAGGCAAAAATATCAAGGTCACTCTTCCCATTCAGGTGTCTATGTATGCAGTAAACTACAAATTCCATTGTTCTCAATGAACCTGGCTCTTTGTTTTTAATAGCAGACACGTACAATGGGTTGTTCAGACTTGGAAGCAGTTATACCTATTTAATTTGGGTAGGAAAGGCACATGAGAATTTCATTTGATCATTTTTATAAGAACTTTACAGAAAGTCTTCATTATCAGGAAATTAAAAAAACACTAAAATTTTAATTATTATTATTATTATTACTACTACTACTATTACTAATAATAATAAAGTTGTTTAGAATGTGTCTATTCCTCATTGACACTGCCTTGTTCTAGCAACAATTAAAAATAGTTTATTTAAAATTTGGTGTACAAAATATATCATTATTGTTATTTTCTATCACCCCAAATAAATCCTATTATGTAAGAAAAATAAAAAGTAGCAGCTGACCCAAAGCACTGCATGAAATTTCACTGATTGGAAGATTGGGACTTGGGTTTCCCATATGGAAAAATGGTTCACACAATATATCATTATTCTCTGTTATTGCAAACTTAGCTTCAGTGAAATTAATAAAAGGATTGCTCTGGTAGGAACTAATTTGATTTGAACAATTCTACTTTTTTCTTTGGAGAAGGTCAAAGAATATCTATAGTTATATTGTAATAACCCAATAAACAGATCCAGTGCAATTCTTTTCCTTTTATTGTATGTTATAAATCTTGATACATTGTATTAGGTCAATGCAGTTTCAATACAGTAATGTTTATATACTAGGATTAAAAAATTTAGCATTTTATTATTTAGAAAAATGTATTAAAAACAAAAAATAAAAACATTCTATCATTATTAATTGCCTTTTATGATGTTAGTGTCACAAGCATAAAATTAATTTTTTTCATCCAAAGATAAAAAGAAAGAACTACTGCAAGTTACACCAAAGCATTAGTTTGATGATATTGGAGGAATATATAACACACAGCCATAATATTGTAAGTATCCAAGAACTATTCCTGTCAAATAAGATACCTTTAAGTAGGAGTATCCATGGGGAAGTCAAAAACAGTGAAGATGGTGGCTAGATCATGCTATTAAAGCCTTGGATTTTTTTCACGCATCATATTCATGTTGATTTTTTACATGTATTGTTATTTTAAATAATTTTTCTTTTTTTTAAAAAAAAATATTTTATTGGTTTTTTTGTTACATAGCACAATTTACATTTGGTAAACAATGTGTTGTCTAGGTTTGTATTTAAAAATAACCAATAAGATTTAATTTTTATAGTTCCATATTCCACATAGTAATTTTCCTTGATTTTCTCTTCTTCCAATAATATTCTCTTTTATCAACCTTAAATTAGAACATTTCTTGGTAATTTTTTCAAAAAATAACAATTACATGTCTATGAATATCCTCCACTTCATTATTAAGCTTCTTTTCTAATTAATCATCTAGATCAGTGGTTCTTAACCTTTTTGAACAAATCGCCCCCTTGAGCCAATGAGGAAGTTGTCATGGCCCCCCTCCCCCAACATAACCTCTCAATCACAACATAGGAAATAATTCTTCAATTTATGCAAACACTTTTTTTTGTTTTCTTTAAAATTGTCATCAGAACATATCGATGCAAATAGTTTATTTCCAGTCTTTTTCCCATATCTCAACTGTGTGAAAAATTTTGGTGCCACCCAGCACTTTATTCCCAAACTTCGTGATACATGTATTTCATTATTATCTTATTTATTTAAGACACTTAAATGTAATCACCACTGAAAACAAAATTCAATTGCAAGAAAGTGAAATGCCCGAAAAGAAAAACACAATTCAATCCACTAATAGCGAGCGATCTGATGTTTTTGTACAACAGATATACAGTGATTCACTGTACGAAAAAGTCTCAAAAGTGTCCCCAAAACTTCTCGCTCCGTCGCCCCCATATCGCCCCCTTTTCGTTCATTTGCCCCCGCGTTGCCCTTTTTCGTTCCATCGCCCCCCCTGAAAAACAAAATCGCCCCCTGGGGTGCAATAGCACCCAGGTTAAGAACCACTGATCTAGATCACCTTGTCATAGATCCTGTTTTTAGAGTTCTCATTTAAATTTATTTTCCCCACAATATTCAAAAGAAAGCATTTTTACTTATATATTGATTTTTCCCCAATAATAATAATAATAATAACATAACATAACATAACATAACATAACATAACATAACATAACATAACATAACATAACATAACATAACATAACATAACATAACATAACATAACATAACATAACATAACATAACATAACATAACATAACATAACATAACATAACATAACATAACATAACATAACATAACATAACATAACATAACATAACATAACATAACATAACATAACATAACATAACATAACATAATATAATGAAGTTGGAAGGGACCTTGGAGGTCATCTAGTCCAACCCCCTGCTCAGGCAGGAAACCCTATACCATTTCAGACAAATGGCTGTCCAGTCTCTTCTTAAAGACTTCCAGTGTTGGAGCATTCACTGCTTCTAGAGGCAGGTTGTTCCACTGGTTAATTGTTCTAACTGTCAGGAAGTTTCTCCTTTATTCTAGGTTGCTTCTCTCCTTGACTAGTTTCCATCTGTTGCTTCTTGTCTTGCCTTCAGGCACTTTGGAGAATAGCTTGACTCCCTCATCTTTGTGGCAGCCCCTGAGATATTGGAACACTGCTATCATGTCACCCCTAGTACTTCTTTTCATTAAACTAGACCATGGGTCAGCAACCCGCGGCTCTGGAGCCACATGTGGCCCTTTGAGCTTTCTCCTGCGGCTCCCAGTCCTCCTCCACCATTTGCAGAGAGAGAAACAGAGACAGAGACAGAGACAGAGACAGAGACAGAGACAGAGACAGAGGCACTTGCACTTGCACTTCTCTTCTCTTCTCTTCTCTTCTCTTCTCTTCTCTTCTCTTCTCTCTCTCTCTCTCTCTCTCTCTCTCTCTCTCTCTCTCTCTCTCCCCTCTCAATCTCTCTCAATGCAAGCTTATCCTCACCTCTCCAAGAACCTTCTGCGCCACCTCACAGGAACACCTGGTTTCAGATTTACGCTTTTTGCTTCAGATTTACGTTTTTCTCGCGCAGAGGAGAGAGGAAAAACAATTGCGGAACACTCGGGAATCCCTTGCAAGGCACCATGTACCTTGGTGCTTATTTCCTAATGCCTTCCCCTCCGTGTTTTCTGCTCCACCCTGAATTCGCCTCCTTTCCACTCTCCTTTCGCAGCCATCTATGGTCTTAATATAGCCCTAAGTCTGTCTCACTTTCAACACCACCTAAAAGTCTTCATTCAGGCAGGCTTCTAGAATTCGGCTGGCAGTAACCCCTCCCCCCTGTCCTGCCTCCTCCCACAGTACCGTGCCACTCCACATCCTGTGCCTCTATGTCTCAAACTCCGTGGCACAGAACTGCTGGCGTTATGCTTGGGTGGAAGACTTTTTCTTTTACAGATGGGGCAGGTGGGCCCAACATTCGCGGGCAGGCAGGACCCCACCTGCTGAGCCGCCGCCTCCCCATCACCCTCCATGCCAGCCGGCTCCGTTGCCAGACCTCCCAGCCAACAAGTGCAGGAGTTCGGCACTGCGACGGCCTCCCCTTCACCCTCCACACTGGCCAAAGCATTGCTGGCCATTCCAGCTGATGGCCGCAGGTCCGGGGGTCGCCAGCTGATGGGTGCAGGAGGTAGGTGCCGCAGCGGCCTCCCAGCCACCTGCTTCTTCGGCTGGAGCAGTTGCCAGGGCTTGCATGGTCCCCAAGGGACACTGATGTGCTCCCTGCCGCCAGCGACCATGCAAACCCTGGCAACTTTAATTATTTTCTTATTTTAAATTAATAAACAACTGCACATCAATATGATTTTTTAATTTTCAGAATAATTGAAAATAATTCTTCAGAACAGCATTTAAGCTGGACCATGGAAAGATTATAGCAGCATTATGGATTACTTGAATCATTCAATTGATTAGGATGCCTAATCTTTGCTTGAAATTATGTCTGTATGTTTTCTATGTATACAGTGTATTCAGAAATATTCAGACCCCCTTCACGATTGTCAATTTTGATATGCTGTAGCCTGATTCTACAGTTGTTGAAACTCATTTTTTCCCATTAATCTACATTCAGTATCCCATAATGACAATCTGAAAACAGAATTTTAGAAATGTCTGTAAAAATTTTTAAAAAGAAAAAAACTGA
This sequence comes from Bothrops alternatus, assembly GCA_034064705.1. Lineage (NCBI taxonomy): Eukaryota > Metazoa > Chordata > Lepidosauria > Squamata > Viperidae > Bothrops > Bothrops alternatus. Next base: position 12,981,777 of record JARGCV010000027.1, on the reverse strand, counting down.
AATATCACATTGGCATAAGTATTCAGACCCTTCAGTCAGTACTTTGTTGAAGCAACTTTGGCAGCAATTATAAGCTTGAGTCTTTTGGGGTATGACACGACAAACTTTGCACACCTGGATTGGGGGATTTTCTGCCATTCTTCCTTGCAAAACCTCTCAAGCTCAGTCAGGTTGGATGGCAACCATTGGTGGACAGCCAGAGATGTTCAGTAGGGGTCAAGTCAGGCCTCTGGTGGGCCACTCTAGGACATTCACAGAATTGTCTCTAAGCCACTCCTGTGTTGTCTTGGCTGTGTGCTTATGATCGTTGTCATGTTGGAAAGTGAACAGTCTGAGGTTCTGAGCACTGTGGAACAGATTTTCATTGAGGATATCCCTGTTCTTTGCTCCATTCAGCTTTCCCTCAACCCTGACTAGTCTCCCAGTCCCTGCTGCTGAAAAGCACCCCCACAGCATGATGCTGCCATCACCATGCTTCACTGTTTGATGGTACTGGGGAGTGATGAGACGTGCCTGATTTCCTCCAGACATAATGTTTAGAATTGGTTTCATCTTGTTCCTCACAATCTGAGAGTCCTTCAGGTGCTTTTTTGCAAACTCCAAGTGGGCTTTCATTTGTTTTGCACTGAGGAGAGGCTTCGTCTAGCCACTCTGTCATAAAGCCCAGATCGATGGAGGGCTGCAGTGATGGTTGTCTTTCTAGAACTCTGTCCCATCTCCACACATAATCTCTGGAGCTCAATCATAGTGACTATTGGGTTCTTGGTCACCTCTTTTACTAAGGCCCTTCTTCCCTGATTGCTCAGTTTGGCTGGGTGACCTGCTCTTGGAAGAGTTCTGGTTGTGGCAAATGATTCCATCTGAGAATCATGGTGGCCACTGTGCTCTTAGGAACCTTCTGTGCAACAGAAATTTTATTGTAGCCTTCCCCAGATCTGTGCCTGTCTCTGAGATCTCCAGGCAGTTTCTTTGACCTCATGGCTGTTGCTCTGCTACAATGTGCATTGTCAGCTGTGAGGCCTTCTATAGAGAGGTGTGTGCCTTTCCAAATCATGTCCAATCAATTTAATTTACCACAAGTGGACTCCAATCAATTTGTAGAAACATGTCAGCAACAGTCAAGAGAAACGGGAGGCCCCTGAGCTAAATTTCTAGTGTTGCAAAGGATCTGAATCCTTATGCCAATATGATATTTCAATTTTTTTCTTTTTAACAAATTTACAGACATTTCTAAAATTTGATTTTCACTTTATTATTATGGGGTACTGAGTGTAGATTAATGAGAAAAAAATGATTTTCAGGAACTCTAGAATCAGGCTGCAGCATAACAAAATTGACAAAAGTAAGGGGGGTCTGAATACTTTCTTAATGCATTGCATGTGTGTGTACCTATATACGTTTGCTGTTACCACAGGTTGAGAATTCTGTCCCTCCTTCCACATGCAAATATTATGCTAATCCAAATTTGAATCACATTCTGGTGTGTGTTCCATATTGCTCTTGGTGTGATGCTTCTGTAGATGTTGGGGAACATAGAAGTTAGCTCCTGCTCCAAATGAAATACTGCAGCATTTCGCAATATTTCCACATCCATGCAGAGAGGAAGAGCCATGTGGAATAGATGTATTACCTTGATGTAGGTTTTTGAGCAATCTCAATTGGGTCAGTGGGAGACTGGAACATGACAACTGCATAACAACATGAAAACAAGTTTAAGCTCTGGAGCTTTTGTGTTTGTGTGTGTGGAGCTCTTAGTCTTTTTGCTTGTCTTAATTTTTTCTTTTCCTCTAATGTAAAAAGAATTCATCAATCAGGCCCTTTCAATTAATTAATTAGCTTATATTCTGTGCTGCAGATGAATCACAGATAAGTGGAAAGCAGGCATATTTTGGCACAGTTTTATTTTCTAATTGTCATTGGGTTTACATATAATTCCTTGAATATTATTTAGAGCAGTGTTTCTCAAGCCTGGCAGCTTTAAGATGTATGAACTTCAACTCCCAGAATTCTCCAGTCAGAAGCTGAAATCCACAGATCTTAAAACTATCAAGGGTGAAAAACACTGATTTAGAGTCTCAAGAATCAGAAAAAGCTTCATTCCCCTCCCCCGTTTAATGTCCATGAGTCACAAAGTGAGGATTTGACTGCTGTGGGATCATTTAAAATTTTACAATTGAGTCTGATGGAATTACAATTATATTTCCTTACATTTATATGTGCCCATGTGGCACTCACTAAAAAGTTGTCTCCAGGCAGTCATCCATCCAGGCATTAATAAGAACAAGATTGCTTTAACCTTCACAGGGACCACTATGTTATGCCTGGTATAATATAGCTATATATTAAGTTTTATTTGGAATTGATTTTGACAATTTGGACAAAGAAAACTATGTTTTGTTTTTCTATGTACTGACACTACTGTTTTTCTTTCAGATTCTACCAGTTCTGCAATTAATTATACTGATTCTGAATCCTTTAAAATCCTTTGTTACTGTATCTGAAATGGTCTGATTAATTGTTTTCATATTTTAAAGGATCCACTGGGAACATAGAAGATACTTCTACCTATAATCTTGAAGCCCATAATTTCTTTTGAGTTCTAAAGAAATGGGATGGAGAACAGAAAGAGAATTTCCAGGATACGCCTATCCCTAACCATATTTAGACCTTATTCCTTATATAGTATATGTAGATCTATGTAGTTAGTGCCAGCTCAAGGCTATATAGCACCCCTAGGCTGCATTGACTGATGGAAAGATTTGCATTTTTAGAGTTATTCAAAAGAAAGGGTAATATTGTATTATCACTGTCTATTCAGCCACAATCTAAAGCCAGACCTGCATGTATCAGAACTGTATTAGGACAGAACATTGTTATTCTTGGTTTATATCTCATACTGATATTTTTGTCTCTAAAAATGGGTTCCAACTGATATTTTTCTTTCAATTATTCATTTATTTACTGTGCAAGTACTGCTTTGTTTTATTTCCCTGTGTTTTAATATTTCTGTGTCATTGTATGATCTTGTTGCCTTTTGCCTGATCATTTATTAATTAATATAAATCACATTAAGATAATTATAGTTGTGATTTGGTTGATTTAAAAATCTATTTCAAAATAATTACAGGACTAAAACTAATAATACTACTAATACACCAAACTCAACTATTTATTATGGATGAAGTGCAGAGTGAAGGAAGTGGCTTGATGATTGTTAGATCAACTGATTACATATAGAGATCAACTGATTTACACTATTGCTAATATTGCTAATATTTAGGTGCAGATTCCAGAATTTTCTTATTTCCAGAGTGTAGTTTTACTTGTTACAGAATTCCAATATATAGTCTATTGACGTGACTATGTCTTCACTGCTAAGGGCACTTCAGCTCATCCATATGAAGATAAAGTAGGGAGAACATTTTGTATTCATCAAGCTGCCTTTAATCAACTGGCAAAAAAATAATGTTTACATAAGCAGATATTTTTTTAATGATAGGTTGTTTGGGAGTGAAAGTTGCTACCTTGGATAAAAATAAATTTTCAAATATATGCATTCTTCTTTGAGACTATTTGTTTGTGCACATGTAAGCGATAAACTCTGCTGCTCTCTAAGCTGTTTCTTTCTGATTAATTTCACTTGACACAGAGGCTCAATCAGAATCTTATATATGTTGCTATTTTCAGTATTAATTTTTTTTAAAAAAACTGAGGCACTATTAAATTGAAAGGAAATATTCTATTCTTGATAAAGGGCGATTTTAAACAAATAAATTAAATTTTGATTTAAGAAAAATATCCTAGAAATGTTCCACTTATTTGTCAATTTAAAATGTATTATACATATTTTAAAATAGAGATATTTAAAATATATTTCTACAGATGAAAAGATCAAATGAGACAAAATGGATAGAACTTAAGGTGGGAGCTATATGAGCAAAAGTTGTTGAATGCTTAAAGTTATACAGACTTGTAATTTTTGCCATAGAAGATTGAGAAAGGCATTGTTACTTGATTTAAAAATGATAGCTAAATTCATAGAGCTTGGTGACTCAGAAGAAAGACCAAAATAAATAAGAGAAGAATATAGATAAATGTAGAGCGAGAGATAAATGCTGAAAGAATAATGAAAGAAACAAGACAATCCAGTTTACATAAATGTAAAAAAATGACTAGTCGGATGAACTCATATATGTCTCAATGACCTATAAATATGGAATGCAGAAAAAGATAATATCAAACAGCAGTCTATTTAGATGCCATTAATGACTTATTTGGAATAGCAAGGAAGTAATATTCTTACCATTTCCATAAAGTTTAGTAAGTTTTATTACATAACTTTTGATGCTACACAAAAAAGGTGACTCTGGCTATATTGCAAAAATGAAGTAGTAACAATTTAATTAGAATAGAATAGAGCTGGAAGGGACCTTGGAGACCTTCTAGTCCAGCCCCCTACTCAAGCAGGAGAACCTATACCATCTCATACAAGTGACTGTCTAGCCTCTTCTTAAAAGTCTCCAGTGATGAAGCACCCATGATTCCTGGAGGCAAGCTGTTCCACTGGTTAATTGTCCTCACTGTTAGGAAGTTTCTCCTTAATTCCAGGTTGCTTCTCTCTTTGATCAATTTCCAAACATTATTTCTCATTTTTCGCTCTGGTGCTTTGGTGAATAACGTGACCCCCTCTTCTTTGTGTCAGCCCCTCAAATACTGGAACACTGCTATCATGTCAGCCCTATTTCTTCTTTTCTTTAGACTAGCCAAACACAAGTCCTTGCAGCCGTTCTTCATATGTTTTAGTCTCCAGGTCTTTGATCATCTTAGTTGCTCTTCTCTGAATTTTTTCCAAACTCTCAATATCTTTTTGTGATATGGTGACCAAAATTGGCTGCAGTATTCCAGGTGTGGTCTTACTAAGGTTTTATAAAGTGGTACTAATACTTCATGTGATCTTGATTCTATCCCTCTATTTATACAACCCGGGATTGTATTAGCTTTTTTGGCTGCTGCTGCACACTGCTGGGTCATAGTCAAGTGATCGGCCACTAAGACTCCAAGGTCCCTCTCACACAGTTACTGTTTTGAGCCAGGTCTCACCTAATCTATACTTGTACTTTTTTTGCTGCCTAAATGTAAAACTTTGCTTTTCCCCACATTGAAACTCATTTTATTGGATAGGGCCTATTGTTCAAGTTTGTCCAGATCTTTTTGGATCCTGAGTTTGTCTTCTGGAGTGTTGGCTACTCCTGCCAGTTTGGTGTAATCTGCAAATTTGATGAATTCCTCTTCAATTCCCTCATCTAAGTCATTAATGAAGATATTGAAGAGTACTGGGCCTAAGATGGAACCTTGTGGTTCCCCACTGCTTACTTCTTTCCATATGGATGTAGTACCATGGAGGACTACTTGTTATACAGTTTGCCAGCCAGCTATGGATCCATCTAGCTTACCAAGGAGTAGGTTATGGTCTACTTTATCAAATGCCTTACTGAAATCTAAGTATACTATGTCCACAGCATTTCACTGGTCTACTAGTTTAGTCACTTTATCAAAAAATGATTACAAATCCTGCAATTTTTTGGGCAGGTTTTCAGAAATGGTTTGCCATTTTTAACTTCCTAGGGCTGAGAGAAATTGACTGTACCATGGTCACCCAGTTTGTTTGTGCTTAAGTTGTAGTCTTCTGGTTTAGAGCCTGGTACCTTAATCATTACACCAAACCGGATTTCACTAATACAATAAATTTATGTACTTCCCTACAGTATCAAATAACTTCCCCTAACAATCACAGTCATTTTGGCCACAAACCTATATCTAGGTGTTTATTATTCACATATAAACTGCTTTGTGACAGGAGCTAGGGATTTCTGCTCTGTAGATTACATTACTAAGTAATATGTTGCAATAATAGTCCAATTAGTTAGGTTTAAACACACCAACTGAGTTAGTATGTTAATTATAATGTAGCCAGTTATTAACTGGCTATAATGTTGATTGACCAATAAGTGAGAAAGTAAAGTACTTAGTCTTTGAAAATCAAAGTAACCCAAGAATATCAACAAACATTTGATCAATGATTATATTTTTTGATTAAACAGAACAGGTAGAAAGCAAAGGGGCTACATAAGATTTAGTTCACAGAGCAGTAAATTGTAATGTAGTTACTTTATTAATTATTAATTTAATATTAATTTTAATTTAAATCAATCAATTATTAATTTAATATGATTAAAGAACACTCCTGCCAATACTGACAGGGCAAGCCACTTCCATATAAACAGAGAGCAAACCCCACTCCCTGCTAGCACTGATGATTTTTCCTAGTAGGGTAATGAAACATCTGTAAGAAAACAACCAAGCTCAGAAAGAAGCTGTTTGGAGTCTTCTCCAAAACGTTTTCTATTCTAGTCTTTCGCTGGTCTACTAATTTAGTCACTTTATCAAAGAATGAAATAAGATTGATTTGGCATGATCTGTTTTTGACAAATCCATGCTGGTTACTGGTTATAGCTTTGTTTGCTTCTAGTTGTTCGCAGATCTGTTTTTTGATTATCTTTTCCAAGATCTTCCCAGGTATTGATATTAGACTGATTTGTCTGTAGTTTTCTGCAGTGCTTTTTTTCTAAAAAAAAAAAAAAAGGTACCGGAACTCACACATCATACAACCCGCCTTGCCTACCCTACAAGATTCCATCCGTTCTGGGCATTCTATAAGAAAAAAAGCCCTGGTTTTCTGGGTCTGATTTTCCTTTCTTGAAGTTGGGAATCACATCAGCCCTTTTCAAATCCTCAGGTACTTCCCCAGTGCTCCAGGATTTTGAAAGATATGGTACAATGGTTCTAAGATAACATTTGCCAGCTCCTTCAGAACTCTGGGATGTAATCTGTAGGGTCCCGGTGATTTATATTCATCAAGATTGGATAGGTGTTCTCTTACCATTTTCTTGCTTATTTTAATTTTTGTTTCTAGTTTGTCTTTTGCAGTGGTTTTTTTTAAATATATTGGACTATAGTTTCTTTTTGTGTGATGAATGATGCGAAGTATGAGTTAAGCAACTCTGCTTTTTCCCTGTTGCCTGTTATTTCCTTGCCATCTTCTTTCTTTAGTGGGTCTACAGTTTCCTTGACTTTTTTGCTATTAATATGTTGAAAGAAACTTTTTTTTATTGATCTTGATTTCTGTTGCAAATCTTTGTTCTTTCTGAGCCTTTGCTTTCCTGACTTCATCTTTGCATGTTCTGGCTGTCTGCTGATAATCAGCCTTAGTTATGTGTCCCTCTTTCCATTTTTTGTACTTGTCCTTTTTTGTTTGTCAGTTTGTCGATTATCAAATTTTTGTAGTAAAATTTAATACAAACTAAAACAGAGAAATAGAAGAGAATAGAAAAGAATAAAAAGAAGATGGCTTTAAAATTACTTACACATTGTTCACTGTGAATGATTCTGAAGACACTTTTAGGAGTTGAGATAAAGCAGTTTTAAATGTTGCTACCAGACATTCCATACAACCACACTGATAGCTCTGCATGTTATATGAAATTTACCTCTATCTCAGAATGATAATGGATAATTATTTTCTTTTGTTCCTCAGATTTGTTTATACCCTTGAACCAGAAAAGAAAGGAAGGAGAAACATTATCACACTATGGTCTAAAGTTTGACTTCTGCTTTGAAAGTTTTGAATGAAGTCTGTGTTTAATCAAGCAAAATTGACTTAAGACTAGAAAATTATTTATTACTTCGGTTGGTAGGGAGACCATGGAAACCTTGCTTGATTTCCCTTCCTGTATTATCCTGGAAAATCCAGCAGCTTTCTTCAAAAGCCACAAGTCAGAACATTTTCTTATTACTGCTGCTCCTCAGAGACCCAGTTGCTGTAGTGTTTTAAGGCATCAGGCTAGTAACTGGGAGACTGTGACTTCTAGTCCTGCCTTAGGCATAAAGCCAGTTGGGTGACCTTAAACCATCATTCTCTCTTGGCTCTAGGAAATAGCCAGTAGCAAACCAATTCTAAAATCCCTGCCAGGAAAAATGCAAAGACTCACCAAACAAACAAGGTTCAAACAAACAAACAAACAAGAAACAAAAATCCCAGTCAGTCACTTAAGCAGTGGTCATAATAACAGGGATAAATAGTTAACAGGTTGTGAAATATATCTTCTAAAATTTCCTCAGGCTTAATTCTTCATGCTAGTGGCAACTGTTCACAAGGTTGAATTGCTCCCGGCTGTTTCCATATTTCTGTACTAACATGGACCTTTGCTTTTTGTGTATGCAGAAACAGACCCGATCACTCTGCAAAATAATTCTAAGAACCTTGCACTATCACTTGATAGGCAATGCAAAACTAGCTTCCAAATGGGTGTTGTATTTGGGAGATGATGAAATCATTATGGATAAGATTTGCAAATAAATAAAGCTGAGAGTCAGACTCTCTTTTCCTATAGGAAAAATAAGTCAACAATCTATCGGAAGCTTTTCACAGAAGTGTTACTCATTTGATGAAATACAGCAAGTCCTGGATAATGCATATATATGGATTCCAGTATCAATTGTATTCCACTTGAATAGAGTTCTATGGTATGTTTTGTTTTGTTGATTTCCCATAGCATATTCTAAAATCTGAATTATAATTTCTGGAGAATACCATGAATTTATTTTATTTTTTCCAGGTTAAAATATTCCTTTACACCAATTCAGCTTGTAACTTTTCACTCTGAGGATATGGAGACTGCTGTGATCTACAGTTATAGCAATATATTTTGCCTGACTGGTCAAGCTATGAAATTTCTTTCCCCACATCTATAAATGTGTGGAGTTAAGTTATAAGAAGATGCATGAAACTTCTGCAACTATTTATACCTGTAAAAATCTTTTGTAAAATTTTGTCTTGCTCCTAATCATTAGTCACTGGAATAGTAACATTTTACATCCATTTTATAGAGATAAGTAATTACACAGGGCATAGGAACAGGAGAACCAGGGCCAAAATGCAAAATAAAATGAAATTACTGAGAGCAGCATATTTTCCTGTTATATAGTAATTATCCAAAACAGGGTTTTTTTCAGCTACAGTTTTTGGAAGCGATGAAATATAGGCTCATTAATCTTCTATTGTTCCTTAGAACATGTGCTTAGATTTTGCCAGTGCACACTTGCATTAGACACGTGGCTCAAACTTCCACAGCTTTAGCTCATGGAAAATGATAATCACTAGCTGAAGAGAAAATAGGGATATTAAGCTAAAAGCATGATGCCAGACACAGGTTGAAAAACAATCTGCTGATGCTGTCAAAAATTAGAGAAGATTCAGAGAAGTTGGACTTTTGTATCAAGATATTACAGGAAAGTTCATGTAGAACTCATAGAATGACAGAAAGAAAGGCAGGCAAGTCCATTTTTATAATATGATAAAAATATAACTCAGTGTCATTGATACACACACACACATTTTGTAAAATACTCTTGTAATGAAGAAATATGTGAGAATTAGGATTTATGAGATACCTATTCCCAGTTCAATTAAACATTTCATAATAGCAAAGATTTCATAACTCCTTTGTGTTTCACTTTAATAATGTGAAGAACTTACACAAGAAGTTCGCTATTCTGAGCATCTGTCAGAAGTCATCAAAAGACAATCCTGTCTTTTACTTATACTGTTTTTGTTTTGCATTGCCTCATTCTCAATTTTTCTTAATTCCTGAAATATGTTTACATTTTATATCTAATTTACAGAGTTCAGTCGACATGGGCTTTGTTGGTAAGATTTTGATCTTGCATACAAAATTAACTCTAAAATATTGTGGGAATGCAGTAGCATTTCAAATATGATGGGCCTTAACGGCAAATGGGATTGTTTGGAGGAGGGATTAGAACACATAGCACATACATAATCAGGTGACCTCAATTATGTACTCATGGCTGTTATCTTGACGTTTTTAACATACCTTGCCCCTGAACAGTCACCTCTACAATAATGGGGATATTTGACTCCGATTCAAACTCCAAAATTCTAAATTTGACACTGCTGAAAAGCAGATTTATTAGAACTCATAATGCCTAATAGTGAGACAATGTGTGTGTGTGTGTGTGTGTGTGTGTTTGTGTGTGTATTTGTATGTTAATATATAAATATATATTAACCAAATAAAAGAAAAAACGAACACCAGGGTATAATAAACCAGACTGTTTAATATAAACAAGCCTGTGGTTAAGAAGAGTCACTAAGCTTTCGTCTGGCCAAAAACAGCCAGCGTCATCAGAGTTAGAATAGAAGGAGATTGGGAAGGCAGCTCATATAGCCTCCTGCCTCTGAGCCTGGCTCCTTGAGCATGTCATCGGCCCGTTGATTGTATTAATCAGTATCGTGCAGTTTATTATATCCTGGTGTTTGTTTTTTCTTTTATTTGGTTAACATAATGCCCAGGATTCACATTTTTAGTATTTTAGTATATTTTATATAAAAGACCAGAACTATTACCAAAACTGAACACTTTAATAACAGAATAATCAGAGAAGCCATCGAGATAGAAAAACGCCCTCACAGCATGAACAAACGAGATGATACCTCCCGCCTACCAGCCATTTGGAAACCCGCCCTTATTGACAGGCGAATCCCTAACACAAAGAATGACACCAGAACCACACAGGATGCCACCACCACACATCCACGCAAAAAGCAAACCCAAACCCACACCGATGATGAGGCATGACCACAGACCAGGAGCCAGACCACAGTTGCATCATTGGCCACTTTGAACCTCTCCAGCACAACAAAGCCCCCACCCAAACAGAACACTCCCCCAGCCAATCAGAACACAGCCAACCCCCCAGCCAATCAGAGCACAGCCAAGCCCCTAACCAATCAGAACACACCTCCACCCAATCAGAACATAGCCAAGCTTCCAGCCAATCAGTTCAAACCAATCACACATTGCTCCTAGAAGCAGAAGCAAAAAGCACCCCCCAAGACACTTCAAATTCTACGTGGGAGAAAACCTGAAGAACCAAAGACCTACATACAAACATATAAGTGTCTTGGCGACGTTTCGACGAAGTCTCATTCGTCATCTTCAGGCTGGTGCTTTCGGCTTCTGCTTCTAGGAGCAATGTGAGATTTTAGCTGTTTCTTCCTTTTAACTGCCAGTGGGGGTTTGAACTGATTGGCTGGGAGCTCGGCTGTGTTCTGATTGAGTGGAGGTGTGTTCTGATTGGTTAGGGGCTTGGCTGTGCTCTGATTGGATGGGGGTTGGCTGTGCTCTGATTGGATGGGGGAGTGTTCTGTTTGGGTGGGGGCTTTGTTGTGCTCAGGTTAGTCTGAGTTGCAGGGGGATTAGAGAAGGTGAGCTGCATAGCTGTTTGGCTTCGCGTTCGTGGTCGTGCCTCATCTTCATGGTGGGTGTCAGTTTGCTTCATGTATGGATTGGAGGGGTTTAAGGTGCTTAATGATGCAGCTGTGGTCTGGCTTCTGGTTTGTGGTTGTGCCTCATCATCATGGGTTTGGGTTTGCTTTTTGCGTGGATGTGTGGTGGAGACATCCTGTGTGGTTTTCGTGAGTGTAGGTCTGGTGTCATTCTTTGTGTTATGGACTCGTTTGTCAATAAGGGCGGGTTTCCAAATGGCTGGTAGGCGGGAGGTATCATCTCGTTTGTTCATGCTGTGTGGGCGTTTTTCTATCTCTCTCTCTATATATATATATAAGCAAGTTAGTTAGTCTCTGGATTTACATAAAGTTTCTAAATTGCAAGTGATTTTAATATCTAAGATAATTGATTACCCATTATAGTTGTATCCAATATTTCCCTAATACTGAAGTGCCCAATATGTAGCCTGGGAATTGTATTTCTATAGCCTTAAAAGCACTTCCTCTGATGGAAGTATAAATATTTTACTTGTAATATATTAACTTTTTATTGTAATAAAATTAAATGTAGGCATCAAAAACACTGTGCTCTAGTTTTTGGTCACAGCTATCCAGTGAGAATATTGTCAGGCACTAATTTTGTCATTTCCCTCCTTTTGCTCCCATGGTGGATGTGTATAAAATGTTATAAGACTGCAGTAGACTTTACAAAACCAACAGGCAATATGAAGGCAACATTTTTGTGGAGTACAATATTTGTGGAGCACAAATTTTATACATTTTGTGCAAGACTACATTTGTGGAGTATAAATGTTATATTATATGAGAAACTTTGTTTTTTATATACATGTAAACTCATCCTGAAAGTTTTCAGAATTCACAGTACATTTTACAATTTGAATTAAACATGCCTTTGAAAAGGACAGTGTGTCCTCAATACTTCATATTAAACATTCCTTTCTCATTCTGACATTTGATGTATTGTAAATCAGTATTGTTAGAAATGAGAAAGAGCTTCCCATTATGTACAGAGCTCTTTCTGTAATACTATCTCTCTCATGCACATTCCACCTTGCTGTCAGCATCTATCTCTGTACACATTTTTTTCACTATGATTTTTACTATTTTAAGAAATGTGTAAAATTCAAAGTTAATTTCTTCTAGGAGTCTCATGAAATGAGTAGTATGTTTCTTAGAAGAAAGCATACAGTCTTCAAATGTTTCTGACAGATAAACAATATCAATTATTTTGTTACAAAACGCCAATTCATTCATTCTTCTATTAAAGCAACTCCCGTTCCCTTCCCTTGTCAAATTTATATTTGTTTTCATTTTTTAATATAAACTGTATTGCAGAGTTGCAATCTGCAAATTAATCAAGAAGATTTTGGTAAATTTAACACATAACAGATTTTAGACTATTTTATTACAAATTCTTAAAGTAATCAAGAGCACTAATTAGTGCACAGCTTTTTTGAATTTAAGTTTGTAGGGCTGTGCTCTTGGTTATGCTCTGAAAATTGGATGATAATGATGATTAAATTATTTGATTTGATTTGTGCACCATCTGACTAGAAAACCAATCCTGGGAGTCTCACTTTATTACAAAAACAAGGTAAAGACATAATAAAATAAATAAAAAATATGGAATCTGGACAGTCAAACACATCCAACCTACTCCCTGTTTCAAGGGCTAGGAGAATATTCAATCCTTCAAGCCCTCCAGAAAGCCATCAGAGTGGAAGCCACCTGGATCTCAAGAAGAATCTCATTTTAGAGAGCTGGCACCATAACAAAGAAAGTGAGATTCCTGGGTCCCAACCAATGGCAGTATTTAATCAAAGGAACCCAGGGCACACTTATTCCTTGTACTGATTGTATAGAAACTGGATATGAAGGAACATGGGTGGGTTGTCCCTTAAATAACCCCCATGCCATGTAAGGCTCTATAGATGTAATCTGTACCTTGAATCTTATCACAAAGCATACTGGCAACTAGTGCAGCTCATGAAATACATGAATATATTAAAACATGCCTAGCACTGCCTGTGCAGATGCATTCTAAAAGCAAACATAACACGATCTATTATCAGCGTTTTCTATGGGTCTTATTGATGTGTACAGGAAATCTATATAAATAAATGATGCTTATGTAATTCAATATGTAATATATTAGTGTGATAAAGTACTATATTTTTCCCACTTCAGCCAAAGCTTAATTAACAAAGGGCTAAATTGACCCTTCATCAATTCCACAAACTTTGATTGCCCTTGTAACAGTGAAGTTCTCATGGCATATATTCTAAAATAATGACATGCTCCATTCAAACTAAATTTCTTAATAAAAAGGAACATCTCACAGTCTTGGAAAGATTATAAAATGATTGTTAAAGCTCTGTTCTATGTTCACTGATCCATAGTAAGAATCAGAAGATCATGAAATGAAGATTTGGGACAATAATGACTCTTTTCAAGAGAGTGTGGTAAGACCCCCTCCCTTCTCCCTCACCTTCCCCAGCCCCGTAAATAGCCTGAAGAAAAGGAACTCACAGAGCGAGAGAGTGATCTCCACTTCTACCCTCAGAAACAGCCTCAAACAGCCTGAGTGACACTAAGTTTCATGAACAGAAACAATGTTTCATTCATTCCATTCATAAAACCAGACCTCCCCCATTCAATAGGAAAGTGCAGCAGCAGCAATCTCCGAATGAGCAATACAATAGAAGCAAGCTGAAACTGATTAAATCAAACTGGTAGGATTAGACCAAGGAAACCAACACTTAAGATTAGCATTTCCACCACCCTGGGGACCGGTCACAACCTCGAGTAGGCAACAAAACAACATTAGTTAAATAATAAAAGATACATAAATCCTAGCCCCGAAATTGTGAAACACCAAAATGTATACAAACCTATCAACTCATCAAACCTGTCAGCTGACAAACCTGTCAGTTGTCCCACAACCGATTGCTGAAGTCACTTCTGATCATCAATGAAGAGAACATTCTTTCCAAACAGCTAGCTTCTCTCTTCATTTGGTGGCACCCTTGTTTCTCCCGGCTGGGGACTTGAGCCAATTCTTCCTACAAGAGGCAACCTGTCAGACCTGCCCCAGCTGGTCCCTCAGGAAAGTAAGACTCTTGAATCCATTGAGTTCAATCAAAATAACTTTTAATGAGAGAAACTGGATGCAGTAAAGTCAGGCAGAATCTGAAGATCCCACGCAAAGCATAAAGCAATTCTTTTAGTTTCCCAATCCCAACCCCACTGACCAGTCCACCGACAGCCAATGTGATGCTGAGAAGTTGTTTTGAGAACATTGAAGTGCTAAGCAGATAATAGTTCACACTCAGGGAGTGATGGTCTTTGAACCTGGTGAAATCTGGCTGGGAAGGAGTCCATCCCATTTCTGAAAACAGTCTCCCTCCCCAATTCCCAAGAGAACAGCAGAAACAAAAAAATTCCAAGCATGCCATCCTCCTTCCCCCTCAGCACAATGGCAGAACACCGGAATACGAATGGTGGACCTGACACAACCTGTCATTGTTTGTTCAAAGCCTGAGATAGATTCAGAAAACACTATTTGAAAACACTGGGTTTATAAGGGGGACATTAACAAAGATTTCAGTCAGACTTTCTGTATATATCAATAGAACCCACATAAAGAGGCAAAAAAATTCCCATGATAAAATTCTGAAAAATCTGAGTAATCAATACTTTTTTTCAGAACTGCAACATTTCCCATGTATTTAATAATTTTCTACTTCTGTCACATTATGTTTGACTGTCTGAATGACCCTGTACAACTGTCTAAATCTTTTTTGACATGTAAGCTAGTTATTTGGGATCCCAGTAGTCTAAAGAAAACATAGATTAATAATGCTCACCAAAGGCTCTGACTACCTTAGCTCAGGGAGATGAATATTTTTAACCTCATTGAAAACAGCAGGTGCCATGACAAGAAAGGTATGCTTCTTGGATCCTGAAAGATGATACTGTTTAGTTGAAGAGACCCAGAGCATCTCAAGTCTGTTGGCTTGTATAGCCTGTCAAACAGTGTAGGAGATAGGGAGTTTCTCAGACAAATGGACCCTATTCAAGCAGCATGAATCATATCAGAAGCAAACTGGCATCCAGGACATCTCACAAAGTAGAAGTATCACATGGGAATACTGGATATCACAGATAAAAGGGCTGTCCAAAACTTGTATATGAATATAAAACTATGATCAAAGATCATATGATTAACTAAGCCCCTATATTGAATCAAGTAGGTTTTTTTAATTGATTGCAAGGAATAAAATAAGCCATCTTGATAAACAAATTCATAATAAATCATGATCATGTAATATTGTACAGTAGAAGATTATTAATATGAACCAGGAATACCATGTGCCATAGTTATGGAGGAAGGAGTGACTTAATTCAGCTGGCTGCTTTAGCTATGATAGCCTTAAAATGATGACAGAAATGGCAGGATGACATATTGTCCTGTTTTAATAATAAACAAACAAACAAACAAACAAACAAATAAATGAATAAATAAATAAATAAATAAACAAAAAAGAGACATGAGAAGATGGAATATTACATGATCAGTACATTAAAAATATAACAGGCAAAGAAGATAATAACAAGGACCTGGCAATGGCTGAGAGCAGAAAAATTAAAGAAATAGACAGAGGGACTAATTTTGGCTGCACAAAACCAATCCTGAAGAACAAATGCATACAAAACCAGAATTGAGAAGACAGCAACAGAAAGAAGCTGAAGAAACAATGGATCAACTAGTTAGCTGTTGCAAGAAGATTGCACAGACTGACTACAAACAACAGCATGTCAAAGTAGCAACAATGGTGCATTGGAAGATCTGCAAAAAATACCATTTACCTGTCTATATTTTAAGGATAGAATAAATGGTTTTGCTCTTATACATTTCAAAAATGAAGGGAATCATTTGAATAAGTTACACTGTACAATATGTCCAATATGCACTCCACTTTCAGAATCAGCTTTCTCAAATAAAATCATGTGTGTGCTATAAAACATGTGAATTATATAGAAACAATATGGAGAGACAGTTCATATACAAGTAGTCCTTGACTTACGTTAATTGATTCACAACAACTGTGGCAAGAAATATTGTAAAATGAGGCAAAACTCACAAATGTCTCACTTCACAACATAAATTTTGGGCTCCATTATGGTTGTACATCAAGGACACATCTACATTATGATTGGCTAGTAACTTGGTGCTTTATAGATATTTGGTGGAGATTTACCTTAGTTAATGGAATAATTTGATTCTTTTTATAAGATTTTTAGAAATATGATACCACATATGTTACATACAGTAGTTCAGAGACTTGTAGCTGACAGATATGGGAACATACCATTTAATCAACAAAAACACATTTTCTTTTTCAAATAGACAACTGAAAGTCATATGACATAGGCCTTGTATAGTAAGTACCAATTTTCTTCTTTAATATAAGAAAACATGCACATGGGGTTTTTTTGAGGGGGTTTAATTACTTATTCTAGCTTGAGTGGGAGCCCATTTAGCATATGACTTAAGTAAACAGATGTTCATGCCTGGAGTTTTCATTTATTAAATTAGAAGTAAGCCTTTAATATTGTTTCAGACTGAGCCAGATTAATTAAGCCTAGGAGCGAAGGGAAGAAAGTTATGGGCTGTGATCTGTCATGCTGCTGCTTCCTTTATATTCACATTTTCCAACCTGGCAACTTTGTTATCAGTGGCGTTGGGATCTGTAGTCTATACATTTAGCAGGCACTAGGTTCAGGAAAGTTGCCTCATGCTAAAACAAACAAGAGAGAGGCAAGGAAAGCCTACAGAAAATTGCTTTTGAATGTTTTCTCCTTTTGCAGGAAACAAACTTCAGAAGCATAAAACTCCAAGAAATATAACCTTTCCTTCTTACTGTGGAAGAGTAACAGGAAGTCTGGCAATATTACATGTGCATTTGGGTGGCTTAATTAAAAGAAAAATAAATAGATAAATAAATAAAAAACCACACATTTAAAGATTTCAGAGACATTAAAACAGCATATATGATTTTTTGCTTCAGATAAAGTTTTTTTCTGGCAGGCAAAGCCACAACTATATTATCTTGTATTCATTTTAGCATTTACGTTTATTTTTGCTATATAGGTGTAGATTTAATATCAGTTGCCACAGTATAAAGCTGTAATCTAGACTAAAATTATGACACAAAAAACTCACTCTACCTTGCAAAGTGGTTTTGAGAAGGAAGCTCTCATATGTTGGCATCAAAAGGGAAGAACAATGTTAATTGACATGCATCCATTCCCTATAAATAGGCATGCAGGAGCAATAGCTTTTTAAAACAACAATTTATATACTGTAATACAGAGTTCCACAACCTTTCTGGCTTTGAGGACTGGTGCGGGGGGGGGCGAAAGGGGATGGTTCTGCACTAACAGCGGGCAAGCATACGCATAGCTCCATTTATGTGAGCAGCAGGCACTCGCTCTTGCCACTTGTGCAAATGGAGTGTGCACTCACATACATACCTGCTGCTTGCACAAGTGGGGATGCACTCTCTTGCCAGCCACTTCTGTGGCCCAGTTCTGTAGTGCTCAAGGCTGGGTAGTGGGCCGCAGCCTGCTGTAATATATTAAACATAATATGAAAATATCAAATCTATTGGGATAAAAATGCATGGGAGGTCCACTTGGCCCAAAATGAAATTGCATTATGCATGCAAGGCTTCATAGAATAATGAAAATCTTGATGTACTCCCAGTTCTTAGGAGACACAAAATTGACATCTCATGCAACTTCATGTTTAATTGCCAACGTAAATGTCTCTAACACAGGTGAACAGCTGTAATCAAATGTAGTAGTATTGTAGCTACTTGCAATTGCCTAAGATTGGAAAGTTTTTTTTTTAACTGTCTATATAAGAGATGATGAAGAAAGTGGGTATCTGAGTGGTATGTTTTCTTTATTTTGGGGGAAAACATTAAGACCAATTTCTGACTGAGGATTAAGGAATACAGCAAGAACTCTCATATTTTTGGAGTTTGTCAGCAATTTCAAAAAATGGGGCCATGGTATGGGTAGCAAGTCACAAAACAGCATTTATCAGAAACAAGATGATAAGGCTAAATAATACTAACTTGCCAAGAATGTAAATACAAGGCAAAGCCTATAAATGCTAATGCCAAATCAATGTAACAAAATGAAAACAAAGAACTATTGAGAAGTTAAACATACTACATTAACAAATCTCTCTCTCTCTCTCTCTCTCTCTCTCTCTCTCTCTCTCACACACACACACACACACACACACACACACACACACACACACTCAGTGTATGTTCATACACATATACACTAAGGAAATTTAGGGTTTGTAGGGGACTTCCAGAAGAAGTCGTGACAGCTGTCAGCCTAGATAGCTTCAAGGCAGGGTCAGACAGATTCATGGATGCCAAGTGTATTGGTGGTTATTAAAACGAATGTCCATGTGCCACCTCTGTGTTGGTTGAGGCAGGCAGGATTCCCTTGAGTACCATTTGTTGGGGGTCAAGGGAAAGGGAGGGTTTTGCCTGCTCTTTCTGCTCAAGATCCCCATGTACAATTGGTGGGCCACTGTGTGACACAGAATGTTGGACTCGATGGGTTTTGGCCTGATTCAGCATGGCTCTTCTTATGTTCTTATGTTTATGTTCTTGATATTTCTAATGCATTTATTTATGAAAGATTATTGCTCAAGTTTGGGAAATGTATTGAAATATGAACAGTTGACAAATACTGATAAGCAATTCCTGAAAAATTATGAAACAAACTTCACCAAAGTTATGTAATCTTCTTACAAGTGCTGAAATGGAACTTATCCCTCTATATGTATTTGCCATCAAACCTAATTTAAATTATGTTAAAGTGAGCAGTGAGGAGAAAATCTGATGTATAATATCAGCAAACTAATATTATTCCTGTAATTTACATAATGCTTTTGAATGGATAAATCAGGGATTTTTAATTTGTTTTAATCTGGATTCATTGTATTGATTCAATAATATCAATATTATTCAGGCAATTATCAGTTATAGTTTAATAGCTGAAAACATCCCTTGATACAATTAAATCAGTGAAATTAGGAAAGACAAGACAGTTTTCCTACAGAGAAATATTATTGTATTCCTCCAAACTGATATAGTCCTCCGAATATGCTTTTTGGGAGCTCCTTTTTAGATGAAAAGAAACTTTACAAACATATATGAGCATAAAAATCTGGGAGGAGTAAAATTGAATGGCACAATTAAAGAAAATAAAGACCATGAAATGGCGAAAAGGAAGTGGTTTCTGAGAAACAGACTCATAGATAATTGGATATTAAAGAGAATGGAAAGATTTGTGATAATACAGCAGGAACTGTAATGGAATGTAAACTGAAAATGAGGGTAGCAAGAAATTGAGTTTAAGAGCTATATAAACATTGAATGACAAAAAGAAATCTTGCAGACCAAAAACAATAAGAATATTTGAAAGCAGTGATAAGGATGTAATGTAGATAGAGAAAAATGGTGGTCTTCAAATGTTTTCTTTTTTCTGTTTCATTCAATTGTGTCCAATTCTCAGGGAATGACCTGGACAGGTCTGTAGTTTTCTTGGCAAGGTTTTTCAGAAGTGGATTGTCATTGCCTCCTTCCTAGGGTTGAGAGAAAATGACTGGTCCAAAGTCACCCAGCTGGCTTTATGCTACCACTAGGCAGAGGGGGCCAGGTTGTTCACCAAAGCACCAGAGGGAAGGATGAGAAACAATGGTTGGAAACTGATCAAAGAGAGAAGCAACCTGGAATTAAGGAGAAACTTCCTGATAGTGAGGACAGTCAACCAGAGGAACAGCTTGCCTTCAGAAATCGTGGGTGCTCCATCACCGGAGGGTTTTAAGAAGTGACTAGACATATCTAGTCTGAGATGGTGTAGGTTCTCCTGCTTGAGCAGGTGACTGGACTAGAAGACCTCCAAGGTCCCTTCCACTTATTCTATTCTATTCTATTCTATTCTATTCTATTCTATTCTATTCTATTCTATTCTATTCTATTCTATTCTATTCTATTCCTAAGACAGGACAAAAGCTCATGGTCTCTTGATTTCTAGCCTGATGCTTTAACCACTGCACCAAATTGGGTCTCATCAAATAGTCTTCAGTCAATAAGAGCAGTTACATAACCATGGAAGCTATAGTTCAGAAGCATAAAGAAACTTTTGGAAGCAGAGAACAAAATAGGCTTTGAGAGAATAAAAGAAATAAGATAAAAAGATAACAGAATGAATTAAGTAAACCAAGTAAAATTAATTAAGATATGTTGAAAAGTGGCATGATAGCCAGCTGACCAAAAGCTCAGAAGATATTTTTGAACACATAATTGCATCCCAGATTCTCAGCAGGAGGATGCTTCTGAATCTAGAGCAGTCTTTTCCATTCTGGTGTTAGATGTCAGCTTCCATAACCTCATAGTCAGTCATTGCCCACTCCCAATTTCACCATCACATTCAAAACAATTCTGAAAATGAAGCAACATTCTACGTGGCTGCGGTTACAAAGACTTGGGATAAATTAAATACATTGTTTTAACAATCTAGAAAACATCATAAAATATGTGACAAATCACAGCAATCTGAATCCAGGATCTACAGTATATGTGTATACAAACTCATATTAAACATTTTGCTGAAAATGAACAAGAATCACTACTTTATTATGCATATTTTATCCATTGCATTTTACACTGCAGTTTAAAATATTAGTCTTCAGATTTAGACTGAAAATGTGCATTTCTCTGTGATCTTCACGTTATAAACATATTTAAAAAGAGTTATGTTTACATTGGAGTGGATGGCTCTGAAAATAATGCCATTAGCAAATGTAGTCTTATACTCCACAATGAATAATCTTCAAAATATGTAAATTTCCTTAACATTTTACATTCAATAGGATGTTATACAGTCAGATATATTTACTTATGAGTTATACTTATGTTGCTTTGCCTCTTTTGGGCAGTGTGACAGACAAGTACATTATATATCTTTGAAAAAAAAAGAGTATGGTCTTTTGTATGGATGATTATCCTCTTCCACTCAGCACATGGTTTTGGGAGAAAGAAGTGGTAGCTGTCTATCCAGCCAGATCAGCCCAGTTAATCTTGGTGATGAATGGGATGGCTAATGTAACAGCTAGATCCCTTTTCCCACCAACAAACAAGCCTATGAGTCAACATTCAAATTATAAAACCAACCTGCCTCTCTCCAAATAAATTGGACTTCACTAGACTATGATCTTTTAATACTAGCCAGCTATGAGATTATTCTAATTTTTGTATTAATTTCCAGCATTGTTATAAATCCTGGTAATAGCAGAGCCTTTTTCTTCAGAAAACCTTGTAAAATATTGTTAAGAGCCCAGAGCTGCTTTTATCTAAATCAACTTATGCATTTGGGCAGTAAGCAGGTCACAGTTGAGGCAAAAAATGCCTCTTGAGGGCTCTGAAGTAATACCAATGGAAACTTTCTATATGGGGAAATTTTGTTTCATTTTAGAAAAACTATTTTGTACCCAGTCCATTGGGAAGCATTGCTTTTGTAAAATCAGATTGTCAACATAAATTTCAGATTCTACAGTTTTGGAAACTAATTAATTGACTTCAAAATTGCTCTCTAGGAGTTGAACGATGACAGATTCATAGGGGATAAACAAATTCAAGTGAAGTAAAATAAAGTAAAGCAAGTAAAATAAAATAATGACAATGTACACCTTATTCTAATTTAGTGTGTAAAAGGAATGGAATTATTCATAGTAGTGGTATTTTCCCCTTGAGATATTCCATTGCTGTCACTCTGGTCAATGAAATAAGAAAGCAATCCACTTCTTCAGGAAAAGGTGAGTGTACCTTATTGGATCTGTCTGTCAGAGGCTGCAAAACAAGGACATCAACGAAATTCCATAGGTAACTGGAAAGGCTGGCTCAAACAAATTGCATTGTTTACTGTTCTGGAAATGGAATCAATATCCTATTTTTATTAGTAATGTTTTAGGCACTAACTCTTGACTTTATAGCATACACATATAAATTAATTGTTGTTCTAAGACAATGAATACAAAGTATCTTTTGAAATAGGATGCACACTCTGTCTCATATCTGTCTGTCTGTCTATATGTCTGTCTATCTATGATATATCCATCTGCAGTAGAATAATTTTTCCCCAAAAAATGCTGCTTCAGAGTAAACACATTAATGGGAAGATTCTATTCAAATTTCAGAACAGAACATCTATATCTATGCCATTTATGTTTATACATACAATATGTATCAGACAGATAGACAGCAAACCATTTTTTGAGAATACCATTTTGCAGAGATGATGGGACTCTCAAACTGGCTCAAACTGACTATTGTAGAAAGAGAGAGCTGTGATAAAGGTGGCTAAAGATTAGAAGGAATTAATTTTTTTATTAAAAGATCTCAACAAACACAGTGGTTTTTAACACAATAGAATTGTTATTTCATAAAGTACTCTGTGTTCAACTTATGCTCTATGCTTTACCCACATTTTCCTCTCCCCCCCCCAATTTGTATTCTCCATCAGTGTGGCTATTCTGTGCACCTCATGAAGTAAGCTGCAGCCCATGAAAGTTTAATTTTTTAAATCAAACTTGTTAACAGACTTTTGGTTGTTTTTTATTGTCAGTCTGACTAATGGGTTTCTGATAGTCACAGGTATGCTAAGAACTATATTTTTTATTTGTGTTAACAAAGTGCTAAATTTATTTATTTATTTAGCTACTCTCTTAGAGTGATATACTGTAGATAAATAAACAACAAATAAAACCATAAAATATACAACATAAAATACCTGATAGGGGGGAAAATCCTTAAGGGTACACAACAGACAGGCAGTCATAATGGACAACAACTGACATCCTCCTAGACAAGCCAAATCATTTTGATGGCCACAAGGAATCCGGGTTAGTCAGTTTGGATCTTATCTTTCTCATGTACATTACAACCGGCATATATATCATTTTAGAGTCTGGGGACTGTTGTTCATCCTACTGATTTTCAAAGACCATAGTAGATTGGTAATATATTGACATTAATGAAATGAATAGGACCAAAAATTTTCAGGCCAATTTTGGGGTGGTTCTGGCATCCACTCTAGCCATATTTCCTCTAATTAACCCATACTTGCCAATTTTAGTATAGTTCGAGGTCTTTTTTAAGGATATTTAGGTGGAAGTGAAGGGTAGCATTGGGGATGGTTTGTCTCTTCAATATGTGTTACTTCCATTCCTACCTTTGTTTTAAAAAATTATGCTGAATTTCATAAGGGCAAAATTGGGGCTATGAATTTTCACCCATGTGTTAGAATCTTGGACTGGAAAGATTATGACAACTCTCATCATACTCACCTCTTTTTTTGCATTGTTTTCAATAAACCTATTTCGTCTTCTCAGGACTAATGCTGCTATCTGAAGAAAAACTACAGAAACTACTGAAGTGCTAAAGGCATAATAGATATATCAGAGAGACTTAAAATCACCCTTGGTTTGGAAAATATGAACAGAGTGTTTATACTATCCAACATGACTGGAATTAAGGAACTTAGTTAAAAAATAAAATAGGGGAGAGTTAGGATCAATAAAAGGGAATACTATTTTATATTTTATGGCAAGAGAGGGACACAAGTGACTTACAATAGGCCATATTTGCTCCCACAGCACCAAGATCCATAAAGGAGATCCCTATTAGTGGTTGCTTTTCTGAGTGACATTTCAATAACTCCTGGATTGCAATTAGCATGTCTTAAATACTACATACCTGTAAGTATTTCTGTATAGCTATGAGCTTCTCAGATGCATTTGGTTGGTCATTATGTGATGTCGAATAATAAATTAGGTAAGCTACTTGTCTAGTTTAGAAAAGCTGTTGTTATAATGAGAATGTGGAACAGTACATTAAATATATATTAATGTCACCCTTTTGATTGCATATTTTTATGAAAGTAATAAGAAAAAGGAATAACAAAGTTGCTATGCCCCCCAATCCATATGGGATTTGGGTTTCTGTGAAGGTATAAGTTTACCTGTATAATCAAACTGTTTTTTTATCACAATTCTATGTACTTCACTAGAGGCCACACTAAAAATAAAAATTAATTTGATAAGATAATGGAAAACACGATATTTTTAACTTAGAAGCACTCTTTGTAGATGTAAGATAGCATGCCTGAAAACATGTTTCTATGTCAAAAGCAACTAAAATGTCTTGTAAACTTTATTCATGATTGTATAATTAAGAGTTCAATCTGCTAGTCATTTGTAAGTAAGTTCCAATGAATTCAGGGATTGAAGGATTCACTAATACTATATATATATATAAACTATATAATACTATATATATATATATATACTATATAATACTATATATATAATATATTCTTCGGGTTTTCTCCCGCGTAGAATTTGAAGACCTACATACAAACACCCGCGAAAACCTCAGAAAGCATATATATATATATATGCTTTCTGAGGTTTTCGCGGGTGTTTGTATGTAGGTCTTCAAATTCTACGCGGGAGAAAACCCGAAGAATCAAAGACATTATATATATATATATATATATATATATATATATATATATATATATATATATATATATATATATATATATATATATATATATATATATATATATATATATATATATATATATATATATATATATATATATATATATATATATATATATATATATATATATATATATATATATATATATATATATATATATATATATATATATATATATATATATATATATATATATATATATATATATATATACATATATATATACATATATAAACATTTAGCTTTATGTGAAAAAGAATAAATTAATAAAGGAATTGACCATAAATTGTGCAATTGTGCAAGTAATGCTGACAGAGGGTGATTTGTATTTTTATACTTGCAAGATTGAGATGGGCCAAACAGGAAACAACCAGATAAGCTAATTCTGATTTATTGTAAAGTTTCATTAACTGAATCTTGCAACCCTGAAAGTACAAATCTATCACCATCTCCTTTATAGTCTGAGAACTGGGGGAGGGGGAATTCCTATCTGCAACTTTTTTTCTATGGGTTGTTTCCTCTCTTACCTGACTGTTCCCTAGGTAGCATCTCTGCCTGCCCTCCCCCATCTCCCAAGATCATTTCCACATACCAATAGGTTTCATCTCTTGATCTAGTGAATCTGAAAGCATAGTAATAACTGGAGGAGTATACTTGTCATTAAGTCCTTTTAGTCCTTTAAAGTGGAACAAAAATAGATCATAAAGTCTGCTTTGAAAAAAAATGCAGAAATGAAGCATTGCTGATGAAAGGATAAATACAAGAACAAATTGCTATTAATTATTATCCATTCTATAAAAGGAAGGATGTGCAGGGACTCTCCTCCACCCCTGTCTTTAATGATTGATGGATTTCCCCTTTACAAAAGAGTCAGCTGTAGAGGTCATAGTGATGGCAAAATAAGAAACAAGGCAAGAAGAAAAGAGATGAATAGAGCAAGGACACATCAATGATAGCAAAGAGATAGAAATGGGGCAGCTGAGAAAGACCATTGGCTGTAGCAGAACACCTAAGGTCATAGGCTCCACTGAGGGATCATCACCACTGCTGCTACCCATTTAAAGGCTCAAACACTAATAGCAATTTTCTTGTAGTAGCCTGTAGTGACCTCTACCCTCCAGTGGCATCCAGCAAGCCATTCATAATTGTAGAGTAGAGAGAGCTGGCAAAGGATTAGTTTGTAAATCCGGTAAAACAAGAACAGGAGTAAAGAAGCTTCTATAAGAATATAAAAATTGTAAGCCATAAAAACATAGATAAACTAGACGAATAGAAAAGAGACAAGACAAGAAATGGAAAATACAGTAAAGCTTCAAACAGTAAAAATGATGACATTACTATTATAAATAAACTTTATATTTGTAGTATAAAAATGCAATTTGTATGGATATTGTTTGTCTCCCTGTCTCTGACTGATGTCATCTCACAAACAAACAAGACAGATTTCTTTATTTGATCATATTAATAAATGTCAAGACAGAGTTCAGGTATATAGATTAAAAAAGTGTACAATGGAAATATGAATTAAGGCTGGCAAGCATTATGTGCAAAATACTTTCTACATATATTTTAAGAATACTTAAGCTTCAGAAAATTTTAATTTCCCTGTCTCAAAGTTCATACCCACCTAGCCTTAAATATCTCCGATATACAATGAATTTAAACACTTTCCTTGGGACTGACAGTTGTTAATAAGTGATTATAAGGAAAATACACATATAATACAGTAGTCATTATCAATGACCCTGTAGAGGGCAAGGACAACCTTGATTCAAGCATTTATATTGCTATCTGAAATGTAACCTTACCCATTAAAACATTTAGAGTAAAGAGCTGCACAAAGGATAGATTACTTTTCCTATCACAATAAAAAATGTAGCTTCTTATTGTTTTTATGGCTGTTGAACATCAGCAAATTACAACAACTATACTATCAAATCCAAAAGTTTATTTTTATTTTCCATGCTTCATGGGGCAAGAAATATAACAATAACTGGAAAGCAGACCACAGCTAGAAAGGAACATTTCTCAAAGAATGCAGAATCACAGCCAGTAAACAGGAATTAAGATATATGTTACTATGACAAACAAAATAAAATGACCATTGCTAGAATGATTGCCATTGAGCATACACAAGGTCCACTGGGAAGTCTGTGCAAAAGCAAATTGGTTTGTATGGTTTTAGAATGTAATTGTGGCTTTGTGATTTCAGTGATTCATACTGTATATACAGTAGCTACTTTTCTAGTGGATACTTTTAGAAGCATAGTAATTCACTTTAATCTATTCAAAGTGAGGTTTCCTTACCACTGTTATATCTGTCTTTTCGAATGAGAATAGTTAAAAATGTCAACAACAGTCCAACAATGCTGCATTTTTTAGTACCCATCTATCAGCGTAGTTAAATAGTTCACGATTTTTGTTCAAATTCATTCATAAATTATTTTAAAAGCAATATAGTTTTTAAAAGATAAATGTTTCTGTGAGAATGAGTTTTAGATTTCATTATGCACAAACACTAGTTTGTTGGTACACATTTTATACTGTGAAGGAGAGTTCTTTGTCCATTATTGTGCAGTAGCACATAATAATCTCAGAACAAATATTTCCCTAATTCAGATGCAAGTATTTATTTAAAAGCATACCATGGGCAGAATTTCTTCCAACAACCTAAGTATAGCTTAGATGTTGCTGAAGTGCAGCTGAAAAAAAGCTCCAGCAAGGCATAAGATAGCTAAGTTTGAATCAATCACACTAATTTGTTTCCGCAGTTTGTGAGGCTATTGCTGTCTTCAATAGCAATTAACATGACATCTGGCAAAGTGTGGGGTTTGAACATTGATTATTCCAGTGTTGTTCATTAGTAATCATTAATAACAGATGAATAATTCAACCAATTATCAATTAACTCTCGGCTTAGCTTCCATCCCTTTACAAACATGTGACCATGCATACTATTTAACCCAGTTAATGTTTGACATTCTTCCACCTGATTTGGTTTTCTGGTTGTTTTAATTTTATTTTGTAACAAATGATATTTTCGTAAAGCACTATAGCTAAGCACCAGATAATTAACAGTTATTTCATCTTGTGTTCTGTCATTAAATATGAGGCCTGGACAATCTTATTGCTAAAGAGATGTATAGATATTTGATACTTTTTTCATCAATCTAGAAAGCTTTGTAAAAGGGAGTTATAAGAGTTTGCATACTGAGCCTGCTGCTCTATATTTTTAGAAGTGACAAATGGTGCTAAAACTTTTAGAGTTTAATTTTAATTTTAACAGCGTTCCAATCAACTAGAATTCTTTGCAACTTTAGAAGGAGCATTTAAAACTACTGGACTTCCCAAAGAGATCCAAGAAAACATCAGACAAACCATCAGAAGAAGACAAGAACAAAATTGATTCACAGCAGAGGACAAAGCAGTCCTCAGAAACCTAAAAAAGAACCAGACTATCATCATTCTATCAGCAGACAAAGACTGAACTATGGTTATTATGTGCAGATCACAATATATTCAAAAAGTGAAAGAATTACTAGAAAAAAACTCTTATATCCCACTGAACACCAGCCCAATAAAGAAAATTGACAACCAATTCAAGAGAACTCTCAGTAACCTAACCTAGAAATGCCAAATTGCCAAAGAGGGATACTGGCAGATGAGAAGCAGTGGACCCATCTCCCATGCGTCTGTGGATGTCCCAAAATATTACCTCTGATATACTTCTCAATCCAATTCCCTACAACATCACAAAAGAACTACCAAATAAGCTTGGGCACATCACAAGGGGAAGCACACATTCATCAACTCCCCACTAAAGTGTTTTCAAAGAATCAAAGACAATAGATGAAGATGAAATCATGGTCTCATTTGACATCACAGCCCTTTTTATGTCCATAGATCCGGAATTAGCCAAAAAAATCAATGACAACATTCTTCCACAACACATTTGACTTAACCAAATATACAAAGATTGAAAACCCAGAATCATGGATCTTATCAATCTCTATATGGCACATAATAAACTATAAGCCACATAATTATTTTGTTCAATGGGCAAACCTAATCCACTGTCTCACATTACCAAAAAACTAAATAAAATGTTAAAAAGTTTTGTTTTTAACAATAGAACATATTACCTGAGAAGATTGTGGACTCTATTCTATCAGTGGTCAATCTGACTACCAGAAAGGGCACTTATGAGTGTTATAGAAATTCTTTTTTTTTTCATTTGCAGGATGATCTTTGACGTTTTTTCCTACATTTTGTCATGGTTCTGATGCTAAGACCAATTAAATCAGAACTCCAAGGCTAGAGGTTTCCTCAAAGAACATGTTTATTGGTTACAAAATATCGGCACGGCTAAAAGTGAAACCAAGTCTGAAGTTCCCTCCAAAGAGTTACACTATTACAAAGTCAAACTTCCCACCCCATTGCTATGCAATCGGGCACGTTCCCCAATAGAATAATTTGGCGGGCTTTCTAACACAACGGGGCAGAGAATTGTTTAGCAAAAATACTCTGCACCTCCTCCCTTTTGTGTGGCAATCTAGAATGAGCAAGATGGCGGCAGCCAGGTCCATTTTAGAGTTGACACATTTACTTTGATCTATTAATTTATTTTAAATATTTATATTATGTTTTTTACCTGTCACAAACAGTTTTTAACTGGTTTTACAGAATATTTTATTTGGTTTTATTGTACACTACCAAAGTTGCTTTTATTGTATACCACTTCATGTGAAAAGGATGGTCAGATATATTTGACCAATAAATTAATAAATAATCACTCAATTCAAACAATATATTGTCTTTAATCTTTAGCAATTTTTTTTGACTTACTATAAACCTTACACTGCTATCAATCAAGTTACTGACAGCCTATCAATGCTATTATTGGTGGGCTTCTGGTGGAATCAAATGCCTATTCCATGATTGGAAGAATGCCCACCAATTTCTAAACAGGATCCAAGGGAAAACAGTAATAGAAAACTGTTTTCTTAAGAAAAAAAAATTCTTTCCAGTATGATAATATGCTCTTACAGCATATCAACAACTCATTGGCTGACTGCTGGGCCATCAAGCCTGTTGCTTTGTGTCACATAACAGACACTCAACATCTAGCCCAATGTCACATAATGGACATCCAACTGAATTACAAAAAGAATGGAAAGTGATATTTTTCATTACTTCTGCTTCTTTGCAACTAGCATTTAATACAGCTACCATGAACCAATAGATTGCTTTATTCCAAACATGTAAAAGTCCTGTCAGTATCATGCAAGATAGAACATTTCCCAAATATTCTATCTTGAAAGAAGTTTGCCCATAAGTTGAACTGTAGGCAAATTGGTATCCAGCCACATTCTGAAGTAAACTTGAGACACCCAGTTTGATGGATTAGGTCTCTACTATGGGGTATTAGGAGTATTAAGGCCTTTGCTTCTGCTGAATCCACTTTGGTCAAATATTATTTCATTTGTTTCAATGGATCACTTTTTGCAGTAAGGTTAAAGCACACTTTATGTTCCCATGTTAGGAAACTAATCAATTTTTAAAATAATTTAAATAGTGTTTGGCTACTTTTTAGTATATAGTTTGGCTCAAATACTCCCATACTTACAAGGCATCAAAGCCTTTAATTATCTAAAGTTTTTTAGGATTCTATATCTGGAGTATAAAAACACAAATGGCAAATATTATTATTAATAATAATAATAATAATAATAATAATAATAATAATAATAATAATAATAAAGTTGGAAGGGACCTTGGAGGTTATCTAGTCAAGCCTCCTGCTGTGGCAGGTAACCCTATACCATTTCAGACAAATGGCTGTCCAGTCTCTTCTTAAAAACTTCCAGTGTTAGAGCATTCACAGCTTCTGGAGGCAGGTTGTTCCACTGATTAATTGTTCTGCCAGGAAATTTCTCTTTGATTCTAGGTTGCTTCTCTCTTTGATTAGTTTAAAATCATTAAAATCAATCCATTGCTTCTTGTCTTGCCTTCAGGTGCTTTGGAGAATAGCTTCACTCCCTCTTCTTTGTGGCAACCCCTTTGTTGCTCTTCTCTGTACTCTTTCTAGAGTCTCAACAATTTTTTTACATTGTGGTGACCAAAACTGGATGCAGTATTCCAAGTCTGGCCTTAATAAGGCATAGTAAAGTGGTATTAATACTTCACATGATCTTGATTCTATCCCTCTCATAATGCAGCCTAGCACTGTGTTGGCTTTTTTGGCAGCTGCAGCACACTGCTGGCTCATATTTAAGTGATTGTCCACAGTAGCTACTATTGAGTAAGGTACGACCTATACTATACCTGTGCATTTGGTTTTTCTTGCCTAAATGTAGAACCTTACTTTTTTCACAATTGAATTTCATTTTGTTAGATAGTGCCCAATGTTCGAGTCTGTCACCATCCTTCTGTATCTTAAGCCTATCTTCTGGAGTGTTGGCTATTCCTGCCAGCTTGGTGTCGTCTGCAACTTTGATGAGTTCCCCATCTATCGCCTCATCCAATTCATTGATGAAGATGTTGAAGAGCACTAGGCCCAGAACAGAGCCCTGGGGCACCCCACTACACACTTCCCTTCATGTAGATGCAGTTCCATTGAGGACCACATGCTGAGTACAGCCAGTCTGCCAGCTATGAATCCATCTGGTGGTGATGCTGTCTAACCCACATTTTCTATCTTACCAAGTACTTTATCAAATGCCTTACTGAAGTCCAAATAAATTATATCCACAGCATTCCTCTGATCCACTAATTTTGTCACTTGGTCAAAGAATGCAATAAGATTTGTCTGGCGTGATCTGTTTTTGACAAACCCATGTTGGCTTTGGTAACTTTGTTTACCTCTAGGTGTTCACCGATTTGTTGTTTGATTATCTTTTCCAGAATCTTCCCAGGTATTGAAATCAGGCAGATAGGTCTGTAGTTCCTGGATCCATTTTTTTTCCTTTTTTGAAGATGGGAAATACATCAGCTCTTTTCCAGTCCTCTGGTAGTTCCCCAGTGCTCCAGGATCTTTGAAAGATATAGTTCAGTGGTTCTGAGATTACATCTGCCAGTTCCTTCAGAACCCTGGGGTGTAATCCATCTGGTCCTGGTGATTTGAATTCATCTACGGTGGACAGGTGGTCACTTACCATTTTCTTGCTTATCTTAACTTGTGTTTCTAATCTGTTTTTTTACAGTGCTGATTTTTTATAGGTTGGACTGTTTTTTCCCTTTGTGTAAAGAAGGATGCAAAAAATGAGTTAAATAGTTCTGCTTTCACCCTGTTGCTTGTCACCTTCTTACCACTTTCTCCCACTAATGGACCAATCATTTCCTTAACCTTTTTCTTGTTTTTTACATGTTGAAAGAAGCTTTTTTTTGTTATTTTTTACTTTTGTTGCAAGCCTTAGTTCATTTTGAGCCTTAGCTTCCCTCACTTCATCTTTGCAGGCTTGGGCTATTTGCTGATATTCTGCCTTAATTATGTGCCCCTCTTTCCACTTTTTATACTTGTCCTTTTTGTCTTTCAATTTATCAGAGAGTTCTTTATGCAGCCATGCTAGTTTCTTTTGAGAGCTGTTATTTTACTTCTTTGTTGGTATTGTGCTAGACTAGGCTTTTATAATCTCACTGTTCAAAATTTTCCAAGCTTCTTAAGTTGTTTTCCCCTTGAGCATTCTCATTCATGGAATCCTTCACAAGCTCTCTCTGTTTATTGGAATTAGCTCTCTTAAAGTCCAAGATCTAGTTTGACTGTGTTCTATTGCTTGTGCTTGCATAATGTTGAATTCCAATATTGCATGATCATTCTCCCCCAAGGTTCCTGCGGCTTCAACACCTTCTATAATTTCATCTCTTTTAGTGAGAATTAAGTCCAATATGGCTAATCCATTAGTTCACTTCTCTACTTTTTGGCAGACAAAGCTGTCAGGTATTTGTTTGATATTCCACTTGATGCAGAGTTTGTCTCCCAGTTGATGTCATGGTAATTAAAGTCCCCCATTACTATTGTGATGTGCTTCCTATACACCTTAGTTAGCTGACTAGCAAAAAGTTCATCTATTCCCTCTGTTTGGTTGGGTGGCCTATAGTATACACCTATGGCAATGTCATCCCCCCCTTTTATATTGACCCAAATGCATTCAAGACAGTTTTCATCATTGTTGTGCTCTATTTCTGTAGAGATGAAGTTATTTCTTATATAGAGAGCAACTCCACCTTCTCTTTTATTTGGTCTGTATCTTTTAAATAATTTAAATCCCTCTAGCTGTGTGTTCCATTTCTGGGTTTCATCCCACCAAGTTTCCATAATGGCAACATATTTCTTTTCTACCATGGAATAGTCTTTAGGACTTTCTGACCGCCACCCCCCGCCGCAGGGAGTCAGAACCAATTATTTGGTACCGCCCCAGGCGACTGATGGAACCCAACAGGTTCCAGATGGAGCTTGGGCCAATACCGGAGGCTCTAACACACAACTCGGTCGGGGCGCTGGTAGCAGCCTGGGATAGGGCGGCTGCTGGTGCCTTGGATCGGGTTGTGCCTTTGTGGCCTCTGAGCCGGCGTGGTTCTCGATCGGCTCCCTGGTTCAACGGGGAGCTGAGGGAGATGAAGCGCCAGAAAAGACGCCTAGAGATCAGTTGGAGGGTGAGCCGCTCTGAGTCTGACTGAACACGGGTAAGAGACCATATTAGGACTTACCTACTGGCAATAAGGGCAGAGAAGTATTCTTATGTCACTGCCCTTATTGCGTTATCAGATAATCGCCCAGCCTCCCTGTTTAGGGTAACCCACTCCCTCCTTCAACGGGAGATGAGGGGGGATCCCTTGGAGGGAAGAGCTGAGGATTTTGTGCAATATCTGCATGACAAAATCGCTCAGATTCGGGAAGGCTTTAACTTCGATGAAGGGGGTCCAGCGGGAGTGGCTGAGGCCGGTCTTGAGACTGTTACTTGGGCTGAATTTGACTTCGTGACACTGGATGACTTGGACAGGTTGCTGGGAGGTCTTAGAGCAACCACATGTTTATTGGACCCGTGTCCCTCCTGGTTGGTACTGGCCTCCAGTGAGGTGACGCGAGGCTGGCTTCAGGCAATTACCAATGCTTCGTTGACTGAGGGTGTCTTTCCCGCCGCCCTGAAAGAGGCGGTGGTGCAACCTCTCCTCAAGAAGCCCATCCTGGACCCCACTGTTTTATCCAAATACCGTCCTGTCTCCAACCTTCGCTTTGTTGCGAAGGTTGTTGAGAGTGTGGTTGCTCGACAGTTCTCTCAGCACCTGGAGGAATCGTCTTATCTGGATCCACTCCAGTCGGGCTTCAGGCCGGGCTACAGCACGGAAACAGCTTTGGTCGCATTGGTGGATGATATCTGGTGGGCCCGGGACAGGGGCTGTTCCTCTATCCTGGTGCTATTGGACCTCTCAGCGGCTTTTGATACCATCGACCATGGTATTATGCTGTGCCGGTTGGAGGGGCTGGGCATAGGGGGCACGGTGTTTCGGTGGTTCTCCTCCTTCCTCTCTGGCCGGATGCAGTTTGTGTTGACAAGGGGTCAGAGGTTGACCCTGAGGCCCCTTGACTGTGGGGTGCCTCAGGAGTCGGTCCTCTCACCCTTGTTGTTCAACATTTATGTGAAGCAGCTGGGTGAGATCATCCGAGGTTTTGGGGTGAAATTCCATCAGTACGC
The DNA here is from genome assembly GCA_034064705.1 of Bothrops alternatus. Classification (NCBI taxonomy): domain Eukaryota; kingdom Metazoa; phylum Chordata; class Lepidosauria; order Squamata; family Viperidae; genus Bothrops; species Bothrops alternatus. The sequence goes on along the minus strand of JARGCV010000027.1, from coordinate 12,947,035 downwards.
TGATGACACTCAGCTTACATTTCCACCCCAAACCACCCAAATGAAGCCCTTGATGTACTGACCCAGTGCCTGGAGGCCGTGCGGATCTGGATGAGGAAGAACGGTCTCAAGCTCAACCCATACAAGACCGAGTGGCTGTGGTTACCGTCGTCCCAGTATAGTCAGCTGACTCCATCGCTGTCTATTGGGGACGAGTCAGTGGCCCCCACGGGAAGGGCTCGCAATTTGGGAGTCCTCCTGGATTCATGGCTGTCCCTTGAGGACCATCTGACGGCTGTAGCCCGGAGGATGTTTTACCAGATTCGTTTGGTACGCCAGTTGCGTCTCTTCCTGGATCGGCGCGCGCTACGCACGGTCACTCATGCCTTCGTCACTTCCAGACTGGACTATTGCAATGCTCTCTACATGGGGCTCCCCTTGAAGTGCACGGGAGGCTCCAACTAGCGCAGAATGTGGCCGTGCGGGTGGTGGTGGGGGCGCCCTGGTGGGCACGAACAGCCCCCATCCAAGAAAAATCTGATCACAAACCCAAACTCTGACTCAGATACGTAGCCAACACCCTCATAATCTGGCCACATGGGAAAGAAAAACTGGACAACTTCCTCACACACCTCAACAGCCTACAGCACGAAATACAGTTCACCATGGAAACAGAAGCTAATAACCAACTTCCCTTCCTAGATGTTGGTCTACAAGTAATCCAATGGCTCCCTAGGACACACCATCTACCAGAAGAAAACACACACAAACCGCTATCTGCACGCACTCTCACACCACCACCCAGCACAGATCAACTCAGTAGCCAAGACACTCATCTCCAGAACCAAATGCCTAGCTGATGAACAACACCTAAAAACCGAACTACACACTCTCACTAATGTACTAACATCCAACGGATTCCAAAGAAATAAGATTTCCAACTTAATCCAAAAAGAAACTCCCACTAAAATCCAAGACAGAGAACAAGAAAACGGCAAAGCCCTCCTCCCATACATAAAAGGCACCACAGACAGAATCAGCAAGATCCTGCACAAACATAACATCAAAACAGCATTCTGCACACACAGAAAAATATCCACCATCCTAAGAAACCCCAAAGACAAAATTGAGTTAGAAAATCAAGGAGTATATGAAATCCCATGTACTGCTTGCTCCACCACATACATCGGACAAACCAACAGAAGAATAAGTGCACGCATTGAAGAACACAAAAACTCAGTCAAAAAAGAGGAACCAACTTCTTCCCTGGTCCAACACCTTAAAGCCACAGGACATGAAATTGATTTCAAAAAGACCAGAACTATTGCCAAAACTGAACACTTTAATAACAGAATAATCAGAGAAGCCATCGAGATAGAAAAATGCCCTCACAGCATGAACAAATGAGATGATACCTCCCGCCTACCAGCCATTTGGAAACCCGCCCTTATTGACAAAAGAGTCCATAACACAAAGAATGACACCAGACCTACACTCACGAAAACCACACACAATGTCACCACCACATATCCAGGCAAAAAGCAAACCCAAACCCACACCGATGATGAGGCACGACCACAAACCAGAAGCCAGACCACAGCTGCATCATTAGTCAGCTTAAACCCTTCCAATCCATACAAGAAGCAAACTGACACACACCATGAAGATGAGGCACAACCATGAACGCGAAGCCAAACAGCTATGCAGCTCACCATCTCTAATCCCCCTGTAACTCAGACTAACCCCTCATCCAATCAGAGCACAGCCAACCCCCTAACCAATCAGAACACACCTCCACCCAATCAGAACACAGCTGAGCTCCCAGCCAATCAGTTCAAACCCCCACTGGCAGTTAAAAGGAAGAAACAGTTACAATCACACATTGCTGCTAGAAGCACGAAGCCAAAAGCACCAGCCTGAAGATGACGAATGTGACTTCGTCAAAAGGTTGCCAAGACACTTCAAATTCTACGTGGGAGAAAACCTGAAGAACCAAAGACCTACATACAAACACCCGCAAAAACCTATATATATATATGTAGGTCTTTGGTTCTTCGGGTTTTCTCCAATGCTTCCTTCTGTTCTCTGAACAGTATTTGACAGCATTTATGGTTTATCAATAGCCCCGTGACCCGTTGTCTGATGGAATTTCTGGCATCATCCCCCACCTCAATCCTAATGGTTCTAATGCCGCTACAAAATCCAAAGTCTGTTCATCCGCCAGATTGTGTCTCGTGTCCCGTTCAAGCAAGGTGATCTGTTGTCGGGTCAGCATTTTAGAAGATAAGTTGTAAATGAATTTATTAGTATGGTTACAGCCATCCAGCGTCCGTAAGATGTCTGTCTGTTTTTTGGTTAACTATGAGGTTGAAAGACAAAGAAGATACAGACTACTATCAAATTTGGAATTTATTTTATTCTTGGCTAGAGAAAAGAAGTGTCACAGTTGTCTGTTGGCTTGCCCTCCTGGTGGCTTGATGGATGTGGTAGTCCAGCACCCAAAAATGTTGGTGTGTTAGTGTCATATTACAGCGCTCTTGGTGTTCTCGGACCCATGTCTCCAACACCTCTACCCGTCTATGTTGGTCACTAATCAAAGCACGCATAGTGTGGTGCTGAAATTGAGATACAGCCAGCTGAAATTCCATGGAGTCGATCATGGGTCTCCTCCTCAGCAATTTGGGAGGGAGGTCCTCTCAAATGCAGCCATGCAGGAACTCTAACTTATGATAATTGATAGATATCTGTCGTACCAATTTCTCCCATTTCCTTACATGGAGCAATACTGCTCTATCATACCTGTCTCTAATTATGTGCTGGCTGTTAAAAGACACGAACAACATTCGCAGGTATGGATCCATATGACCGATTTTTGTCACACATTTGATCTTGCCAATGCACCGGTTTTGTCTGGAGATACTACCAAGGGAGGCCGCCTACTTAAAAAGGCTTGGCTTTCTGACGGGAACTCTATAAACCACCATGTAGAACTCTGCTCAGCACACCAAATGCTGAGAACATGGGAAAAACAACACCAGGATTCCCAACGAAAGCAATTCATCCATCCTTTACAGGACCAGAGGGGTATAGTGATAGAAAGAACAGGGGACCCCCCGTTGGGAGTCTGTACATGAGCAAGAGGAGCAAGAGAGCTAATTAAGGGTGGAGTAGAATCCAATACACATCTTGCAGAGAGTTTGGTGATGCAGGCATGAGGATTATGAGCAATGGAAGATCGGAGTGAATGGCGGGAAGGAGGCTTTCAACATGCCTTGGGGCATCCCCTGAGAGGGGCAACGTACTCCAACAGAAGAGTGGAGACAGGAATGTCCTTTCTGGACAAACATTCAGACCCGTTTGATGGGCGATCCTGGAAACACTCACACATGCACAGGAGCAATGGGGCAAAGAAGCAAGAGGGTTTTATTTGATACATATCCTGCTAACAGCCTGCCAGGGATGGAACGGTTATGCCTTGGGGTAGGGATGAGGAGAGGGAATAAACAAAAGTATGTAGCACAAGGGGGTGGTTGGAGACGAGCGAATCAACAGTTGGGGAAAAGGAGAAGGGGGGAGCATCATCCCTAAAAGTCATTGAGACTACAGCAGATAGCTGTGAGCAGATGAGAGAAACGGTCAAAAGGGGGGAGGAGGGAACAATGAATCTGGGTAATTGGATGCATACGAAGAAAGCAATGGACAAAAAGAAGGAGAAAGGGGGAGTGGCAGCCCTAGAAGTTAGTGGTGCAATAACAAACAGCGGGGTTTGCACAAGGGAAGGGATTGGAGAAAAGAAAGTGGATAAGGGAACTGCGGCTTTAAAAACCATCAAGGGAACAGCGATTTCATGCCTTCCAAAACTGAAACAATCAGAGATATCAGATGGACCGATGACTAGGTTCAGGAGCCGTGCACAAAATCGGCCGGCGTTATAAAAAGGGAACTCCCATTGACTTGTTTTTATGCTCTGATGATGTTGGCAGTGCTGGCCGACGAAAGCTCAGCATTTTATTAAACAAATCCTAGTTTGATATTATCCTGGTGTTCATATTTATTTGTTTTTTACTAGATGGCATCACCCAGGATTCAAATTTTTAACGTAATTAGACACACACACACACACACACACACACACAACATTTCATCAGTGCTTTTTCAGGTATAGAGTTTTAACAATTTTCTTAGCTTTCAAATTTATCCAAACTGTAGTATTTTATATTTTTATTCCCCATAAAGGTTTAATTCACTGCTTCTGTCTATAAAAGGGTGGGGTGTAATCCCCTCCCTTCTCACTTTAGGAGGCTTTTTGCTTTTGGGGAAATTTTTCAGGAAATCAGATATAAACTAGAGAAAGAAGATCAAATTCCTCACCCAATTTCAAGCACGCTGTTCATTGTTGTGCTGGTTAGTGATTTGGACTTTGGCTGCAAGTAGCTTGGGCTGGTCAATAAAGTATAACCAGCTTTTCTCCTGTTGGGTTAGAAGTCTTCGCCTGAACTGAGCAAAATGACATCTGTCATTCCAGAATCATCAGGGCACCCTTCTTTTCTTTGCCACCTCTCCAGGGCAACTTAGACCCATTTAGAGTCCCCTGGCAGGGCAAAACTAGCCACAGGGTGCAAAGGTCTGCGATCCCACAACCAGATGCTATGGCCACAAGACCAGAAGCCCAGGCTGGCAAATTTTTAAAAGATATAATTCTATAAAAGTAAAACATTTCAATTATGCTGAATGAAGAATGGCAATTGATGGTTGTGAAGAAATGTTATTCTATTCCATGTTAAAGTCTGTCATAGTTTGTTTATTTATTTCATTAGGTTTAGCGGTTACCTGACAACCAAAGCAACTAATTAATTAGTTATAGATGTTCTACCTATCTTTTAACTTCTCTGTATAAATTATTTATATAATTCCTATGTTTGCAATTTACTTGCTTTTGTGTTGCAGTCATAACATTCACAAAGAACTAAGAGTATAAATTAGTAAATTTTGTAAAGGATGAGATCACACATAGATGTTTACATTTTATGAATTAAAATTACATATATATTTAATTTCAGATTCATTTTGGAAGCATAATTTAGTCATCATGGTTCTGATGCTAAGGCCAATTAAATCAGAACTCCAAGGCTAGAGATTTCCTCAAAGAATATGTTTATTGGTTACAAAATATCGGTATGGTCAAAAGTGAAATCAAGTCTGAAATTCCCTTCAAAGAGTTACATTATTACAATGTCAAACTTCCCACTCTAGAGCTATGCAATCAGCCACATTCTGCAGCCAGGTTCGTTGTAAAGTTGACATTATCATTGCTTTTTAAATTATCATCAACCATTTTAGATTATTATATTTTGTAGACTGTATCTTATAATTTAGGTAGCTTAGACCACTACAATTTTAACTGTAAAATTGAAAGCTGAATAGTATTAATATTGTTGTTAATATTTAGTTTTATTTTAGTTGAATTGGCTGCAATTATTGCAGCACTGCAGTTGTTGCAAAAATAAAAATTAAGTGCCTTTCAAAATAATACAGAAACACCAACCCCTTTCCAAAACAAACAAGCAATATAGACATACACTTTGAGTATACAAAAGTAGATTTTCAGAGTCCAGGGTTCAGTTTATGTGTTATATGTATGTGGATGCATTTGCATAAGCAAGATAAAAGTGTTTATACATGTTTTTTTTTCTATTTACTTTCCTCAAATGGAGGTAATCTAAAAGCATAGTTATGAGAGGAGCCTCTTCCCATCTTATCATCTCATATAGCTATAGTAGTACCAAATTAAGTAAGTAAGGAAGAAATTATCCCCCAGCTCTTTCTTGTCCAGGTTAAAAAAATGTCTAATTGAAAGGAAGGGAAATTTAAGCCTTAAGTTTGATATATGCTTCTGATTTACCGAGTACTAAAAATCAAGAGCAGCTAAACTTAATCTGATAGGAACTTCTGATTTGAAATAACTGTTACTTGTGTGGGTAGATATTGGTAACTATTGTGGAGATTGGTACACCCTAGAGTTAAAATACCCAAAATAAAGTTATTATTTTTTATGTGCTAGTCAATGTTATCATTATTTCTGAGATTCAGAAATTAATTTACACAAGTTTGATTATTGTACCATGGTCTGCGCAGTAGTCTCCATTATTATTGGCAAATTCTTCCATCCTGTAATCTATTCCAAACTTATGATAGCTTTTGTAGCAGATTCTTTTAAGATGTTATCTATGAGTTTAGCAACAATATGTTTGGTTTCTTCCAACTGTAATTTTTTAATGTCAGTATTTAAAGCAACAAAAAGAATTTTTATAATCTCTATTTTCTTTTTAAAAATATAATTTTATTTATAGGTTCAGAAATTGATGCATCTCCTGAGAATGGGGTAGGGAGCTGAATTACTCAGTTATATGCCTCATGCTACAAATCTAGAACATTTATTTTATGTTTATCTTATTTTTCTGTTATTTATAGTAGAATATAGTCTGTGAGATTGATAGCCATCATGGCCCCAGACTCTGACTCTGTAGAAGCTGTTCCAGCTGAACTAGTGGAATGTCAGCCTCAGGACACATCAAGTCAGGAATCACCTGAGACTGATCAAACATAGTCACCATTGGAACAGCTGGAGAAATCAGATGATGACAAAAGGTTTCCAGGCTCTCATACCTGGTGAACAGAGCAGAGAGCATAACAAAGAAGCTCAATGAGGCTCCTTGCCAAGCAAGGGAGTAACTCTTTTGATTAAAGACAGATGGTGCAGCCTAATTTAAAAGGCAGCCCTAAGTCTTGCTTCTTTGTTAGAAACAACTGTCTCATTTCCTGTGCTGATGTGTCATTCCTGTGAATCCTGTTTGTGAAACTTTGACCCTGGACTGGCTGATAAACCTGAGTTGGCTCTTTTGACTGGGTTTTGATTACACTTCTCCTGTGCTCTTGTTAAAAGTGAAAACACACAGGCAAGCTTTCTTTCTAAGAGACTTTGTTGATTTACATTTCTTCCCTTATCTGCTCAGCCTTGAGTAAATTGCTTTCCTCACCTTGCAACCTTGTGAACCAAGACCAGAAACAGGACAATTTGTATCTTGAATGCCAAGATTAAACTTAGTAAATTAGATAAAGTCATCCTCAATCATTTCCTTACTTTGTTTCCTGCATTTGTCTGGTCAAATGAAAAATATTCTGAATAGTAGGTCCCATAAAGTAAGAACTATTAAGCCATTTTCTTCTTGAAGGAGAAATGCTCACTTGAGAAACTAAAATGTTTTGAGATGTCATTTTAGCTATTGTCTATCTAGTGCAGGATGAAGATATGGTCCTGAGCTTTCTTTTGCCAACTGGGCCTGCAATACTTGCTGATGTCATCAATCCATCTTGTTTTAGGTCTCTTTGTGGATGCTTTTTATCAAGCGGGATCCATTCTATGACTGTCTTGGTCCACCTGCCATTAGTTCTTCTTGTTTTGAGATATATGCAACAATATATTTATTGGCATGCACAGATGCAGTGATCTCTCAGTTCCTAAACAAAGGAATGCAGAAGAGCTCAAAGCCCACAAGAACAGGTTATATATCCTTGAAATGATACAAAGGACTTAAAAATTAACATGATGATTATTGCAGGACACCGAGTTCTGATAATAACATGGATTGACCTTAATATTGATTGACATGATACCTTTACATTCTACTCTTCTAAAGAGAATCTAAGCCTACCCTTTCTGCTGATATAACATCTTCTAATATAAATAGTGACCTTTATTGTAGCTATAGTATATATTGAGTGCCTTCATACCACAGAAAATAAAACCGGGTTTATGTTGTCTGTCTCCTTTCCCTCCAATAGGCAGTTTCAAATTTTCTGTTCTGCTTAACATGCACTTCAGTATCATGTATGTAGTGAGATTATTTTTTGTCCTCCATATTCTGAAAGACTTAACACTAAGACCTGGAAGGAAAACTTAAGATCAGAATAAATTTCACAGAACTACATCATAACAAGTGTATTTGAAATGTACTCTTCAGTTGAGCAAGAAATAACATGCACTCAGCTCAAATATAAATGATACCTATGAGTTTGTAGAGGTTTTGGAACTAGCACAGAGTGTCAGAGTCCTTACCAATTCCTGGTGCCACAGAAGACAAGTAGTCGACATCCACGTGGCTGGAAATACGGAATGGTTTGATCAGCATTTTATTCAAACAGCAAAACAGCAAAACAGCAAAGTAAAGTTAGCGCTGGGAGTGATTTCCTCCACTTACATACCTTTCTCCCAATCAGCTCCACCCCCACCTACCTAACCAGCATCCGGTGGCTAGCATTCAAAACAGGGATGCAGGCCTCTGGGTCTCCTCCCCATGTAGCCGTTTAGTCCATGCTCCCGGTGATGCCCCTGGCCAAGCAGCTGTTCATCAGCCTTGTGGCTGCTCCGCTTCCAGTTCCTGTCTGGGTAAGGCTGCCCTGGCTCCTTTCCCTGGTGTTGTCCCTGCTGCTGGCCTCTGCTGTCTTCCTTCCCCTTGCGTTCCTTCTGGCGTTCCCCCTTTGGCTGTCCCTGCCACTTCCTCCCCCATACCTTCTCACACCAAACAGCTGTTTGTCAGCTCAGGGAGGGAACTGGCCAGCCATTTATTGCCATTTCCCTCCCCCCTCCCATCCATGTTGAGCCCACGGGGCTTGACAGGCGGCCCCTCTCTACCAGGGCTCCACCTGGAAGGCAAGGAGAAATGTGTGATTAAAGCATGTGCTGTGGTGGATGGTTCAGCTGACCCCCTCCTGGCTTTTGGGGACATGGCTGGTGGAACTTTCACACCAACCGGGGGCCTGGACGTCCACTTCCCCAACCCAGGATGCTTCTGTAACAGGGTATCCCTTCCAGCGTACCAGGTATTGCAGCCTGCCCCATTGGATACGGGAGTCCAAAACCTCCTGTATCTCATAATGGTTCCCTGTGATGGGACCCAGTACCCTTTTCATGGAACTACAGGATGTCCTCTCTACCAGTTTCAGTAGGCTACAATGGAAAACCAGGTGTATCCTCCCCAGAAGCTGGGGTAGCTGTAGCCATATGACTACTGGATTGATTACCTATGTGATACAGAATGGCCCTATACATTTCGGCCCTAGCTTCTTGCAGGGCAACCGTAGGCGTAGGTACTTAGTCGACAAGTATTCCATATCCCCCACCCAAAAAGGCTTTTGGGGCTTCCTTTTCTTGTCTGCCTGTGCCTTTGAGGCCTCTTCTGCTTTTAGTAAAGCCTTCTTCACTTTCCCCCACCCCCCTATGTGGGCTATCCACTCATGGGGTTGACAGGATAAGGGGTTCCCCTGGGAACACTCTGGGATCAGGACAAAGTCCATGCCATGTACCACCTGGAAGGGGGTGAAGCCGGTGCTACTGTGAACTGCATTGTTATATGCTACTTCTGTGAACAGTAGGAGGTTAACCCAGTCTGTCTGTTGATAAGAGATGTAGCACCGCAGATACCATTCCACCATAGCATTGGCCTGTTCAGCTGCCCCGTTGGTACTGGGATGAAATGCTGAGCTGAGTCCTTGGGACGACCCGATGGAACGGATGAATGCATGCCAAAAAGAGCCATGAACTGTACCCCCCCGATCCAATATGATCCGTCAGGGCATCTTCATGATGAATAGCTTGGCCAGATTACAAGCGGACAGTAGCCCCTTGCACGGAATGAAATGGGCCTGCTTTGAAAAGAGGTCAATGACTGTCCAGATCACTGTATAGCCATGGCTCTCTGGCAACTCCACAATGAAGTCCATGTCAGAGTCCTTACCAACCCCTGGTGCCACAGAAGGCAAGTAGTTGACATCCAGGTGGCTGGAAACATGGAATGGTCTGACCAGCATTTTATTCAAACAGCAAGACAGCAAAATGGCAAAGTAAAGTTTCCTCCTAGCACCTTACATACCTATCTCCCAATCAGCTCTACCCCCACCCACCTAACCAGCATCCGGTGACTAGCATTCAAAACGGGGATGCAGGCCTCTGGGTCCCCTCTGCATGTAGCCATTTAGTCCATGCTGCCAGGTTATGCCCCCATGCCGAGCAGCTGTTCGTCGGCCTCACGGCTGCTCCGCTTCCAGTTCCTGTCCAGGTAAGGCTGCCCTGTCTCCTTTCCCTGGCATCCCTGTTGCTGGCCTCCGCTGTCTTCCTTCCCCTTGCATTCCTTCTAGGGTTCCCCCATCAGTCGTCTCTGCCGCTTCCCCCCCCATGCCTTCTCGCATTGAACAGCTGTTTGTTGACTCAGGGAGGGAACTGGTCAGCCATTTATTGCCATCTCCCTCCCCCCTCCCATCCATGTCAAGCCCATGGGGCTTGACACAGAGTCCAATTTTTAAATTTCCTTAACATCTAAATCCAAGTACACTTGAACCTGATTCAAGTCCTTCAAAGAAAAAGGTTGACATTTTTTCAGCTGTTGTGGAAATCACATCCCCACCCCATACAACTAGACATAGGTGGGGAAAGGTTTTGAAGAAGTATATTTTATATCATTTTTTTTAGAATGGGAAGGACTACAATTACATTTGGGATTAGCAGGTTTGAAAATGATTGCAAATTACCTTATGAAATCTGTAAAGAAAACTGTGGAAACAAGAATGTTCAACTCAAACTGGTTTATATATCTTTGGTAAACATAGGAAAATTCAATAGTTTTTAAAATCTCCTCTGTATTTGAAAATGTATTTTTGTGACATGCTTTCTTCCACATATTCAGATCTGTTTTCTTGCACCCAAACATCATGCATATACACACACACACACACACACACAAATGTATACATGCACACACACACATGCACATACTTATTAAATATGCATTCCTGTGTCATACACAAAGCATACAAGGACGTTTGCCCATTAGAACTAATCAGGGCAATGCTACACTTCTCTGCTGCCTTCAGATACTAACCTTGCTACAACATTCAGTGTTTCTAGGTTCTCCACAGCAGCACTTATAATTCATTGGAAATGACCTGTGCCATAAACTTGACTTAATGAGTATCTAATTTGCCATACTAGAGTGCTTATAATTTGATAGATATACTGTAGTCTTCTACATACTAACCTTTATGTTCCTTATGTCCATCTAATATTACTCCTCCTTTTAGATTGTTTTAGACATTTGTTTTCTATATATACTTTGGTTTTTAATATATTTTGTATGCCTTCTAACTTTTAATAATTCTTTTTGTAAAAGAGAAGATCTCTATTTTCTATGCTTTTCAATTGACTAAACTCCATCCTTATGCTGATCTATGACCATAATAAATGAATTTATTTGACCTAATTAGGGTCAGGCTATTCAAAAAATCTTTTCAAATACATCAGCCTCTAAGATATGTACAGTCTTCAATGGAAATTACACTTTTTCTGTGTCTTTTCTGTTGTTCTTCCCTAGCAATTAATTATCCTGACATTTGTATATTTGTTATTACACTTTTCTTGATTTTACTTTAGTTTTAAAATTCTGATTTTATTTTATTTTTACCTCTGGTTTTTATAATTAGCATAAACCACTTAGATATTTTAAAAATAAAAAAGTATCAGGAAACAAATTATATATCATGATGGACATTGCAATATAAACAATGAAGCCATATTCTGTCACAGGAAAGAAGGAAGGAAGTAGCATTGAGAAGCAACAGGAGTCAGGGGAATAAAGGATGCAACAAAACAGCATGAATGATTAATAAAGTGATAATTTGTCTGGCTACATCAAAGGTGCTACTTTCAAATCTAATAAGCAAATTGACTAATTTATTCTAAATGAATTTCCTTTTTCCTATTCAACTAAAATTGTGTGAAATGATTCTAGAGCTAGGATCAATAGCTAGATCTATTGTGATTCTTCTTGGTATAGATAGCATAGTTAGCCTACAGTATATTGTTGCAGTGCTCATTTGTGAAGAGTTAATTCAAACACTGTTCTTATTAGCCCAGAACAATATATTCTTCAGAAGCACTGATTGACCATCATAGCCAAGCCATATGAACTGCTGCCTGAATATGAACTTCATACATGAGTAAAAGTAAAAATAACCCACAAGACAATATATGCAATTGATATAAAAAAGAACAATGAATCTTCATTCAAATAGAAAAATATAAAATATGTTTTTATGCACATACATATGCATACATATACACACAAAGCTATTTAGAGAGAAAACAATGAAAATAGTATTTTTTTAAAAAAATAAAGAGCAAATATTTATGCTAAATTCTAATCTCTTTGGACTAAGATAATGAAAGTAATAACATTACAAAAGAATCCTCAAGCCAATTAAAGCTCTATATCTTTTTAACAGAATTTTACAGTCTTCGGAGAGGAGCGGCATATAAGTCCAAATAATAAATAAATAAATAAATTACATTATTTATATTATCTGTAGTTACTAACCAAAGAGTCTAAATTTAATAATAATTCTTGATTTCTAATCCCTTGTTTTTCTTATTCTTCTTGTGCCATATCCATTATCGGATGTTAGAGATCATGTTGGTGATCCTATTTTTATCAGCAGCCGCACGAAAAAGTGCTGCTGAGTTTTGTCCAAATCAGTCCCTTAGATTTTGAAGCCACGATGTTTTCTTCTGCCTGGACCTCATTTGCCTTCAGTCTTTCCCTGGAGGATTAAATGGAGTATGCCGTATTTTTCTGGGTGTCACATCACATGTCCAAAATATTCTAATTTTCATTTTTTAATTGTTTTGATGATTTCCCTTGGCTTTCCCAGGCGGCTTATCACCTCCTTATTTCTGATCTTGTCAACCCAGCTTATACATAACAGCCGCCTGTAAATCCACATTTCAAATGTTTCTAGTCTCTTCAGGTGGCCTTCTGTTAGAGACCAACTCTCTACACCATAGAGCAGGATAGGAAAAATATAGCATCTGACAAGCCTGATTTTCAGTCTTAGGTTTATGTCATGACTGCAGAAGACCTTTTTCATTTTGAAGAATGCTGTTCGAGCTTTTTCTATCCTTGTCTTTACTTCAACGGTCATGTCACAGCTTTCGTGTAAATTGGAACTGAGGTGTGTAATCCTTTCAACTTTTTCTAGTGGTATTCCATCTGAATTTATTGGTGGTAAATTAACGGGTTGTTTGCTGACAACCATGATCTTGGTTTTTGAGGTGTTAAGCTTCAAGCCGTATTTTTCAGATATTTCTGTGACTCTGTTGATGTGGACCTGAAAGTCTTCATGCTTACTGGCAAGCAGAACTGTATCGTCAGCATATCTTAAGTTGTTGATCCAAACACTGTTGACTGATGCAAGCATCGATGTTCTCCAGTGCCTCGTTGAAGATTGACTCAGAGTAGATATTGAACAACAATGGAGACAGAATACATCCCTGTCTGACCCCTCTTCTTATTTCTGCATCAGCTGAGTATTTTGGCCTAGTCTCACATTTGCTACCTGATGCCAATACAGATTCTTTATTATTTGGATGTCTTTGTCATCTAGTCCCCCTTGTTTCAGGATTTCTAATAGTTTGCTGTGCCTTATTTTATCAAAAGCTTTTTGGAAATCAATGAAGCACATGTAAACACTGTGATTGACATCTCTACAACGCTGTACAAGAACCTGAATGCTGAACAGCATATCTCATGTACCAAGATTGTTTCTGAAACCAAATTGTGTGTTATCTAGACACTCTTCAATTTTGTTGTATATTCTTATATGAATTATTCTCAGGAATATTTTCAGGGCATGACTCATTAAGCTTATTGTTCTGTATTCAGTACACTTCTTTGCATTTATTTTTTGGGGGATTGTCACAAAGGTTGATTTTAGCCAATCATTTGGTATCTTTCCTGTTTCATATATCTGATTGAAGAGCTGTAGTAAAAAAATTCTTCCCATTGTCTTCCAGCAATTTTAAAATTTCTACTGGGATATCATCAGGTCCTCAGGTCCTGTGGCTTTTCTTGTTTTTGCTATTTTTATTGCATATTCAATCTCTTCCATAGTGATATTTGATCCAGTTGTTATACTTCCCATATCTATATCATCCCTAGTGTCCTCAAAAAGTTCTTCAATATATTCCTTCCATCTTTTTAGTTTTTCATCCTCATCTAAGATAATTTTCCCCTCTTTGTCAACTAAGTTGTTGGTTTTCTTTTTGTAAAGGCCTGCTGCTGCTTTCACTTTTTTGTGTAAATTGAAATTATCATGCATACGTTCTGTCTCTTCTATTTCCTTGTATCTCTTTGCAAACCACTTTTCTTTTGTCAGTCGAATTTTTCTTCTAATTGTTTTCTGCAATTCATTGTATTTTTCTTTGTTTTTATTTTTATAAGATCTTCTTTCATCCATGAGATGAAGAATTTCCTCCGTCATCACTGTTGTTTCTTGTGGTACCCCTCTCTCTGTTTTGAATTTGCTACCTCTACTATTGCATTTTTAAATTTATTCCAGTTCACTTCTACATCATCATCATTCAGGTTGTTGGTTTCCCTTAAATGATTTTCTAGTTCTTCTTTAATCTTACCTCCATGTTTAATGATGAAGTCTCTGTCGAATTTGGTTTAGCAGGGTTCGGGCTTTTTATCCTTTTTAGTTTCAGCTGAACTTCAGCAAGTAGTAGATTATGATTGGATGGTACATCTGCATTTTTACGGATTTTACTGAGTTTCTAAATCTTTTGTTTATTGTAAAATAGTCAATTTAGTTCCTTACTACATTATTTCATGTATCTTCTGGTGATCTCCAAGTGTAGAGGTATCTTTTTGGCAACTTGAAAAAAGTATTCATCGCACATTGCCCATGTTCGTTGCAGAAGTCTACAAATCTGTCACCTCTACCATTTCTGGTTCCTAAGCCAAAGTTTCCAACTACAGGAGCATCACTTCCTTCTCCCACTTTTGCATTGAAGTCCCCCATGAGTATTGTGATATCATTACTTTTTAGGGTTTTCAGTACACTGCTTATATCTTCGTAGAACTTCTCTAAATCCTCATCATCACTGTCAGCTGTGGGAGCGTAAACTTGTATAACATTCATATTTACTGGATACTATTTATTTGGATCATTATCACTCTATCGGATACAGGAATAAAGGATTTGATGCATTTATTTACACAATTGTTTACAATTATATCTACTCCATTTCGATGGTGTTTGCTATCCTCACCAGAGTAGTAGATAGTATAATTTCCTATTCTACACATTCCATTTTCAGGCAAGTACATTTCACTCACTCCCAATATAGAGATATTGTATTTGGATATTTCTTGGATAGTGTTGTGTGTTTTCCCAGCTTCATATAGGCTTCTCAAATTCCACGTACCAATTCGTAGTTTTGGGTTTATCATGCTTCTAGCGGACCGGGAGATTCTGCCCCATTATTAGATTTTGCCGCCATTAATGTGATTTTCCTGGGAAATATATAGTGTAGTAGTCTTCTCTTTGCTTTCTACACCGCTGTGCACACGTTGTTCAAGTGGCTGCCACCACACCATGTGCTGTTCTTCTGAATCCATTCCAACCAATATGGTCTCCACCTTTAGTTGATACTGGGGAGCCAGCTGCCACTCACCAGGCCTGTTAGTCTATGAGAGGTATTTGATTCCCTCCAACCCGCCATTACAGTATAAAAGCCATAATGGGTAGGGGCCCCCCCAATCCGCCACCCAGGGATGCGCTCTATGGGGGTTCCAGGCTCCCCCTAAGAGCCCTTGATTTTACTATTTTGAAATCAATTG
The DNA here is from genome assembly GCA_034064705.1 of Bothrops alternatus. Lineage (NCBI taxonomy): Eukaryota > Metazoa > Chordata > Lepidosauria > Squamata > Viperidae > Bothrops > Bothrops alternatus. The sequence goes on along the minus strand of JARGCV010000027.1, from coordinate 12,931,325 downwards.
GCTATAACAGAATAGGACATGATTGAATGCTATGTTATTAAAAACCATTTCTGCAGCTGGAAAAGTGAAAGGCTGTTCCTGGATGCCTACAATCAAAGAATTTTGCTGCTTTGTTTCACCAGAAATGTGTACTACCTATGTGCCTTGTATATACATCACATTTGGTGGTGAAAAGGCCAGTGAAGTGAATGTTCAGTACAGAAAGGTGGGTTCTCAGTCATGCAACCTCAACACTATATTTCAACAAAGGACTCACTAAAGTGAAGGACTCTTGGAATGCCTTTTTATCTTTTACCACATGGAGTTTAATATTCAAAAACAGAAGAAAATGTAATCAATAAATTGCCACATAAGATTCAGTTTGTTTCAGGTTTAACTATAGAGAAACATATCACAAGTTTTTCTTTTTTTAAAGAAGATATTATCATAATTTGATAATTGGAAAAATTATCCATGCATTACACATGTTGCAGAATTTGCTATCAAGTAGAAGTTTACTGCAATCTTGTTATTTACCATCCCATTCTCAATCATTAAGAGGCAACTTTGCAAATATAGTCTGTAAATTATCCTCATGAAGGTACTAAATTTTAAGGATCAAGCTATTTATATGCTAAAATTATTGGCAGATATGATCTCTTGTGCCAAGGAATTAAAATATGCCTCCCATTTCAGATGATTCTATCACTTTAAAGAAAATTAAGTTAGCTCAAATTATAACATGGTATTGATCTTTTGACATATTTTTTGTAAAAAGTTGGTAAATCTGTTACTATTTCAAGAATAAGAATCTGCCATGTATGCAGATAAACAATGGTTAAACCTTCTCCTCTTTGCTGGCATAGTAGCAAAAAGTAATTTTGTACTCAACAGGGGAATTTCAAATTAGATCCTAGCCTGGATCCTTATGGAAGGGACAAAAGGTACCATCTGCTTTATAGCTTTTAAGAGGTTTATTATCCAAATCAAAATAAGATTTGCAAAATAGCAGGGCATATCATGAAACCAGAGATGAAAAGAAAGTAGGATAGGATGATTACAAAAGCCTTTAGTTAAATCAACATTCAAAAAGAAAATAATACAGTGAGTTTGGCTGCATAATAGATACCCTCTAAATGAAGGCACAATGGTGTTAGTTATCATGAAATTATTATACCCCACTAACACAGCCAGTACAGAAGTGTTTCCTTGAGATTTCCTTATCTGGGAAGAGAAAATAGGATGTTTCTAGAATGTTACTGTCACTATTATTATTAATATAATGAATGGATCATAGTAAATGATATAGATTCATTTGAATCCTGAATTCTGTGAGAAGTGCATGCAGGATAAAGTTGTCAGTAGTTATTAATAATCACAGGCATAATATCTAGCATTAGAAGCATCTTTCTGGCTTTCCATTATCTTCAGTTAGTCATTGTGAGAAAGGACCTCCTGAAAAATATATAGTAGGTTCTTGATTATACCTACTATAGACAAAGAACTTTTAGGAACTGTTGTTTCAGCTAGATGACTCAGTTCTTTAAAAATAAGTAAGATATATTGTACAATTTCCAGTAACCCACCTTAGATCCAAGAATAAATAAAGTAAGGTTGGTATTGGATATGTCTTCATGTCCCTAAAGAAATAAAACATCTGCTGATGGCCAGACATGGAAGTTCATAGCAAAAAGTTCAATTAAATGTGATGAATACAATGGGAGTAGTGTGATTTTAGAGCAAAGGGATTACATGCATAGGGGAAAAAGCTAAACCCACAGCTGCCACAGTTAGTATTTTTCATCTTTGGAAACTCAACTCAAAACACAGTTTGTACAGCTAAACTGAGGGTCTAAATATCAGCTGCAAAGAAATAAGTCATAAAATGTATGTGTGGGTGGAGAGAAAGTTTATTATACTTCTCTTACTGTTAAGGTAGGGTCCCACTCCTCACTATATTTTATGGTTGTCATCCACAGCTTTCCCTTGTGAAATACAAATCCATTTCACATCTTCTGAAGATGTAGAGCTCCATTATAGTGGTTTAATCTCTAACAGACCCACCAAGGTTAATGCTGTACTGATACACCCTGCCTATTAGAAGTACAGATCTTTTCCACCCTGTCAACCAGGTATCCTCATATCTCCAACACTTTAAAAAATATTTAGTGGAATCCTCTCTTTAAGTAATAATTAACTAGAAAATTATTCCAGGACAAGGGAGTTTTGTTTTCTTTTTTTTGGTAACCTTTTAAAGGTTAAAGCCAGCAGGAGATCATGATGGAAATATGTCATATAAAAATTAATAACAACAATGAGAGTAATAGATTGCAGGTATTATTTCCACTGCAGAATTCAAGTTCATTCTTTACTGCTGACCTGCTGTCTGAAGTGGTAGATGTTCTAATGCCTCATTTTCTGCCTCATTTTTGTGCCTGTGTAGGACCAGAATTACATTTTATTTCAAGAGCACTCCATTTTTCTTTTGAAAGCATCACTGATGCTGCTTTATTGGAGCAGCAGGGCATCAGAAATATAATTTGCCTCATGGACTGGAGAGCTTTTTTGTACCTTCTACAAATGTGTTCCACAAGGGTATTCTGTCTAAAAGCTGGTATGAAGTTTGAACCTCAGCAATTGCTGACAGAACCATTCAGACCAGCATTTAAGAACAGATTAAAAAGGACATTATTGACCCCACATTTTGAAGGGTTGCTTTTGATCTGTAGCTCTTATAGTGCCAGTAATACTCAAGGGAACAAGATAGTAGTCCACATCCTAAAAAGAAAACACTTTAAGAAAAGTTTAAAATTAGCTTTTTTAGATTTTTTTTGGTTAATAGATACATTTCAGGCTTACTTCTAAGTTTTTAAAAGAAATGTGCTTGCAAGAGCAATTTTAGAAGCTAAACTGCAGCTTTGCTTGCATTTTTTATAATAACATCATTTTCAACATTGTTTTAAAAAATGGTAGTATAAATTGAAATTTCACATGAATAGGTTGTCAGATGACTTTACTGTGAGATTGACAATAAGCATGACAGGTTGCAGCCTGAAGGGAACATTTTGTTTAAGTTATGATTGACTGACAAAAGTTTATTTTGGAGATGTTTTACTGAACAAAGTTCAGCCCTACTATTTTGGAAAAGCAGCAAGATAGGTTCTAAAGGATTCAGTTTGCCATGATCAAATAATTTAAATATGCTTCTGGTTTGACAGGATGATAAAGGCAGGATCAAAACATATTGTAGTTAATTTCTATAATTTCTGGTATCTAGTTGTAATACCCTCTTATTAACGTAAGGAATGACCCACAGGTCACAGACAAATCTCTTCTGAGGCTTGGTGGGACTTTTAGATTATTGACCTTATTCATCATTTACATTCTTCTGCTGTTCTGTTCACTTTACAGGCCACATTTACTTATAAAATACAGTCTCATAGTTACCAAAACCATGTCATACAAAAATGTATACTGTCAACTTTGAAAATGAGCATGACTGCAGCCATTTCCCCTACTCATTTTCAATTGACACATAGCACAGAGGGAGGGGGGTTTACCAGGTGCTTCGCTAGACTAAACAGATCTTCTCCCATGGGAATCAAGGTTATTGGCTGCTCCTGGGACTGCAGGCTGGGCGTTTCGTGAAAAGCCTGCCATGAAGATGTATTGGGGAATGTAGTAGCTTGCATAGCTTTAGGGGTGGGATTTTAGGGGTGACATCTTTCCAGGGGGGTTGGGTGAACATGAAGAAGGCACTGACCAAAGCTACCAAGGTTTACAAGGAGCAAGCAGACAAATGACGTTCCCCTCAAAAACCTTTTTATGTTGGACAATTAGTTTATCTTTCAACTAAATATCTATGGTTAAAGTGGCTTAGAAAAAAGTTGGGTCCAAAATTCCTTGGTACTTTCACCATTATCAGAACCATAAACTTTGTGATGGTGGAGTTAAAACTTCCACAATTGTTGAGGAAAGTTCATTGTAGTCTTTTGAAACTGGTGTCAGAATGCACTTTAAGACCTATTCCAAAGGAGCCGCCTGATCTAATGGTGGTAGAGGGAGAGATGCATTATGAGATAAAACATATTCTCAATTCTAGGCTGTACAAGGGAAAGTTACAATACCTTGTCCAGTGGAAAGGTTACCCCCTTTCAGAGGCTACATGGGTGAAATATACAAATGTGAAGGCAGATAGATTGATAAATTTTTTTATGATAAATACCCTCACAAGCCTCGAGGGGATACCTAATCTGATTTTTGTTTCCCCTGCATGAGACTCTTTCTTTCTGAAGAGGAGCTGACTGTCAATTTTGAAAATGAGCATGGCTGCAGCCATTTTCCCTATTCATTTTTGGTTGACACATAGCACAGAGGGAGGAGGGTTTACCAGGTGCTTCACTAGATTAAACAGATCTTCTCCCATTGGAACCAAGGTCATTGGCTGCTCCCAGGACTGCAGGCTGGGCATTTTGTGAAAAGCCTGCCAAGAAGATGTATTGGGGAACATAGTAGCTTGCATAGCTTTAGGAGTGGGATTTCTTAACTTTGTATTGGGGATTGTTATGTGTTTATTCAGACTTGGTTTCACTTTTGACATGCCAATACTTTGTATCAATAAACATGTTCTTTGAGGAACTTGCAAGCCTTGGAGTTCTGCTTTATTTGTCTCTGTCAGTTGGAACCATGACATATAAAGTTGCTGTGATAGAGGAATGATAAAGCTGCATGCTCTAGTTTTCCTTCAGTACTAAGCAAGTGCCACCATCTACTGAACTGCAGTATCACTCTTCTTGTCAGATACTTGGCTAATAGTCTTCACACCAAATGATGCGATGGATTCATTCATTCATTCATTCATTCATTCATTCATTCATTCATTCAATGTTTATGCCCCCATATCACTGATAAGAGTGAATTTGGGTTGCATACAATATAATAAAAAAATAAAAAGTAATACAAAGCTATTGAAACTAGGAGAATTAAACAGGAAAGCTAAAAACTAAAGCTATGAGTGGCCCAGAGGTGGGGATCTTTTCTGCCCCAACAGCCAACCCCAATATAGCATGCCTGTCAGGGTGCCAGGCTAGGCAGCAAAGTGAAGTTTCCAGGCTCTTCCATGTATACCAGGTGGAAGAAATTAAATAGGGAAATGAAAAACTGGTCTTCAAAACATTTCAACGTTATAGGGTGAATTTCAGTTATAAAACAGAAAATTCTTATAAGATTTAATTTTTTATTTCAGTGTCCCAGCGGAAATTCCAAAATAGGCTGTAGGACATTGGGATAATTATGCAAAAAGGAAAAAATGAAAATAAATAAAAGATGCTATTTTATAAAACTCCTAAACTGGAGGCACAATTTTAAAATATATTATCAAGTGGCACTGTTAAGGTATATGATTCCATTCATTACAGAAGATTCTTCTAAACAATGACCACAAACTAAAACATTATTAGAGCCAAATAATTATATAAATCAGTGGTCTGTCACTTACAATAAGTTTCTGGAAAAGCCAATATTGAAAATAGTTCACTAAAATGATACTTCAAGTTTGGAAGAGTAAATACATAACTTTGATAAAAGATATTTCCCCTTAACTCCTCAAATAACATAGAATACGTAAATCAAGATAATCATTATGGTTTGGCTAAAATAATTTTTTTGATAGAATACAGCATTTACAAACAGAAGATACTTATAATAATAGGGAACTTTCAGTAAAGATCAATAACAAATAGCTGATAAATTACTACAGTTCTTCTGACATTAGCTCAAATCTCTTTTGGGCAATAGGAATGTTAGAGCTTCAGCAACATGGTCTTATACCAATTTTGAGAATTAACGCTTCTTAGAACAACAAAAAGGAACAACCTGAAGATGTATAAGTCATTACTGCAATTAGAAACAGGAGACCCAACTCATGGTTTAAAGGAAACTTGAGGTACTGATCTCAGTAAATCCATATGGGATTGGCAGGAATTATGATAATTGGATGAATTTACCTCAGTTTCAATGCAAGAATTTCAGTGGAAGATTATATATTGCTGCACCAGACTTCAGTCAGATTGGCACATATAAGTCAAAAGTATTCTTCCAAATATAGCAGAGGTTGTCAAAAAGGGGTAATTATTTCATTTGTGGTGGTCATGTGCTCAAACTATGCCCTTCTGATATAATTTGTGGGGAGAATAGGTACCATTACTATACAAAGAACTGAATACTCCACAGAGTTGGGCTTAGTGCATGTATTCACAAGAACACATCTCAAACTTAAAAATAAGGAACTAATTATTTAATTTTAGTAGCTAAAATAATAATTACCCAGCATTGGAAAACTCTTTTTCCAACATCTTAAAAATTGAGATGTAGATTAACAAGATGTCTTCAACTGCCACATTAGAAAAAATTACCAAGCTAAAATAATGAAATGTCAGAGACATGAACTCTGTCAGATATAGATGGATTTTATGGTTTAGTTTAATAAACCATAATATGATACTTTGCATACAATATAAGGTAAATTTATGCATATACAATACCTGCCTTTTTACTTACTTTTAGTAGTTACTTTTGTATTTTCTATATATTTTTTCTTCTATGCATTTAAAGTTATGTTAATTTAGTTATTTGATGTTTGTTGATCATAGTTCAATAAAAAACAATGAAAAAACCTTTTAACCAAAATTAAAAGGTAAACTGAAGTAGTAGTCATTTGTTAGCAAATACTATACGATCTCTTTATTGCTAAATAATTTTCACTCTCAAATTTTATCTGTAAATTGGCATTCCTATCTCTTAACATTTTCTCGTCTTTCCTGTCAGTTTTTTTCCCATTCACTTTCCTGTTACAGTTCCTCTTTAACTATTCTAAAACAAAGATTTATATGGTCTAGCAGTAAGTTTACATAATAGTACAAATTAGTTTACTCTAGAACTGAAATGTGGATATAGCAACTACAATAAAACATTTAGCGTAATCCATATTGGTTAGGTTAGCATCAAGGAACTGTAAAAAAGAAGAATTATTTTCATATCCTTCCCAATGTCAGTTGGAAATGTCATGTTATTTTATTTCAGATGCATTTGCTATATTCAGTGTGTAATCAAGTTTGTACCAACTTGATAGTGCAGAATAATCAAACTATAGCTTGCACTCGCTTTTATTTGTAAGGAGAGGAATATTGTTGAGATACTGTATTTCTCTTCTGATTAGGAAGCTGTAGCTTTCAACAACATTATCATTATGGCCCCATTTCCCTACTTAATTATTTCTGAAACCACCAATTTTCCTCTTTATTGTCAGGGACTCTTTACAAAAAAGGTGCTGCCACCTGCTACTCCTTTCAACCTGGACGTTGGACACCTGCAGTGCTTCTGGAGAAGCTGCTTGGCAGGAGATAAGCCTAAAGCTGGCAATGTTTCAGATATTTCTTCCTGGAAAGGGATGTAACTTTTGTAACATGCCCAGGGTTTTCTAACATTGCAACTCTAAATACTATAGGACAGCTATCCCCGCCTGTTGAAGTGAAATACTCCACAGACATTTTTAAAAATGTTGTTGAAATCATTTGCACAAAGTTTCATTCAGTGGGGAAAAGTGTACACTATGAACAAAACAACATAGAGATACTTAAATAAATAGTCTATTAAATCTGAACAATATATTTACAAATCAAATCTTCCTCTTTTTCAATTCTTTCTCACCTCTCTTTCCTATTTAGATTGAAATGATTGGTTCATTCTCCTTTTTTTTCTTAATTCATGTTCGCCCACTACATCTGTCAGCCCAGGGAACATTAATAACTATGTGCCAACTTTTAAAAAAGAGAAGATTCACATTTGAGCTGGAAGAACTATCTTTGGTTCCTGCACAGAAACATTTTAAGGGCTATGTAATTAGTGAAGTTATATAAAAAAAACAGCACTACTGCCTGTTATGTAGGCTGAGGAACAAGAGTTTCTATGTTGATTAGTGAAAAAAAAAATAGAAAGAGACAAACAGGGACCCAAGAGTGTACCTAGCATGTTTGGATTTCCAATGCCAATATGTCAGCAGGAAAATCAGCTTCAAAAATCTCCAGTTACTTTAACTACATATCTGAGACACTGACAATGCATTCTAGACTTTAAAAAATATTGATAAAACCATAAGAGTTGAAAGGGGACATTTAAGCCATCAGATCCACTCCTGAGTGCAAGAATTAATTTAAAACATTGAAGGGAAATGGCTGCTAATCTATGTTTTCAATCTACCCCAATCAGTCCCACATATGCAGATCTCAACCGAACCCTTTTGTTTAAATACTGTGCTGCGTTAAATGTTATTTTCAAGTTCTGGCCATACATAAGGTAAGTTGTTTTGATATGGGGATCCCAATGAGTCATTCGTTTGGTGAATCTTTCTTAAAGTGGTGGTCGTAACTCGACTCAATACTCAAGATATGGACTGATCAAAACTGAATAAAGTACTTTACACCATAAGAGTTCATAATTATTCTTATATAATTTACCATTTGAAGCTTCTATATAAATTCCTAAATATTTAACTTTTTTAACTATCTCACATCCCGTTATTCTTTCCAAATCTTGTTTTAATTTATTATCAAAATTTTTAACCAACATCTTTGTCTTGGATAAATTTAATTTGAAACCTGAAACTTTTCCATAATTTCGAATAATTTCCATCAAACTCTGAGCCGATTGTATTGGCTGAGTTAGTGTCACAAGTAAATCATCTGCAAAGGCACATAATCTATAATCATGTTGTCTAATTTGTACCCCCTTTAATTCCTCTGATGCTCTAATCCTGTTCAATAATACCTCTAAAGTTAAAACAAACAATAAAGGGGATAAGGGACAACCCTGCCTAGTACCCTTCTCTATATTAAATGAATCTGTTAATTGTCCATTCACTATAATCTGTCCTGTTTGTTTCTGATATATAGCTGATATAGAGTTAATAAACTGGTCCCCCATTCCCATCCTTACCACAAGCCTTTGCAGAAATGTCCAATTCAATCTATCAAAAGCTTTTTCTGCATCTAAAAACATTAAAACAGCCGATACTTGGATATGTTTATCCAAATATTCCAATATATTAACAAGTTGTCTAACATTGGTTTTCATCTGTCTCCCTTGTAAAAAGCCAGTTTGATCCGGGTGAATCCTCTGTGTCAAAACTGTCATTAGTCTATTAGCCAAGATTTTTGCAAAAATCTTGTAATCCGTATTTAACAAGGAGATAGGTCTAAAATTTTCTACTTGAACATTATCTTTGCCCTCTTTAGGAATCAAGCATACATTAGCCGTTTTCCAAGAGGGTGGAACCCGACCACCCTCTTGTATATTCACAAATAACTCCCTCAAATGTTCCACCATTTCCTCCTGTAAACACTTATAATAAATTGTGGTAAAACCATCAGTTCCTGGAGATTTTCCCAATTTCAATTGTTTAATTGCATCAATAATTTCTTCTGACTTAATCAAAGCATTTAATCTATCTCTTTGTTCCAAAGTAATTTCCAAAACATTTTGATTTTGTAAAAAGGCATCTATCTCTTTCTCTTGAACTTTTTCTTCAGCATACAATTTGGTGTAGAACTCTAGAAAAGCCTTCTTAATAGTTTCTTGATGAAATACTTCTTGCCCCTTATATTCTACCTTCTCAATTAAACGGGATTTTTGTTTTTTCCTTAATGTATAAGCCAACCATCTGCCAGGTTTATTAGCATTAAAAAAGGTATTATGTTTAGCATATTGTATATTCCTGGCAACCTGGTCGGTCATCAAAATATCAAATTGTTTCCGTAAAACCTTTATCCCTTCTTTAATATTACTATCATCTGGCTTATCTATTAATAATAACTCTTTCTTTCTTATTTCCGCTTCTAGAACTCGCCTCTTTTCCTCTTGTTTACGTCTATGCCTAACATTCAATTCAATTAATATTCCACGCATGTGGGCCTTACTAGAGTCCCACACCATTTCTATTGGTAAGCCTACATTCTTATTTAACCTAAAAAATTCCTTGATAGCCTTTTTACATTCTTGCACATACATTTCATATTTAAACAAATTTTCATTAAGTCTCCAGGATCTGCTTAAAAATTGGCCAGTCCTTAATTCCATCATAACTGGATTGTGGTCAGACAATACATTAGGTAAGATTTTAACTTTCTTTAAACTTAACATAAAATCACTAGTAGTTAAAATAAAATCAATTCTAGAAAATGATTGATGTCTGTCAGAGAAAAAAGTAAACTCTTGATCCCTACCATGTCTTTCTCTCCAAATATCTAACAAATTAAAATCATCTTTAATATCAAAAAAAGATTTAGGTAAAATTGAGCGCGATTGAGAAACTAGTGAAATCTTTTTCTTGTCCAAACCAGCATCAAGGATTCCATTCCAATCTCCCATTAAAATACAAGATCTATAATCCAACTCTAATAACTTTTTGTGTAATGATTTATAAAATATACCTTGTTTTTGGTTTGGAGCGTATATACCCATCAAAAGAACTTTCTTCCCGTCCAGTAGAATTTCTATAGCTAAAAATCTACCTTGATTATCTGCTTCTATTAATTTAGCTTTTATATTATTTTTAACATAAATAACAATTCCATTTTTTTTAACTAAAGATGATGCCACGAAATGTGTACCCAGCTTATTATTAATCAAATATTTCTGGTCCAAAGATCTAATATGAGTTTCTTGTAGACAGATTACATCATTTTTACATTGCTTCAAATAATGAAATATCTTCTTCCTTTTTTGTGGAGAATTTAAACCATTAACATTCCATGTCAAATATTTATTTGACATGAGCTTTACGTGAAAGCTTCTGCAAAGACCATTCCACTTCTTCCTGCCTCTTAGGTCTTGCTCCCATGGCTTCCATAGATGTCAGATCAGTTTGCTTGGTTTGAGTTGGTTGTATTTTTTCTCTTTGTTCAATAGCCTTAGTAGGTTCACGTACACGCCTTGGATCTTTAGGCTTGTCTACTGCCAAAGGTTGGAAAATATCAATTGACTGCACTGGTTGTTCAACTGCTTTATCCATAAGAACCGATGAAATTAGTCGAGGTTGTTGAAGTTCCGAAGATTGCAATAATTCTAGATCTTTAACCAAGGTTGCCCTCTTAGGTTTTGGGGAAGTAGATCTATCAACCATCAATATATTCTCAAAAAAATCCTTCGCTTTAGCTACAGTAAACAAACGGTATCTGTTATTTTTAAAAAGTAAAGAAAGTCCAGTTGGTACCTCCCATCTATATTGTATTTCTCTTCTTTTAAGCTCCTCCGTAAGAAAAGCATAATCTTTCCTTGATCTCAACATTTTAGGAGGTATCTCTTTCAAAACCTGTACTTCTTGACCAGCAACACTCAGTTGTTTATTATAAGCTATAGAAAGAACCCAATTTCTATATTTTCTTGTATTAAAGTATATCACAATGTCTCTAGGCAAATTCCTTTGTGCAGCAATACGTGAGTTCATTCTAAACAATCGTTCAATCTGCCAGGCCACATTCTCCACTGAGTCATCCAAAAATTTTGCTAAAGCTTCAGAAAATTTTTTTCTTAAATCCTCTTGATTCTCATTTGATACGTCTCTAAATCCCCTAATTCTAACCGCAAACTGCATCTGATGATATTGTGTCAAAGTAGCCTGATCTTGTACATCACTTCTAATTTCTTCTAATTTTTCTTCAAAATGTTGCTCAACATTTTCTATTTTTTCTTCAACAGCAATAGTATAGTCCCAAACACCTTTAATAGCGTCTACAATATCTTCTCTCATCTCCTGATTAGAAGCTTCTATCATAGCTTTAAAGTCTTTTTTCTGCTCTGCCATCTTTTCCTCTATTTTCACATCAAATTTATCTTCCATTTTGTCAAACCTATCATTAAATAAGGATATTACATCTGTTAAAGCAGACTGTAAGTCTTTCACTGTAAGCATTTGTAAGACAGACTGTGCAGGCTCTTGAGATTCTAAAGGAGCAGACTGTGATTTAACAAGCTGTCCTGGAGAGGGCATAGCCGCCTTAGCAGCTGTCTTTTGTCTTGTAGTCATAATTAAAGAAGAGAAAGGAAAACTAAAAAAAAAATTGCCACTTCCGCCCTTCTCAATTTCTTTTAAAATCCAGTTATATTATAGTTTAATAAATAAATCAATAAATGAATCAAGTCCAAATAGTCTCTCAAACATCTCTTCAAAAGAAAAAGAAAAAGTTCAGTTTCATTTTCTCAGCAGAGTAAACACTTTCGTTTTTCACTTTCACTCAGTAGAAAGAGCAAACGCCATCTTAAAAGGGTTATGTTGATTCAAAAAAATTTGTAGATACAAAGGCAGAAACAAAGTAACAAAATACTTGCGATACTCAAAAGACTCCTGTATCCATTCCGTCTGTATAAAATCCTTATTATTCTCCTTTAAAAGCAGAGGCGGTCGCGACGTCTAATTCTGTCAGCCGACAGAAGCGTCTCTGAGCAGGAGCGTTTCAAGTGCCTGGGGAGCACACCTTCTCTGCCCCTGAAAATTTTTTCCAGGGGTCTTAGAAGGGCTCAACCCGGCTCTTGATGCTCTACTCCCCTTCTTTGCCCGAAGGGGAGTTTTTTCGCCGCAACAAACAGCTGATGAGCGCTGTTGTTGACGGCTTTACTAACTCAGAGAACGGAGCCTCACGTTAGAGACTCCAGCGACGGCGGCGGAGCCACCGGAAGAATTGGAGAATTGGAAAAAATTACAATTATCTATGTTGGGCAGAATAGCCGCTATCAAAATGAATGTATTGCCGAAATTTTTATTTTTATTTCAAATGTTACCAATACTTAAAAAGGATGGAAATCTTGATGAATGGCAGAAAGGTATAAACAAATTTATTTGGGATGGCAAGAAACCAAGGGTTAAACTTAAAATTATTCAAGACACAAGAGAGAGAGGTGGTTTGAAAGTGCCTAATTTTAAATTATATTATTATGCAGCAGTTCTAGTGGCAATAAGTGATTGGATTAATTTAACAAATGAAAGAATATTAAATATAGAAGGATATGGGTTAGTGTATGGGTTCCACGCGTATTTAGTTTATGATAAAAAACTGGACAGGGGTTTTAAAGAGCATATAATAAGAAACTCTGTGTTGCGTGTCTGGAAAAAGTATTATTATAAGTTAAACGGTAAAATTCCTTTATGGACAGTTCCCAGGCACGCAATACAGAGTGTAGGTATACAACAAATTCAAGACGTGGTGCCCTATGATAAACTCTTAAATAAAGAAGGGAATAGCCTAGAACTGAAATCATTAGACAGATTAAGGGAGGAAGGTATAGCTCATAATTGGTATTATCATGCACAACTTCAAGCCAGATGGCAAAAAGATGTCAAGATGGGTTTTTCTTTAAAGGATGAAAAATTAATTATACAAATTAGAGATCAAAGAGTGATGCATATTAAAAGAATATATGATGCTTTAATTGAAATTGATTCTGGAACTGAATTAGTTAAAGATTGTATGATTAAGTGGGAAGGTAATTTTGGACACCCAATTATGATGGAAACTTGGAAAAGAATATGGGTGAAAAATGTCAAATTTACACAAGCTCAGCACTTAAGAGAAAATTTTTACAAAATGTTTTACAGATGGCACTTAGATCCAAAAAAATTATCGTTTATGTATCCAAATTTGCAACCCAAATGTTGGAGATGTGATTCTATGGACGCTACTTATTTTCACATTTGGTGGTCTTGTAAAAAAATTAAGGCTTTTTGGATAAAAATATGGTGGATTCTTCAAAATATTTTGAAAAAGCGTATTGAGTTTGTACCACAGTTGTTTTTGTTGGGTATTACAAAGGACTGTTCCACCATAGAGACTAAGTTGATTTTGAACTTGACTACAGCTGCAAGACTGTTGGTGGGACAATATTGGAAGTCATCTGAAATACCATCTATTGAAGAATGGACGTTAAAAGTTACCCATCTTGTTGAGATGGCTAAGATTTCGGCATACCTGAAGAACCACTCAAATGAAACATTTTTGATGGACTGGAAGAAATGGATTGATTATATGCAAAAGAAATATCAGTTGAGAGAATTAGATTTGATATATGGTTAAATAGTTTAACATAGTAGTTTAGTGGGGTTTCTTGCGTTTTTACCCTGTATTCATTCTGGGAAGCCTGGGGGGGAGGGGGGAGGGAGATAATATATATTAGTTTATGTTTCTCAACTGTAGTTGGGGGTTTAAGGGATTAGATAATTTTTGTAGGATGCTCGGGAGAATTTTAGTTAGCGCTTCGGATGGTGAGGAGGAGGAGCGAAAGTAGAAGAGGAGTGGGTTGCTGGAGGGTGTTGTGGAGGGAGGTTCCGAGCAGCTATTTGTATTGTTTTCTTAATATGTAATTTGTTTGTTTTCAGTTGAGTTAATATGTTATTATGTTATAATTGTTAAAAGTTTTTTAAAAATCTAATAAAAATTTTTTTTAAAAAAAAACTGAATAAAGTGTCATAAATACTTCCCATGATTTTGAAATTATATTTCAGTTGATGCAAAGTACTGTAAATATTTTTTTGTTTTTGCAGCTATTTCAAATAGCTGACTCATATTTCATTTGTAATCAGTTGTCATTCCAAAATATTTTTCAAAAGTACCAATACCAAGCTACTGTATACCTATGTCTTTCAATTGTCTTTTGTAAGTGAAGAATATTACAGTGATCTCTGTTAAATGTAATTTTGTTGCTTGTAGCCTATTTTTGTATTTGAAGGTCTAGAATATGAGGTACTCATCAAATTTTGAATCAATTGGAAATATGAAAAGAATTTCTTTCCTCCATCTCTTCATATCTGGGATTAAGATTTGTAGCATTCCACTTAATACTCCTTTCAATTTAATGAGCAGTATGGCAATCACTTTTTGAATATATACTTGAACTAGCTAGATATATAGATAGATATTGTGACTCCATCATCCTGCCCACATTTAACTAATTTCTAATCAACGTATTACAAATATTTGAAGTCAAAATATATGCACTGCATCTCTAATATATTAAGGAAACTGCTACTAATATTTATTCTTGAACAACTCATGCTGATTTCTGGTAATTTTGCTATTGTTTTCAATGCAATCTGGGCAATCTTTCTAAATGAAGAGGGGAAACAAAAGGCCTGAGTGCCATAACTGGAAAACCATGATACTGGAAAGCCAGACTTTCCTGCTGTAGGTTGTATACCATCTTTGGCATTACATTACTAGTTATCTTCTAATAAAACAACAACAATAACAAAACAACTTAATGTCTTCAAGTCAGCTTTGACTCCTGATGACCACATGGGCTAGTCCCTGCAGTTTTCTTGGGAGAGAATGGTTTGTCATTGCCTGTCTAGGACTGAAAGAGAGTTACAGATCCAAAGTCACTCAGAGACTAGAACTAATAAACTCCTGGTTTATAGCCTGGTTCACTACACCAAACTGCCTCTCCCTCTGATAAAAGTTCCATCAGTATTAACTCCTTAGCTATCAATCTGATAGACCTTCTGTATTTTATGGTTTATGTTGGCCACAAACAACAACTTACCCTGCAGGCCTTTCCTGTAAACATAGTTGATTTTCCTTTCCATTTTTACAGCATAGCATCCACAAACATCTTCATCACTGCGGAAGTTGTAACAAGATCAGTGGCTGCCTCTCTTAATTTCTCTTTGCTGCAAGTCTCTGACATGGACAATTACCACAATCTGCTATACCTTCTTCTTTTTCTTCCTGCGTATATTTCCTTTTCATTCCTTTGCAGATGGGGAAAAGAAAGAAATTTTGGTGCCTTAGATATGGCAGATGCAAAATTAATATCAATATAAGGATCTCTGGGGCTGAACAGGCAATCAAGCATATTGTCGAGTTGGCAATGAACTGGGGACAATAAGCACCCCCCTGCTTAAATGTTTACATCAACTGACATCCAAGCAGCAATTGGATCTTAGATAAATTTATAGCTGAAAGAACATTATAGCAAAAAGCGATTTTTAAAGAGGGAACAATTTGTCTAGTTTGCATACATGGAAGATTCCTCTTTCAGAATGTAATTCCACAGTTGAAATTACCAACCAGAATAATGTCTTTACCAGTCAGTAAAGCTAATCACTTGGAATATAAGAACAAAAAATATTTCATTGTTGTTAGTTTCCCCTTATATTCCATTTACTGAATTATTGATTATTCTATACTACAAAGTAGGGAAGACATACACATTATGATTTGTGGAATTTCCCATTCATAATAATACTTCATGGGTCATGTCAGGAGGAAAGGAGTCAGTAACCTTCTGATAGAAGTTTCTTCCCTTCTTTTTTTTAAATAAATATTTTATTAATTTTCTAGTTTTACAACCATAGTACTTAATAAACAATGTGTTGTCCTGGATCCATTCAGTAATTCAGTGGTACATATTAATGCTTCCTCTCTTCTTCTGGTAGTACACATTATCTCACATTAGGCAAACACAATTCTTATTGCTCTTAATACATATACAATTGAATATCAACATCTTTGTTGCATTTTCTTAATAATATCAATAATGTCGGTTTAAAATATCTTTTCTAACCAAAACATATCTTAATTGCATTTGCACTTAATATCCATTTGTTCAATTAATATCCTGTTTTCCCGCTTTTTAAAAAAAGAATAATTTCCCATCAGTGTTCAAAATGTCTCTATCACTTATAATTTCTCATAATAAGTTATATTTGGGTAACCAAAAGCTTATTCAAACCCACTTAGCATTTTCATATTTCCCTTCTCATACCAAAATATAATATTCTAATTATAAATCCTATCTTTCTAGTTATAATAATACTTCTATTTCTAATAATTATCTATTCTCAGCCATGATCAAACATCTGATTAATAATATAATATCCCATCTAATGGGTCAAAACCTCTATTTTCTTCAGTCTTACTCTAGCTTTCTTCCTTTACCAACTAACTTTCCAAGTCAATGCATTTGAATCATCAAGTAATTCTGTTTTGTGTATATTGTTTGGAATAAGAAAGACAATTTGATTAAAGTATTTTTGGAAGGACACTCAGCCCATTGATATCTTTCTTATCAAGTGTGTTCTGTGATCTTGACAGGTAAGGTATCTTTTCCATTTCCAATATTATCGCTATGTCTTCTAATTCTTCATTTGTCTGAGTCTGTCTGTTAGTTCCTTTCTTTAGGTCCTCGATCTTTGGATCTGCTTCCTCTGATTTTTCTTCTATTTTCTGGGTTGCTAGTTCCTTCTTTGTAGTCATTGTCTGAGTTTGTAGATTTAGATTAAAGAATTGTTCTTTTATCTCCTTTGTGTTATTTTTAGTCTCATCATGAGCTAAGGCAATTGTCTCTTGTATTGATTTTAACATAGAAAGAATTTCTTTCTGAAATTCATCAACATTTTCTTGTTGGTATATCAAGCTGGGGACTTTGGGGACAGATGTTAGGGATGGTTTTTTTACCATTTGAAGCTAAGTATGGAACGTCCATTTTGTTTTTGTATGTAGTCTTTATAGTGCAATCTATTTAGGGATTTAAAAAGTTTCAGTCAATTGTCATTTGAACTCCTAATTATCCAGCCAGCCTATCAGTCCAGCCTTAAGTCTCCCCTCAGCAAATATAAGTAAAGTTCGAATTTTTTCAAATTTTTCTGTCCAATGAAAAACACATCCTTTCACCCAGAGAGAGAAGAGCAATTAAAAATTGTTCATCAATCAAAGGTTTATAGTCCAAAGTATTCCATCATCTCAATCAATAATGCATGTTTCTTCTATAAGGAAATAGCTCCATGACATAGCTCTAAAAGTCAGTTAGTATTTATATTCATAGTCCAGGCAGGCCAGTTCCAAAATAGTTTATTGTCTCTGTCACACAGATAAGCAGTCCAAGATGGTTTTTTCACCTCCTTTTCCCTGCTGCAGTCTTCAAAAGTGAAAGTTTCTGAAAACCCAAGAGTCTTATCTGAGTCTGGGCTTCCAGCCAAGTTTCCTTTAGACATGATAAATTATAGTGCTATAGTTCACCATTAGATGTTGTTGACGTCATCTTCCAGCTTTTTACATCCAAACTTATATTACAAACTCTTTAAGTCTCTTTTTTTTAAAAAAATTCAAAAGCACTTTTAGTTCCCAAATTTCAAAGTTATATATGTGTATTGCTTCCAAATTAATCTGGTAATTGTTTCTATTTTCCCCCAAGCAATTAATTCACCACTTTTCTTTTCCTGAGGAAATGGGGTGGAAATTGCCCTTCCCTCTCTCATCAGGGAGGATTCTTTGCTTTGGATGTTTTTTTCCAGGAAAAAGTCTTAAAGTCATAAAGAGAGGACAGGGTCTCACCCAATTTCATCCATGTTGCTCAAAAGTTGCTGGTTAATGCTTATTTTCTTTGGCTGTCAGCAGCTTCTGACTGCCACACAAATGTAGCCAGTGTTTCCCCTGCTGCTTTGGAGGGCTTCCTCAGATCAAACGGAAGGGCCGCCACCCTGCTGCAATTAACGAGGACCCAATCCTTCTCTGTTGCCTCTTTGGGGCAACTTTCGACCCTTTTTAGGGTCCCCAGTGGGGCAAAATCGAGTATGGAAGATGGAGCCTCATCTTCCTGCATCCGTCACATCATGATGTCAAACTGGAAGTCTCAGAAGTTTCTTTCCTTCTTGATACACTGGGAGAATATTTCTATTTTTTTTCTTCTCAAACTCCTAGCATGAGCAGATTCATTTAAAACTCAGTTTTTTCTTCTCATGTATGTTTAGTCTGTTTAGTTTTTTGTTATCGATAGATTGGGATGTCTTGCTGGCACTTATTA